>OY987240.1:1200000-1662500 GCA_963920705.1 Odiellus spinosus
CAACAACTGCCCTATTTGTACATAGCCAATATATTTAAATATTTATATAAGAACAAGAATGTAATTGATTGTTTAAAATATACCGAGAAAATTGATATAGTCTATTTTTTACAAATAAAAATTAAATGTAATATATAGAAATTATCAAAATTACAACACGCAGTGTTCCCAGGTGGTCCCCCTCCCAAATACTAACTACGCTCGGCGCTGCTTAACTTCGGTGATCGACGAGAACCTGTGTATTCAACGTAATATGGTCGTTGCCAACAACTGCCCTATTTGTACATAGCCAATATATTTAAATATTTATATAAGAACAAGAATGTAATTAATTGTTTAAAATATACCGAGAATATTGAGATAGTCTATTTTTACAAATAAAAATGAAATGTAATATCTAAAAATTATCAAAAGGACAACAACCCGCAGTGTTCCCAGGTGGTCCCCCTCCCAAATACTAACTACGGTCGGCGCTGCTTAACTTCGGTGATCGACGAGAACCTGTGTATTCAACGTGATATGGTCGTGCCCAACAACTGCCCTATTTTACATAGCCAATATATTTAAACATTTATATAAGAACAAGAATGTAATTGATTGTTTAAAATATACCGAGAATATTGAGATAGTCTATTTTTTACAAATAAAAATGAAATGTAATATATAAAAATTATCAAAATTACAACACGCAGTGTTCCCAGGTGGTCCCCCTCCCAAATACTAACTACGCTCGGCGCTGCTTAACTTCGGTGATCGACGAGAACCTGTGTATTCAACGTAATATGGTCGTGCCAAACAACTGCCCTATTTGTACATAGCCAATATATTTAAATATTTATATAAGAACAAGAATGTAATTGATTGTTTAAAATATACCGAGAAAATTGATATAGTCTATTTTTTAAAAATAAAAATTAAATGTAATATCTAAAAATTATCAAAAGGACAACAACCCGCAGTGTTCCCAGGTGGTCCCCCTCCCAAATTCTAACTACGCTCGGCGCTGCTTAACTTCGGTGATCGACGAGAGCCTGTGTATTCAATGTAATATGGTCGTTGCCAACAACTGCCCTATTTGTACATAGCCAATATATTTAAATATTTATATAAGAACAACAATGTAATTGATTGTTTAAAATATACCGAGAAAATTGATATAGTCTATTTTTTACAAATAAAAATGAAATTTAATATATAAAAATTATCAAAATTACAACACGCAGTGTTCCCAGGTGGTCCCCCTCCCAAATACTAACTACGCTCGGCGCTGCTTAACTTCGGTGAGTGACGAGAACCTGTGTATTCAACGTGATATGGTCGTTGCCAACAACTGGCCTATTTGTACATAGCCAATATATTTAAATATTTATATAAGAACAAGAATGTAATTGATTGTTTAAAATATACCGAGAATATTGAGATAGTCTATTTTTTACAAATAAAAATTAAATGTAATATCTAAAAATTATCAAAAGGACAACAACACGCAGTGTTCCCAGGTGGTCCCCCTCCCAAATACTAACTACGGTCGGCGCTGCTTAACTTCGGTGATCGACGAGAACCTGTGTATTCAACGTGATATGGTCGTGCCCAACAACTGCCCTATTTTACATAGCCAATATATTTAAACATTTATATAAGAACAAGAATGTAATTGATTGTTTAAAATATACCGAGAATATTGAGATAGTCTATTTTTTACAAATAAAAATTAAATGTAATATATAGAAATTATCAAAATTACAACACGCAGTGTTCCCAGGTGGTCCCCCTCCCAAATACTAACTACGCTCGGCGCTGCTTAACTTCGGTGATCGACGAGAACCTGTGTATTCAACGTAATATGGTCGTGCCAAACAACTGCCCTATTTGTAAATAGCCAATATATTTAAATATTTATATAAGAACAACAATGTAATTGATTGTTTAAAATATACCGAGAAAATTGATATAGTCTATTTTTTACAAATAAAAATGAAATGTAATATCTAAAAATTATCAAAAGGACATTAACACGAAGTGTTCCCAGGTGGTCTCCCTCCCAAGAACTAACTGCGCTCGACGAGAACCGGTGTATTCAACGTGATATGGTAGTTGCCAACAACTGCCCTATTTGTACATAGCCAATATATTTAAATATTTATATAAGAACAAGAATGTAATTGATTGTTTAAAATATACCGAGAAAATTGATATAGTCTATTTTTTACAAATAAAAATTAAATGTAATATATAGAAATTATCAAAATTACAACACGCAGTGTTCCCAGGTGGTCCCCCTCCCAAATACTAACTACGCTCGGCGCTGCTTAACTTCGGTGATCGACGAGAACCTGTGTATTCAACGTAATATGGTCGTTGCCAACAACTGCCCTATTTGTACATAGCCAATATATTTAAATATTTATATAAGAACAAGAATGATATAATTGTTTAAAATATACCGAGAATATTGAGATAGTCTATTTTTACAAATAAAAATGAAATGTAATATCTAAAAATTATCAAAAGGACAACAACCCGCAGTGTTCCCAGGTGGTCCCCCTCCCAAATACTAACTACGGTCGGCGCTGCTTAACTTCGGTGATCGACGAGAACCTGTGTATTCAACGTGATATGGTCGTGCCCAACAACTGCCCTATTTTACATAGCCAATATATTTAAACATTTATATAAGAACAAGAATGTAATTGATTGTTTAAAATATACCGAGAATATTGAGATAGTCTATTTTTTACAAATAAAAATGAAATGTAATATATAAAAATTATCAAAATTACAACACGCAGTGTTCCCAGGTGGTCCCCCTCCCAAATACTAACTACGCTCGGCGCTGCTTAACTTCGGTGATCGACGAGAACCTGTGTATTCAACGTAATATGGTCGTGCCAAACAACTGCCCTATTTGTAAATAGCCAATATATTTAAATATTTATATAAGAACAACAATGTAATTGATTGTTTAAAATATACCGAGAAAATTGATATAGTCTATTTTTTACAAATAAAAATGAAATGTAATATCTAAAAATTATCAAAAGGACATTAACACGAAGTGTTCCCAGGTGGTCTCCCTCCCAAGAACTAACTGCGCTCGACGAGAACCGGTGTATTCAACGTGATATGGTCGTTGCCAACAACTGCCCTATTTGTACATAGCCAATATATTTAAATATTTATATAAGAACAAGAATGTAATTGATTGTTTAAAATATACCGAGAAAATTGATATAGTCTATTTTTTACAAATAAAAATTAAATGTAATATATAGAAATTATCAAAATTACAACACGCAGTGTTCCCAGGTGGTCCCCCTCCCAAATACTAACTACGCTCGGCGCTGCTTAACTTCGGTGATCGACGAGAACCTGTGTATTCAACGTAATATGGTCGTGCCAAACAACTGCCCTATTTGTAAATAGCCAATATATTTAAATATTTATATAAGAACAACAATGTAATTGATTGTTTAAAATATACCGAGAAAATTGATATAGTCTATTTTTTACAAATAAAAATGAAATGTAATATCTAAAAATTATCAAAAGGACATTAACACGAAGTGTTCCCAGGTGGTCTCCCTCCCAAGAACTAACTGCGCTCGACGAGAACCGGTGTATTCAACGTGATATGGTAGTTGCCAACAACTGCCCTATTTGTACATAGCCAATATATTTAAATATTTATATAAGAACAAGAATGTAATTGATTGTTTAAAATATACCGAGAAAATTGATATAGTCTATTTTTTACAAATAAAAATTAAATGTAATATATAGAAATTATCAAAATTACAACACGCAGTGTTCCCAGGTGGTCCCCCTCCCAAATACTAACTACGCTCGGCGCTGCTTAACTTCGGTGATCGACGAGAACCTGTGTATTCAACGTAATATGGTCGTTGCCAACAACTGCCCTATTTGTACATAGCCAATATATTTAAATATTTATATAAGAACAAGAATGTAATTAATTGTTTAAAATATACCGAGAATATTGAGATATTTAAATATTTATATAAGAACAAGAATGTAATTAATTGTTTAAAATATACCGAGAATATTGAGATAGTCTATTTTTACAAATAAAAATGAAATGTAATATCTAAAAATTATCAAAAGGACAACAACCCGCAGTGTTCCCAGGTGGTCCCCCTCCCAAATACTAACTACGGTCGGCGCTGCTTAACTTCGGTGATCGACGAGAACCTGTGTATTCAACGTAATATGGTCGTGCCAAACAACTGCCCTATTTGTAAATAGCCAATATATTTAAATATTTATATAAGAACAACAATGTAATTGATTGTTTAAAATATACCGAGAAAATTGATATAGTCTATTTTTTACAAATAAAAATGAAATGTAATATCTAAAAATTATCAAAAGGACATTAACACGAAGTGTTCCCAGGTGGTCTCCCTCCCAAGAACTAACTGCGCTCGACGAGAACCGGTGTATTCAACGTGATATGGTCGTTGCCAACAACTGCCCTATTTGTACATAGCCAATATATTTAAATATTTATATAAGAACAAGAATGTAATTGATTGTTTAAAATATACCGAGAAAATTGATATAGTCTATTTTTTACAAATAAAAATTAAATGTAATATATAGAAATTATCAAAATTACAACACGCAGTGTTCCCAGGTGGTCCCCCTCCCAAATACTAACTACGCTCGGCGCTGCTTAACTTCGGTGATCGACGAGAACCTGTGTATTCAACGTAATATGGTCGTGCCAAACAACTGCCCTATTTGTAAATAGCCAATATATTTAAATATTTATATAAGAACAACAATGTAATTGATTGTTTAAAATATACCGAGAAAATTGATATAGTCTATTTTTTACAAATAAAAATGAAATGTAATATCTAAAAATTATCAAAAGGACATTAACACGAAGTGTTCCCAGGTGGTCTCCCTCCCAAGAACTAACTGCGCTCGACGAGAACCGGTGTATTCAACGTGATATGGTAGTTGCCAACAACTGCCCTATTTGTACATAGCCAATATATTTAAATATTTATATAAGAACAAGAATGTAATTGATTGTTTAAAATATACCGAGAAAATTGATATAGTCTATTTTTTACAAATAAAAATTAAATGTAATATATAGAAATTATCAAAATTACAACACGCAGTGTTCCCAGGTGGTCCCCCTCCCAAATACTAACTACGCTCGGCGCTGCTTAACTTCGGTGATCGACGAGAACCTGTGTATTCAACGTAATATGGTCGTTGCCAACAACTGCCCTATTTGTACATAGCCAATATATTTAAATATTTATATAAGAACAAGAATGTAATTAATTGTTTAAAATATACCGAGAATATTGAGATAGTCTATTTTTACAAATAAAAATGAAATGTAATATCTAAAAATTATCAAAAGGACAACAACCCGCAGTGTTCCCAGGTGGTCCCCCTCCCAAATACTAACTACGGTCGGCGCTGCTTAACTTCGGTGATCGACGAGAACCTGTGTATTCAACGTGATATGGTCGTGCCCAACAACTGCCCTATTTTACATAGCCAATATATTTAAACATTTATATAAGAACAAGAATGTAATTGATTGTTTAAAATATACCGAGAATATTGAGATAGTCTATTTTTTACAAATAAAAATGAAATGTAATATATAAAAATTATCAAAATTACAACACGCAGTGTTCCCAGGTGGTCCCCCTCCCAAATACTAACTACGCTCGGCGCTGCTTAACTTCGGTGATCGACGAGAACCTGTGTATTCAACGTAATATGGTCGTGCCAAACAACTGCCCTATTTGTAAATAGCCAATATATTTAAATATTTATATAAGAACAACAATGTAATTGATTGTTTAAAATATACCGAGAAAATTGATATAGTCTATTTTTTACAAATAAAAATGAAATGTAATATCTAAAAATTATCAAAAGGACATTAACACGAAGTGTTCCCAGGTGGTCTCCCTCCCAAGAACTAACTGCGCTCGACGAGAACCGGTGTATTCAACGTGATATGGTCGTTGCCAACAACTGCCCTATTTGTACATAGCCAATATATTTAAATATTTATATAAGAACAAGAATGTACCCTATTTGTACATAGCCAATATATTTAAATATTTATATAAGAACAAGAATGTAATTGATTGTTTAAAATATACCGAGAAAATTGATATAGTCTATTTTTACAAATAAAAATGAAATGTAATATCTAAAAATTATCAAAAGGACAACAACCCGCAGTGTTCCCAGGTGCTCCCCCTCCCAAATACTAACTACGCTTGGCGCTGCTTAACTTCGGTGATCGACGAGAACCTGTGTATTCAACGTGATATGGTCGTCCCAACAACTGCCCTATTTGTAAATAGCCGATATATTTAAATATTTATATAAGAACAAGAATGTAATTGATTGTTTAAAATATACCGAGAATATTGAGATAGTCTATTTTTTACAAATAAAAATGAAATGTAATATATAAAAATTATCAAAATTACAACACGCAGTGTTCCCAGGTGGTCCCCCTCCAAAATACTAACTACGCTCGGCGCTGCTTAACTTCGGTGATCGACGAGAACCTGTGTATTCAACGTAATATGGTCGTGCCAAACAACTGCCCTATTTGTACATAGCCAATATATTTAAATATTTATATAAGAACAAGAATGTAATTGATTGTTTAAAATATACCGAGAAAATTGATATAGTCTATTTTTTACAAATAAAAATGAAATGTAATATATAAAAATTATCAAAATTACAACACGCAGTGTTCCCAGGTGGTCCCCCTCCCAAATACTAACTACGCTCGGCGCTGCTTAACTTCGGTGATCGCCGAGAACCTGTGTATTCAACGTAATATGGTCGTGCCAAACAACTGCCCTATTTGTACATAGCCAATATATTTAAATATTTATATAAGAACAAGAATGTAATTGATTGTTTAAAATATACCGAGAAAATTGATATAGTCTATTTTTTAAAAATAAAAATTAAATGTAATATCTAAAAATTATCAAAAGGACAACAACCCGCAGTGTTCCCAGGTGGTCCCCCTCCCAAATACTAACTACGCTCGGCGCTGCTTAACTTCGGTGATCGACGAGAACCTGTGTATTCAATGTAATATGGTCGTTGCCAACAACTGCCCTATTTGTACATAGCCAATATATTTAAATATTTATATAAGAACAACAATGTAATTGATTGTTTAAAATATACCGAGAAAATTGATATAGTCTATTTTTTACAAATAAAAATGAAATTTAATATATAAAAATTATCAAAATTACAACACGCAGTGTTCCCAGGTGGTCCCCCTCCCAAATACTAACTACGCTCGGCGCTGCTTAACTTCGGTGATCGACGAGAACCTGTGTATTCAACGTAATATGGTCGTGCCAAACAACTGCCCTATTTGTACATAGCCAATATATTTAAATATTTATATAAGAACAAGAATGTAATTGATTGTTTAAAATATACCGAGAAAATTGATATAGTCTATTTTTTACAAATAAAAATGAAATGTAATATATAAAAATTATCAAAATTACAACACGCAGTGTTCCCAGGTGGTCCCCCTCCCAAATACTAACTACGCTCGGCGCTGCTTAACTTCGGTGATCGACGAGAACCTGTGTATTCAACGTAATATGGTCGTGCCAAACAACTGCCCTATTTGTACATAGCCAATATATTTAAATATTTATATAAGAACAAGAATGTAATTGATTGTTTAAAATATACCGAGAAAATTGATATAGTCTATTTTTTAAAAATAAAAATTAAATGTAATATCTAAAAATTATCAAAAGGACAACAACCCGCAGTGTTCCCAGGTGGTCCCCCTCCCAAATTCTAACTACGCTCGGCGCTGCTTAACTTCGGTGATCGACGAGAGCCTGTGTATTCAATGTAATATGGTCGTTGCCAACAACTGCCCTATTTGTAAATAGCCAATATATTTAAATATTTATATAAGAACAACAATGTAATTGATTGTTTAAAATATACCGAGAAAATTGATATAGTCTATTTTTTACAAATAAAAATGAAATGTAATATCTAAAAATTATCAAAAGGACATTAACACGAAGTGTTCCCAGGTGGTCTCCCTCCCAAGAACTAACTGCGCTCGACGAGAACCGGTGTATTCAACGTGATATGGTCGTTGCCAACAACTGCCCTATTTGTACATAGCCAATATATTTAAATATTTATATAAGAACAAGAATGTAATTGATTGTTTAAAATATACCGAGAAAATTGATATAGTCTATTTTTTACAAATAAAAATTAAATGTAATATATAGAAATTATCAAAATTACAACACGCAGTGTTCCCAGGTGGTCCCCCTCCCAAATACTAACTACGCTCGGCGCTGCTTAACTTCGGTGATCGACGAGAACCTGTGTATTCAACGTAATATGGTCGTGCCAAACAACTGCCCTATTTGTAAATAGCCAATATATTTAAATATTTATATAAGAACAACAATGTAATTGATTGTTTAAAATATACCGAGAAAATTGATATAGTCTATTTTTTACAAATAAAAATGAAATGTAATATCTAAAAATTATCAAAAGGACATTAACACGAAGTGTTCCCAGGTGGTCTCCCTCCCAAGAACTAACTGCGCTCGACGAGAACCGGTGTATTCAACGTGATATGGTAGTTGCCAACAACTGCCCTATTTGTACATAGCCAATATATTTAAATATTTATATAAGAACAAGAATGTAATTGATTGTTTAAAATATACCGAGAAAATTGATATAGTCTATTTTTTACAAATAAAAATTAAATGTAATATATAGAAATTATCAAAATTACAACACGCAGTGTTCCCAGGTGGTCCCCCTCCCAAATACTAACTACGCTCGGCGCTGCTTAACTTCGGTGATCGACGAGAACCTGTGTATTCAACGTAATATGGTCGTTGCCAACAACTGCCCTATTTGTACATAGCCAATATATTTAAATATTTATATAAGAACAAGAATGTAATTAATTGTTTAAAATATACCGAGAATATTGAGATAGTCTATTTTTACAAATAAAAATGAAATGTAATATCTAAAAATTATCAAAAGGACAACAACCCGCAGTGTTCCCAGGTGGTCCCCCTCCCAAATACTAACTACGGTCGGCGCTGCTTAACTTCGGTGATCGACGAGAACCTGTGTATTCAACGTGATATGGTCGTGCCCAACAACTGCCCTATTTTACATAGCCAATATATTTAAACATTTATATAAGAACAAGAATGTAATTGATTGTTTAAAATATACCGAGAATATTGAGATAGTCTATTTTTTACAAATAAAAATGAAATGTAATATATAAAAATTATCAAAATTACAACACGCAGTGTTCCCAGGTGGTCCCCCTCCCAAATACTAACTACGCTCGGCGCTGCTTAACTTCGGTGATCGACGAGAACCTGTGTATTCAACGTAATATGGTCGTGCCAAACAACTGCCCTATTTGTAAATAGCCAATATATTTAAATATTTATATAAGAACAACAATGTAATTGATTGTTTAAAATATACCGAGAAAATTGATATAGTCTATTTTTTACAAATAAAAATGAAATGTAATATCTAAAAATTATCAAAAGGACATTAACACGAAGTGTTCCCAGGTGGTCTCCCTCCCAAGAACTAACTGCGCTCGACGAGAACCGGTGTATTCAACGTGATATGGTCGTCCCAACAACTGCCCTATTTGTAAATAGCCGATATATTTAAATATTTATATAAGAACAAGAATGTAATTGATTGTTTAAAATATACCGAGAATATTGAGATAGTCTATTTTTTACAAATAAAAATGAAATGTAATATATAAAAATTATCAAAATTACAACACGCAGTGTTCCCAGGTGGTCCCCCTCCAAAATACTAACTACGCTCGGCGCTGCTTAACTTCGGTGATCGACGAGAACCTGTGTATTCAACGTAATATGGTCGTGCCAAACAACTGCCCTATTTGTACCTAGCCAATATATTTAAATATTTATATAAGAACAAGAATGTAATTGATTGTTTAAAATATACCGAGAAAATTGATATAGTCTATTTTTTACAAATAAAAATGAAATGTAATATATAAAAATTATCAAAATTACAACACGCAGTGTTCCCAGGTGGTCCCCCTCCCAAATACTAACTACGCTCGGCGCTGCTTAACTTCGGTGATCGCCGAGAACCTGTGTATTCAACGTAATATGGTCGTGCCAAACAACTGCCCTATTTGTACATAGCCAATATATTTAAATATTTATATAAGAACAAGAATGTAATTGATTGTTTAAAATATACCGAGAAAATTGATATAGTCTATTTTTTAAAAATAAAAATTAAATGTAATATCTAAAAATTATCAAAAGGACAACAACCCGCAGTGTTCCCAGGTGGTCCCCCTCCCAAATACTAACTACGCTCGGCGCTGCTTAACTTCGGTGATCGACGAGAACCTGTGTATTCAATGTAATATGGTCGTTGCCAACAACTGCCCTATTTGTACATAGCCAATATATTTAAATATTTATATAAGAACAACAATGTAATTGATTGTTTAAAATATACCGAGAAAATTGATATAGTCTATTTTTTACAAATAAAAATGAAATTTAATATATAAAAATTATCAAAATTACAACACGCAGTGTTCCCAGGTGGTCCCCCTCCCAAATACTAACTACGCTCGGCGCTGCTTAACTTCGGTGATCGACGAGAACCTGTGTATTCAACGTAATATGGTCGTGCCAAACAACTGCCCTATTTGTACATAGCCAATATATTTAAATATTTATATAAGAACAAGAATGTAATTGATTGTTTAAAATATACCGAGAAAATTGATATAGTCTATTTTTTACAAATAAAAATGAAATGTAATATATAAAAATTATCAAAATTACAACACGCAGTGTTCCCAGGTGGTCCCCCTCCCAAATACTAACTACGCTCGGCGCTGCTTAACTTCGGTGATCGACGAGAACCTGTGTATTCAACGTAATATGGTCGTGCCAAACAACTGCCCTATTTGTACATAGCCAATATATTTAAATATTTATATAAGAACAAGAATGTAATTGATTGTTTAAAATATACCGAGAAAATTGATATAGTCTATTTTTTACAAATAAAAATGAAATGTAATATATAAAAATTATCAAAATTACAACACGCAGTGTTCCCAGGTGGTCCCCCTCCCAAATACTAACTACGCTCGGCGCTGCTTAACTTCGGTGATCGACGAGAACCTGTGTATTCAACGTAATATGGTCGTGCCAAACAACTGCCCTATTTGTAAATAGCCAATATATTTAAATATTTATATAAGAACAACAATGTAATTGATTGTTTAAAATATACCGAGAAAATTGATATAGTCTATTTTTTACAAATAAAAATGAAATGTAATATATAAAAATTATCAAAATTACAACACGCAGTGTTCCCAGGTGGTCCCCCTCCCAAATACTAACTACGCTCGGCGCTGCTTAACTTCGGTGATCGCCGAGAACCTGTGTATTCAACGTAATATGGTCGTGCCAAACAACTGCCCTATTTGTACATAGCCAATATATTTAAATATTTATATAAGAACAAGAATGTAATTGATTGTTTAAAATATACCGAGAAAATTGATATAGTCTATTTTTTAAAAATAAAAATTAAATGTAATATCTAAAAATTATCAAAAGGACAACAACCCGCAGTGTTCCCAGGTGGTCCCCCTCCCAAATACTAACTACGCTCGGCGCTGCTTAACTTCGGTGATCGACGAGAACCTGTGTATTCAATGTAATATGGTCGTTGCCAACAACTGCCCTATTTGTACATAGCCAATATATTTAAATATTTATATAAGAACAACAATGTAATTGATTGTTTAAAATATACCGAGAAAATTGATATAGTCTATTTTTTACAAATAAAAATGAAATTTAATATATAAAAATTATCAAAATTACAACACGCAGTGTTCCCAGGTGGTCCCCCTCCCAAATACTAACTACGCTCGGCGCTGCTTAACTTCGGTGATCGACGAGAACCTGTGTATTCAACGTAATATGGTCGTGCCAAACAACTGCCCTATTTGTACATAGCCAATATATTTAAATATTTATATAAGAACAAGAATGTAATTGATTGTTTAAAATATACCGAGAAAATTGATATAGTCTATTTTTTACAAATAAAAATGAAATGTAATATATAAAAATTATCAAAATTACAACACGCAGTGTTCCCAGGTGGTCCCCCTCCCAAATACTAACTACGCTCGGCGCTGCTTAACTTCGGTGATCGACGAGAACCTGTGTATTCAACGTAATATGGTCGTGCCAAACAACTGCCCTATTTGTACATAGCCAATATATTTAAATATTTATATAAGAACAAGAATGTAATTGATTGTTTAAAATATACCGAGAAAATTGATATAGTCTATTTTTTAAAAATAAAAATTAAATGTAATATCTAAAAATTATCAAAAGGACAACAACCCGCAGTGTTCCAAGGTGGTCCCCCTCCCAAATTCTAACTACGCTCGGCGCTGCTTAACTTCGGTGATCGACGAGAGCCTGTGTATTCAATGTAATATGGTCGTTGCCAACAACTGCCCTATTTGTACATAGCCAATATATTTAAATATTTATATAAGAACAACAATGTAATTGATTGTTTAAAATATACCGAGAAAATTGATATAGTCTATTTTTTACAAATAAAAATGAAATTTAATATATAAAAATTATCAAAATTACAACACGCAGTGTTCCCAGGTGGTCCCCCTCCCAAATACTAACTACGCTCGGCGCTGCTTAACTTCGGTGAGTGACGAGAACCTGTGTATTCAACGTGATATGGTCGTTGCCAACAACTGGCCTATTTGTACATAGCCAATATATTTAAATATTTATATAAGAACAAGAATGTAATTGATTGTTTAAAATATACCGAGAATATTGAGATAGTCTATTTTTTACAAATAAAAATTAAATGTAATATCTAAAAATTATCAAAAGGACAACAACACGCAGTGTTCCCAGGTGGTCCCCCTCCCAAATACTAACTACGGTCGGCGCTGCTTAACTTCGGTGATCGACGAGAACCTGTGTATTCAACGTAATATGGTCGTGCCAAACAACTGCCCTATTTGTACATAGCCAATATATTTAAATATTTATATAAGAACAAGAATGTAATTGATTGTTTAAAATATACCGAGAAAATTGATATAGTCTATTTTTTACAAATAAAAATGAAATGTAATATATAAAAATTATCAAAATTACAACACGCAGTGTTCCCAGGTGGTCCCCCTCCCAAATACTAACTACGCTCGGCGCTGCTTAACTTCGGTGATCGACGAGAACCTGTGTATTCAACGTAATATGGTCGTGCCAAACAACTGCCCTATTTGTACATAGCCAATATATTTAAATATTTATATAAGAACAAGAATGTAATTGATTGTTTAAAATATACCGAGAAAATTGATATAGTCTATTTTTTACAAATAAAAATGAAATGTAATATATAAAAATTATCAAAATTACAACACGCAGTGTTCCCAGGTGGTCCCCCTCCCAAATACTAACTACGCTCGGCGCTGCTTAACTTCGGTGATCGACGAGAACCTGTGTATTCAACGTAATATGGTCGTGCCAAACAACTGCCCTATTTGTAAATAGCCAATATATTTAAATATTTATATAAGAACAACAATGTAATTGATTGTTTAAAATATACCGAGAAAATTGATATAGTCTATTTTTTACAAATAAAAATGAAATGTAATATCTAAAAATTATCAAAAGGACATTAACACGAAGTGTTCCCAGGTGGTCTCCCTCCCAAGAACTAACTGCGCTCGACGAGAACCGGTGTATTCAACGTGATATGGTCGTTGCCAACAACTGCCCTATTTGTACATAGCCAATATATTTAAATATTTATATAAGAACAAGAATGTAATTGATTGTTTAAAATATACCGAGAAAATTGATATAGTCTATTTTTTACAAATAAAAATTAAATGTAATATATAGAAATTATCAAAATTACAACACGCAGTGTTCCCAGGTGGTCCCCCTCCCAAATACTAACTACGCTCGGCGCTGCTTAACTTCGGTGATCGACGAGAACCTGTGTATTCAACGTAATATGGTCGTTGCCAACAACTGCCCTATTTGTACATAGCCAATATATTTAAATATTTATATAAGAACAAGAATGTAATTGATTGTTTAAAATATACCGAGAAAATTGATATAGTCTATTTTTTACAAATAAAAATGAAATGTAATATATAAAAATTATCAAAATTACAACACGCAGTGTTCCCAGGTGGTCCCCCTCCCAAATACTAACTACGCTCGGCGCTGCTTAACTTCGGTGATCGACGAGAACCTGTGTATTCAACGTAATATGGTCGTGCCAAACAACTGCCCTATTTGTACATAGCCAATATATTTAAATATTTATATAAGAACAAGAATGTAATTGATTGTTTAAAATATACCGAGAAAATTGATATAGTCTATTTTTTACAAATAAAAATGAAATGTAATATATAAAAATTATCAAAATTACAACACGCAGTGTTCCCAGGTGGTCCCCCTCCCAAATACTAACTACGCTCGGCGCTGCTTAACTTCGGTGATCGACGAGAACCTGTGTATTCAACGTAATATGGTCGTGCCAAACAACTGCCCTATTTGTACATAGCCAATATATTTAAATATTTATATAAGAACAAGAATGTAATTGATTGTTTAAAATATACCGAGAAAATTGATATAGTCTATTTTTTACAAATAAAAATGAAATGTAATATATAAAAATTATCAAAATTACAACACGCAGTGTTCCCAGGTGGTCCCCCTCCCAAATACTAACTACGCTCGGCGCTGCTTAACTTCGGTGATCGACGAGAACCTGTGTATTCAACGTAATATGGTCGTGCCAAACAACTGCCCTATTTGTACATAGCCAATATATTTAAATATTTATATAAGAACAACAATGTAATTGATTGTTTAAAATATACCGAGAAAATTGATATAGTCTATTTTTTACAAATAAAAATGAAATGTAATATCTAAAAATTATCAAAAGGACATTAACACGAAGTGTTCCCAGGTGGTCTCCCTCCCAAGAACTAACTGCGCTCGACGAGAACCGGTGTATTCAACGTGATATGGTCGTTGCCAACAACTGCCCTATTTGTACATAGCCAATATATTTAAATATTTATATAAGAACAAGAATGTAATTGATTGTTTAAAATATACCGAGAAAATTGATATAGTCTATTTTTTACAAATAAAAATTAAATGTAATATATAGAAATTATCAAAATTACAACACGCAGTGTTCCCAGGTGGTCCCCCTCCCAAATACTAACTACGCTCGGCGCTGCTTAACTTCGGTGATCGACGAGAACCTGTGTATTCAACGTAATATGGTCGTTGCCAACAACTGCCCTATTTGTACATAGCCAATATATTTAAATATTTATATAAGAACAAGAATGTAATTGATTGTTTAAAATATACCGAGAAAATTGATATAGTCTATTTTTTACAAATAAAAATGAAATGTAATATATAAAAATTATCAAAATTACAACACGCAGTGTTCCCAGGTGGTCCCCCTCCCAAATACTAACTACGCTCGGCGCTGCTTAACTTCGGTGATCGCCGAGAACCTGTGTATTCAACGTAATATGGTCGTGCCAAACAACTGCCCTATTTGTACATAGCCAATATATTTAAATATTTATATAAGAACAAGAATGTAATTGATTGTTTAAAATATACCGAGAAAATTGATATAGTCTATTTTTTAAAAATAAAAATTAAATGTAATATCTAAAAATTATCAAAAGGACAACAACCCGCAGTGTTCCCAGGTGGTCCCCCTCCCAAATACTAACTACGCTCGGCGCTGCTTAACTTCGGTGATCGACGAGAACCTGTGTATTCAATGTAATATGGTCGTTGCCAACAACTGCCCTATTTGTACATAGCCAATATATTTAAATATTTATATAAGAACAACAATGTAATTGATTGTTTAAAATATACCGAGAAAATTGATATAGTCTATTTTTTACAAATAAAAATGAAATTTAATATATAAAAATTATCAAAATTACAACACGCAGTGTTCCCAGGTGGTCCCCCTCCCAAATACTAACTACGCTCGGCGCTGCTTAACTTCGGTGATCGACGAGAACCTGTGTATTCAACGTAATATGGTCGTGCCAAACAACTGCCCTATTTGTACATAGCCAATATATTTAAATATTTATATAAGAACAAGAATGTAATTGATTGTTTAAAATATACCGAGAAAATTGATATAGTCTATTTTTTACAAATAAAAATGAAATGTAATATATAAAAATTATCAAAATTACAACACGCAGTGTTCCCAGGTGGTCCCCCTCCCAAATACTAACTACGCTCGGCGCTGCTTAACTTCGGTGATCGACGAGAACCTGTGTATTCAACGTAATATGGTCGTGCCAAACAACTGCCCTATTTGTACATAGCCAATATATTTAAATATTTATATAAGAACAAGAATGTAATTGATTGTTTAAAATATACCGAGAAAATTGATATAGTCTATTTTTTACAAATAAAAATGAAATGTAATATATAAAAATTATCAAAATTACAACACGCAGTGTTCCCAGGTGGTCCCCCTCCCAAATACTAACTACGCTCGGCGCTGCTTAACTTCGGTGATCGACGAGAACCTGTGTATTCAACGTAATATGGTCGTGCCAAACAACTGCCCTATTTGTAAATAGCCAATATATTTAAATATTTATATAAGAACAACAATGTAATTGATTGTTTAAAATATACCGAGAAAATTGATATAGTCTATTTTTTACAAATAAAAATGAAATGTAATATATAAAAATTATCAAAATTACAACACGCAGTGTTCCCAGGTGGTCCCCCTCCCAAATACTAACTACGCTCGGCGCTGCTTAACTTCGGTGATCGCCGAGAACCTGTGTATTCAACGTAATATGGTCGTGCCAAACAACTGCCCTATTTGTACATAGCCAATATATTTAAATATTTATATAAGAACAAGAATGTAATTGATTGTTTAAAATATACCGAGAAAATTGATATAGTCTATTTTTTAAAAATAAAAATTAAATGTAATATCTAAAAATTATCAAAAGGACAACAACCCGCAGTGTTCCCAGGTGGTCCCCCTCCCAAATACTAACTACGCTCGGCGCTGCTTAACTTCGGTGATCGACGAGAACCTGTGTATTCAATGTAATATGGTCGTTGCCAACAACTGCCCTATTTGTACATAGCCAATATATTTAAATATTTATATAAGAACAACAATGTAATTGATTGTTTAAAATATACCGAGAAAATTGATATAGTCTATTTTTTACAAATAAAAATGAAATTTAATATATAAAAATTATCAAAATTACAACACGCAGTGTTCCCAGGTGGTCCCCCTCCCAAATACTAACTACGCTCGGCGCTGCTTAACTTCGGTGATCGACGAGAACCTGTGTATTCAACGTGATATGGTCGTTGCCAACAACTGGCCTATTTGTACATAGCCAATATATTTAAATATTTATATAAGAACAAGAATGTAATTGATTGTTTAAAATATACCGAGAATATTGAGATAGTCTATTTTTTACAAATAAAAATGAAATGTAATATATAAAAATTATCAAAATTACAACACGCAGTGTTCCCAGGTGGTCCCCCTCCCAAATACTAACTACGCTCGGCGCTGCTTAACTTCGGTGATCGACGAGAACCTGTGTATTCAACGTAATATGGTCGTGCCAAACAACTGCCCTATTTGTACATAGCCAATATATTTAAATATTTATATAAGAACAAGAATGTAATTGATTGTTTAAAATATACCGAGAAAATTGATATAGTCTATTTTTTAAAAATAAAAATGAAATGTAATATATAAAAATTATCAAAATTACAACACGCAGTGTTCCCAGGTGGTCCCCCTCCCAAATACTAACTACGCTCGGCGCTGCTTAACTTCGGTGATCGACGAGAACCTGTGTATTCAACGTAATATGGTCGTGCCAAACAACTGCCCTATTTGTACATAGCCAATATATTTAAATATTTATATAAGAACAAGAATGTAATTGATTGTTTAAAATATACCGAGAAAATTGATATAGTCTATTTTTTAAAAATAAAAATTAAATGTAATATATAAAAATTATCAAAATTACAACACGCAGTGTTCCCAGGTGGTCCCCCTCCCAAATACTAACTACGCTCGGCGCTGCTTAACTTCGGTGATCGACGAGAACCTGTGTATTCAACGTAATATGGTCGTGCCAAACAACTGCCCTATTTGTAAATAGCCAATATATTTAAATATTTATATAAGAACAACAATGTAATTGATTGTTTAAAATATACCGAGAAAATTGATATAGTCTATTTTTTACAAATAAAAATGAAATGTAATATCTAAAAATTATCAAAAGGACATTAACACGAAGTGTTCCCAGGTGGTCTCCCTCCCAAGAACTAACTGCGCTCGACGAGAACCGGTGTATTCAACGTGATATGGTCGTTGCCAACAACTGCCCTATTTGTACATAGCCAATATATTTAAATATTTATATAAGAACAAGAATGTAATTGATTGTTTAAAATATACCGAGAAAATTGATATAGTCTATTTTTTACAAATAAAAATTAAATGTAATATATAGAAATTATCAAAATTACAACACGCAGTGTTCCCAGGTGGTCCCCCTCCCAAATACTAACTACGCTCGGCGCTGCTTAACTTCGGTGATCGACGAGAACCTGTGTATTCAACGTAATATGGTCGTTGCCAACAACTGCCCTATTTGTACATAGCCAATATATTTAAATATTTATATAAGAACAAGAATGTAATTAATTGTTTAAAATATACCGAGAATATTGAGATAGTCTATTTTTTAAAAATAAAAATGAAATGTAATATCTAAAAATTATCAAAAGGACAACAACCCGCAGTGTTCCCAGGTGGTCCCCCTCCCAAATACTAACTACGCTCGGCGCTGCTTAACTTCGGTGATCGACGAGAACCTGTGTATTCAACGTGATATGGTCGTCCCAACAACTGCCCTATTTGTAAATAGCCGATATATTTAAATATTTATATAAGAACAAGAATGTAATTGATTGTTTAAAATATACCGAGAATATTGAGATAGTCTATTTTTTAAAAATAAAAATGAAATGTAATATCTAAAAATTATCAAAAGGACAACAACCCGCAGTGTTCCCAGGTGGTCCCCCTCCCAAATACTAACTACGCTCGGCGCTGCTTAACTTCGGTGATCGACGAGAACCTGTGTATTCAACGTGATATGGTCGTCCCAACAACTGCCCTATTTGTAAATAGCCAATATATTTAAATATTTATATAAGAACAAGAATGTAATTGATTGTTTAAAATATACCGAGAAAATTGATATAGTCTATTTTTTAAAAATAAAAATGAAATGTAATATATAAAAATTATCAAAATTACAACACGCAGTGTTCCCAGGTGGTCCCCCTCCCAAATACTAACTACGCTCGGCGCTGCTTAACTTCGGTGATCGACGAGAACCTGTGTATTCAACGTAATATGGTCGTGCCAAACAACTGCCCTATTTGTACATAGCCAATATATTTAAATATTTATATAAGAACAAGAATGTAATTGATTGTTTAAAATATACCGAGAAAATTGATATAGTCTATTTTTTAAAAATAAAAATTAAATGTAATATATAAAAATTATCAAAATTACAACACGCAGTGTTCCCAGGTGGTCCCCCTCCCAAATACTAACTACGCTCGGCGCTGCTTAACTTCGGTGATCGACGAGAACCTGTGTATTCAACGTAATATGGTCGTGCCAAACAACTGCCCTATTTGTAAATAGCCAATATATTTAAATATTTATATAAGAACAACAATGTAATTGATTGTTTAAAATATACCGAGAAAATTGATATAGTCTATTTTTTACAAATAAAAATGAAATGTAATATCTAAAAATTATCAAAAGGACATTAACACGAAGTGTTCCCAGGTGGTCTCCCTCCCAAGAACTAACTGCGCTCGACGAGAACCGGTGTATTCAACGTGATATGGTCGTTGCCAACAACTGCCCTATTTGTACATAGCCAATATATTTAAATATTTATATAAGAACAAGAATGTAATTGATTGTTTAAAATATACCGAGAAAATTGATATAGTCTATTTTTTACAAATAAAAATTAAATGTAATATATAGAAATTATCAAAATTACAACACGCAGTGTTCCCAGGTGGTCCCCCTCCCAAATACTAACTACGCTCGGCGCTGCTTAACTTCGGTGATCGACGAGAACCTGTGTATTCAACGTAATATGGTCGTTGCCAACAACTGCCCTATTTGTACATAGCCAATATATTTAAATATTTATATAAGAACAAGAATGTAATTAATTGTTTAAAATATACCGAGAATATTGAGATAGTCTATTTTTTAAAAATAAAAATGAAATGTAATATCTAAAAATTATCAAAAGGACAACAACCCGCAGTGTTCCCAGGTGGTCCCCCTCCCAAATACTAACTACGCTCGGCGCTGCTTAACTTCGGTGATCGACGAGAACCTGTGTATTCAACGTGATATGGTCGTCCCAACAACTGCCCTATTTGTAAATAGCCGATATATTTAAATATTTATATAAGAACAAGAATGTAATTGATTGTTTAAAATATACCGAGAATATTGAGATAGTCTATTTTTTAAAAATAAAAATGAAATGTAATATCTAAAAATTATCAAAAGGACAACAACCCGCAGTGTTCCCAGGTGGTCCCCCTCCCAAATACTAACTACGCTCGGCGCTGCTTAACTTCGGTGATCGACGAGAACCTGTGTATTCAACGTGATATGGTCGTCCCAACAACTGCCCTATTTGTAAATAGCCAATATATTTAAATATTTATATAAGAACAAGAATGTAATTGATTGTTTAAAATATACCGAGAAAATTGATATAGTCTATTTTTTAAAAATAAAAATGAAATGTAATATATAAAAATTATCAAAATTACAACACGCAGTGTTCCCAGGTGGTCCCCCTCCCAAATACTAACTACGCTCGGCGCTGCTTAACTTCGGTGATCGACGAGAACCTGTGTATTCAACGTAATATGGTCGTGCCAAACAACTGCCCTATTTGTACATAGCCAATATATTTAAATATTTATATAAGAACAAGAATGTAATTGATTGTTTAAAATATACCGAGAAAATTGATATAGTCTATTTTTTAAAAATAAAAATTAAATGTAATATATAAAAATTATCAAAATTACAACACGCAGTGTTCCCAGGTGGTCCCCCTCCCAAATACTAACTACGCTCGGCGCTGCTTAACTTCGGTGATCGACGAGAACCTGTGTATTCAACGTAATATGGTCGTGCCAAACAACTGCCCTATTTGTAAATAGCCAATATATTTAAATATTTATATAAGAACAACAATGTAATTGATTGTTTAAAATATACCGAGAAAATTGATATAGTCTATTTTTTACAAATAAAAATGAAATGTAATATCTAAAAATTATCAAAAGGACATTAACACGAAGTGTTCCCAGGTGGTCTCCCTCCCAAGAACTAACTGCGCTCGACGAGAACCGGTGTATTCAACGTGATATGGTCGTTGCCAACAACTGCCCTATTTGTACATAGCCAATATATTTAAATATTTATATAAGAACAAGAATGTAATTGATTGTTTAAAATATACCGAGAAAATTGATATAGTCTATTTTTTACAAATAAAAATTAAATGTAATATATAGAAATTATCAAAATTACAACACGCAGTGTTCCCAGGTGGTCCCCCTCCCAAATACTAACTACGCTCGGCGCTGCTTAACTTCGGTGATCGACGAGAACCTGTGTATTCAACGTAATATGGTCGTTGCCAACAACTGCCCTATTTGTACATAGCCAATATATTTAAATATTTATATAAGAACAAGAATGTAATTAATTGTTTAAAATATACCGAGAATATTGAGATAGTCTATTTTTTAAAAATAAAAATGAAATGTAATATCTAAAAATTATCAAAAGGACAACAACCCGCAGTGTTCCCAGGTGGTCCCCCTCCCAAATACTAACTACGCTCGGCGCTGCTTAACTTCGGTGATCGACGAGAACCTGTGTATTCAACGTGATATGGTCGTCCCAACAACTGCCCTATTTGTAAATAGCCGATATATTTAAATATTTATATAAGAACAAGAATGTAATTGATTGTTTAAAATATACCGAGAATATTGAGATAGTCTATTTTTTACAAATAAAAATGAAATGTAATATATAAAAATTATCAAAATTACAACACGCAGTGTTCCCAGGTGGTCCCCCTCCAAAATACTAACTACGCTCGGCGCTGCTTAACTTCGGTGATCGACGAGAACCTGTGTATTCAACGTAATATGGTCGTGCCAAACAACTGCCCTATTTGTAAATAGCCAATATATTTAAATATTTATATAAGAACAACAATGTAATTGATTGTTTAAAATATACCGAGAAAATTGATATAGTCTATTTTTTACAAATAAAAATGAAATGTAATATCTAAAAATTATCAAAAGGACATTAACACGAAGTGTTCCCAGGTGGTCTCCCTCCCAAGAACTAACTGCGCTCGACGAGAACCGGTGTATTCAACGTGATATGGTCGTTGCCAACAACTGCCCTATTTGTACATAGCCAATATATTTAAATATTTATATAAGAACAAGAATGTAATTGATTGTTTAAAATATACCGAGAAAATTGATATAGTCTATTTTTTACAAATAAAAATTAAATGTAATATATAGAAATTATCAAAATTACAACACGCAGTGTTCCCAGGTGGTCCCCCTCCCAAATACTAACTACGCTCGGCGCTGCTTAACTTCGGTGATCGACGAGAACCTGTGTATTCAACGTAATATGGTCGTTGCCAACAACTGCCCTATTTGTACATAGCCAATATATTTAAATATTTATATAAGAACAAGAATGTAATTAATTGTTTAAAATATACCGAGAATATTGAGATAGTCTATTTTTACAAATAAAAATGAAATGTAATATCTAAAAATTATCAAAAGGACAACAACCCGCAGTGTTCCCAGGTGCTCCCCCTCCCAAATACTAACTACGCTCGGCGCTGCTTAACTTCGGTGATCGACGAGAACCTGTGTATTCAACGTGATATGGTCGTCCCAACAACTGCCCTATTTGTAAATAGCCGATATATTTAAATATTTATATAAGAACAAGAATGTAATTGATTGTTTAAAATATACCGAGAATATTGAGATAGTCTATTTTTTACAAATAAAAATGAAATGTAATATATAAAAATTATCAAAATTACAACACGCAGTGTTCCCAGGTGGTCCCCCTCCAAAATACTAACTACGCTCGGCGCTGCTTAACTTCGGTGATCGACGAGAACCTGTGTATTCAACGTAATATGGTCGTGCCAAACAACTGCCCTATTTGTACATAGCCAATATATTTAAATATTTATATAAGAACAAGAATGTAATTGATTGTTTAAAATATACCGAGAAAATTGATATAGTCTATTTTTTACAAATAAAAATTAAATGTAATATATAGAAATTATCAAAATTACAACACGCAGTGTTCCCAGGTGGTCCCCCTCCCAAATACTAACTACGCTCGGCGCTGCTTAACTTCGGTGATCGACGAGAACCTGTGTATTCAATGTAATATGGTCGTTGCCAACAACTGCCCTATTTGTACATAGCCAATATATTTAAATATTTATATAAGAACAACAATGTAATTGATTGTTTAAAATATACCGAGAAAATTGATATAGTCTATTTTTTACAAATAAAAATGAAATGTAATATATAGAAATTATCAAAATTACAACACGCAGTGTTCCCAGGTGGTCCCCCTCCCAAATACTAACTACGCTCGGCGCTGCTTAACTTCGGTGATCGACGAGAACCTGGGTATTCAACGTAATATGGTCGTTGCCAACAACTGCCCTATTTGTACATAGCCAATATATTTAAATATTTATATTAGAACAAGAATGTAATTGATTGTTTCAAATATACCGAGAAAATTGAAATAGTCTATTTTTTACAAATAAAAATGAAATGTAATATATAAAAATTATCAAAATTACAACACACAGTGTTCCCAGGTGGTCCCCCTCCAAAATACTAACTACGCTCGGCGCTGCTTAACTTCGGTGATCGACGAGAACCTGTGTATTCAACGTAATATGGTCGTGCCAAACAACTGCCCTATTTGTACATAGCCAATATATTTAAATATTTATATAAGAACAAGAATGTAATTGATTGTTTAAAATATACCGAGAAAATTGATATAGTCTATTTTTACAAATAAAAATGAAATGTAATATCTAAAAATTATCAAAAGGACAACAACCCGCAGTGTCCCAGGTGGTCCCCCTCCCAAATACTAACTACGCTCGGCGCTGCTTAACTTCGGTGATCGACGAGAACCTGTGTATTCAATGTAATATGGTCGTTGCCAACAACTGCCCTATTTGTACATAGCCAATATATTTAAATATTTATATAAGAACAACAATGTAATTGATTGTTTAAAATATACCGAGAAAATTGAAATAGTCTATTTTTTACAAATAAAAATGAAATGTAATATATAGAAATTATCAAAATTACAACACGCAGTGTTCCCAGGTGGTCCCCCTCCCAAATACTAACTACGCTCGGCGCTGCTTAACTTCGGTGATCGACGAGAACCTGGGTATTCAACGTAATATGGTCGTTGCCAACAACTGCCCTATTTGTACATAGCCAATATATTTAAATATTTATATTAGAACAAGAATGTAATTGATTGTTTCAAATATACCGAGAAAATTGAAATAGTCTATTTTTTACAAATAAAAATGAAATGTAATATATAAAAATTATCAAAATTACAACACACAGTGTTCCCAGGTGGTCCCCCTCCAAAATACTAACTACGCTCGGCGCTGCTTAACTTCGGTGATCGACGAGAACCTGTGTATTCAACGTAATATGGTCGTGCCAAACAACTGCCCTATTTGTACATAGCCAATATATTTAAATATTTATATAAGAACAAGAATGTAATTGATTGTTTAAAATATACCGAGAAAATTGATATAGTCTATTTTTACAAATAAAAATGAAATGTAATATCTAAAAATTATCAAAAGGACAACAACCCGCAGTGTCCCAGGTGGTCCCCCTCCCAAATACTAACTACGCTCGGCGCTGCTTAACTTCGGTGATCGACGAGAACCTGTGTATTCAATGTAATATGGTCGTTGCCAACAACTGCCCTATTTGTACATAGCCAATATATTTAAATATTTATATAAGAACAACAATGTAATTGATTGTTTAAAATATACCGAGAAAATTGAAATAGTCTATTTTTTACAAATAAAAATGAAATGTAATATATAAAAATTATCAAAATTACAACACGCAGTGTTCCCAGGTGGTCCCCCTCCAAAATACTAACTACGCTCGGCGCTGCTTAACTTCGGTGATCGACGAGAACCTGTGTATTCAACGTAATATGGTCGTGCCAAACAACTGCCCTATTTGTACATAGCCAATATATTTAAATATTTATATAAGAACAAGAATGTAATTGATTGTTTAAAATATACCGAGAAAATTGATATAGTCTATTTTTTACAAATAAAAATGAAATGTAATATATAAAAATTATCAAAATTACAACACGCAGTGTTCCCAGGTGGTCCCCCTCCCAAATACTAACTACGCTCGGCGCTGCTTAACTTCGGTGATCGCCGAGAACCTGTGTATTCAACGTAATATGGTCGTGCCAAACAACTGCCCTATTTGTACATAGCCAATATATTTAAATATTTATATAAGAACAAGAATGTAATTGATTGTTTAAAATATACCGAGAAAATTGATATAGTCTATTTTTTAAAAATAAAAATTAAATGTAATATCTAAAAATTATCAAAAGGACAACAACCCGCAGTGTTCCCAGGTGGTCCCCCTCCCAAATACTAACTACGCTCGGCGCTGCTTAACTTCGGTGATCGACGAGAACCTGTGTATTCAATGTAATATGGTCGTTGCCAACAACTGCCCTATTTGTACATAGCCAATATATTTAAATATTTATATAAGAACAACAATGTAATTGATTGTTTAAAATATACCGAGAAAATTGATATAGTCTATTTTTACAAATAAAAATGAAATGTAATATCTAAAAATTATCAAAAGGACAACAACCCGCAGTGTTCCCAGGTGCTCCCCCTCCCAAATACTAACTACGCTCGGCGCTGCTTAACTTCGGTGATCGACGAGAACCTGTGTATTCAACGTGATATGGTCGTCCCAACAACTGCCCTATTTGTAAATAGCCGATATATTTAAATATTTATATAAGAACAAGAATGTAATTGATTGTTTAAAATATACCGAGAATATTGAGATAGTCTATTTTTTACAAATAAAAATGAAATGTAATATATAAAAATTATCAAAATTACAACACGCAGTGTTCCCAGGTGGTCCCCCTCCAAAATACTAACTACGCTCGGCGCTGCTTAACTTCGGTGATCGACGAGAACCTGTGTATTCAACGTAATATGGTCGTGCCAAACAACTGCCCTATTTGTACATAGCCAATATATTTAAATATTTATATAAGAACAAGAATGTAATTGATTGTTTAAAATATACCGAGAAAATTGATATAGTCTATTTTTTACAAATAAAAATGAAATGTAATATATAAAAATTATCAAAATTACAACACGCAGTGTTCCCAGGTGGTCCCCCTCCCAAATACTAACTACGCTCGGCGCTGCTTAACTTCGGTGATCGCCGAGAACCTGTGTATTCAACGTAATATGGTCGTGCCAAACAACTGCCCTATTTGTACATAGCCAATATATTTAAATATTTATATAAGAACAAGAATGTAATTGATTGTTTAAAATATACCGAGAAAATTGATATAGTCTATTTTTTAAAAATAAAAATTAAATGTAATATCTAAAAATTATCAAAAGGACAACAACCCGCAGTGTTCCCAGGTGGTCCCCCTCCCAAATACTAACTACGCTCGGCGCTGCTTAACTTCGGTGATCGACGAGAACCTGTGTATTCAATGTAATATGGTCGTTGCCAACAACTGCCCTATTTGTACATAGCCAATATATTTAAATATTTATATAAGAACAACAATGTAATTGATTGTTTAAAATATACCGAGAAAATTGATATAGTCTATTTTTTACAAATAAAAATGAAATTTAATATATAAAAATTATCAAAATTACAACACGCAGTGTTCCCAGGTGGTCCCCCTCCCAAATACTAACTACGCTCGGCGCTGCTTAACTTCGGTGATCGACGAGAACCTGTGTATTCAACGTAATATGGTCGTGCCAAACAACTGCCCTATTTGTACATAGCCAATATATTTAAATATTTATATAAGAACAAGAATGTAATTGATTGTTTAAAATATACCGAGAAAATTGATATAGTCTATTTTTTACAAATAAAAATGAAATGTAATATATAAAAATTATCAAAATTACAACACGCAGTGTTCCCAGGTGGTCCCCCTCCCAAATACTAACTACGCTCGGCGCTGCTTAACTTCGGTGATCGACGAGAACCTGTGTATTCAACGTAATATGGTCGTGCCAAACAACTGCCCTATTTGTACATGGCCAATATATTTAAATATTTATATAAGAACAAGAATGTAATTGATTGTTTAAAATATACCGAGAAAATTGATATAGTCTATTTTTTAAAAATAAAAATTAAATGTAATATCTAAAAATTATCAAAAGGACAACAACCCGCAGTGTTCCCAGGTGGTCCCCCTCCCAAATTCTAACTACGCTCGGCGCTGCTTAACTTCGGTGATCGACGAGAGCCTGTGTATTCAATGTAATATGGTCGTTGCCAACAACTGCCCTATTTGTACATAGCCAATATATTTAAATATTTATATAAGAACAACAATGTAATTGATTGTTTAAAATATACCGAGAAAATTGATATAGTCTATTTTTTACAAATAAAAATGAAATTTAATATATAAAAATTATCAAAATTACAACACGCAGTGTTCCCAGGTGGTCCCCCTCCCAAATACTAACTACGCTCGGCGCTGCTTAACTTCGGTGAGTGACGAGAACCTGTGTATTCAACGTGATATGGTCGTTGCCAACAACTGGCCTATTTGTACATAGCCAATATATTTAAATATTTATATAAGAACAAGAATGTAATTGATTGTTTAAAATATACCGAGAATATTGAGATAGTCTATTTTTTACAAATAAAAATTAAATGTAATATCTAAAAATTATCAAAAGGACAACAACACGCAGTGTTCCCAGGTGGTCCCCCTCCCAAATACTAACTACGGTCGGCGCTGCTTAACTTCGGTGATCGACGAGAACCTGTGTATTCAACGTAATATGGTCGTGCCAAACAACTGCCCTATTTGTACATAGCCAATATATTTAAATATTTATATAAGAACAAGAATGTAATTGATTGTTTAAAATATACCGAGAAAATTGATATAGTCTATTTTTTACAAATAAAAATGAAATGTAATATATAAAAATTATCAAAATTACAACACGCAGTGTTCCCAGGTGGTCCCCCTCCCAAATACTAACTACGCTCGGCGCTGCTTAACTTCGGTGATCGACGAGAACCTGTGTATTCAACGTAATATGGTCGTGCCAAACAACTGCCCTATTTGTAAATAGCCAATATATTTAAATATTTATATAAGAACAACAATGTAATTGATTGTTTAAAATATACCGAGAAAATTGATATAGTCTATTTTTTACAAATAAAAATGAAATGTAATATATAAAAATTATCAAAATTACAACACGCAGTGTTCCCAGGTGGTCCCCCTCCCAAATACTAACTACGCTCGGCGCTGCTTAACTTCGGTGATCGCCGAGAACCTGTGTATTCAACGTAATATGGTCGTGCCAAACAACTGCCCTATTTGTACATAGCCAATATATTTAAATATTTATATAAGAACAAGAATGTAATTGATTGTTTAAAATATACCGAGAAAATTGATATAGTCTATTTTTTAAAAATAAAAATTAAATGTAATATCTAAAAATTATCAAAAGGACAACAACCCGCAGTGTTCCCAGGTGGTCCCCCTCCCAAATACTAACTACGCTCGGCGCTGCTTAACTTCGGTGATCGACGAGAACCTGTGTATTCAATGTAATATGGTCGTTGCCAACAACTGCCCTATTTGTACATAGCCAATATATTTAAATATTTATATAAGAACAACAATGTAATTGATTGTTTAAAATATACCGAGAAAATTGATATAGTCTATTTTTTACAAATAAAAATGAAATTTAATATATAAAAATTATCAAAATTACAACACGCAGTGTTCCCAGGTGGTCCCCCTCCCAAATACTAACTACGCTCGGCGCTGCTTAACTTCGGTGATCGACGAGAACCTGTGTATTCAACGTAATATGGTCGTGCCAAACAACTGCCCTATTTGTACATAGCCAATATATTTAAATATTTATATAAGAACAAGAATGTAATTGATTGTTTAAAATATACCGAGAAAATTGATATAGTCTATTTTTTACAAATAAAAATGAAATGTAATATATAAAAATTATCAAAATTACAACACGCAGTGTTCCCAGGTGGTCCCCCTCCCAAATACTAACTACGCTCGGCGCTGCTTAACTTCGGTGATCGACGAGAACCTGTGTATTCAACGTAATATGGTCGTGCCAAACAACTGCCCTATTTGTACATAGCCAATATATTTAAATATTTATATAAGAACAAGAATGTAATTGATTGTTTAAAATATACCGAGAAAATTGATATAGTCTATTTTTTAAAAATAAAAATTAAATGTAATATCTAAAAATTATCAAAAGGACAACAACCCGCAGTGTTCCCAGGTGGTCCCCCTCCCAAATTCTAACTACGCTCGGCGCTGCTTAACTTCGGTGATCGACGAGAGCCTGTGTATTCAATGTAATATGGTCGTTGCCAACAACTGCCCTATTTGTACATAGCCAATATATTTAAATATTTATATAAGAACAACAATGTAATTGATTGTTTAAAATATACCGAGAAAATTGATATAGTCTATTTTTTACAAATAAAAATGAAATTTAATATATAAAAATTATCAAAATTACAACACGCAGTGTTCCCAGGTGGTCCCCCTCCCAAATACTAACTACGCTCGGCGCTGCTTAACTTCGGTGAGTGACGAGAACCTGTGTATTCAACGTGATATGGTCGTTGCCAACAACTGGCCTATTTGTACATAGCCAATATATTTAAATATTTATATAAGAACAAGAATGTAATTGATTGTTTAAAATATACCGAGAATATTGAGATAGTCTATTTTTTACAAATAAAAATTAAATGTAATATCTAAAAATTATCAAAAGGACAACAACACGCAGTGTTCCCAGGTGGTCCCCCTCCCAAATACTAACTACGGTCGGCGCTGCTTAACTTCGGTGATCGACGAGAACCTGTGTATTCAACGTAATATGGTCGTGCCAAACAACTGCCCTATTTGTAAATAGCCAATATATTTAAATATTTATATAAGAACAACAATGTAATTGATTGTTTAAAATATACCGAGAAAATTGATATAGTCTATTTTTTACAAATAAAAATGAAATGTAATATCTAAAAATTATCAAAAGGACATTAACACGAAGTGTTCCCAGGTGGTCTCCCTCCCAAGAACTAACTGCGCTCGACGAGAACCGGTGTATTCAACGTGATATGGTCGTTGCCAACAACTGCCCTATTTGTACATAGCCAATATATTTAAATATTTATATAAGAACAAGAATGTAATTGATTGTTTAAAATATACCGAGAAAATTGATATAGTCTATTTTTTACAAATAAAAATTAAATGTAATATATAGAAATTATCAAAATTACAACACGCAGTGTTCCCAGGTGGTCCCCCTCCCAAATACTAACTACGCTCGGCGCTGCTTAACTTCGGTGATCGACGAGAACCTGTGTATTCAACGTAATATGGTCGTTGCCAACAACTGCCCTATTTGTACATAGCCAATATATTTAAATATTTATATAAGAACAAGAATGTAATTAATTGTTTAAAATATACCGAGAATATTGAGATAGTCTATTTTTTAAAAATAAAAATGAAATGTAATATCTAAAAATTATCAAAAGGACAACAACCCGCAGTGTTCCCAGGTGGTCCCCCTCCCAAATACTAACTACGCTCGGCGCTGCTTAACTTCGGTGATCGACGAGAACCTGTGTATTCAACGTGATATGGTCGTCCCAACAACTGCCCTATTTGTAAATAGCCGATATATTTAAATATTTATATAAGAACAAGAATGTAATTGATTGTTTAAAATATACCGAGAATATTGAGATAGTCTATTTTTTACAAATAAAAATGAAATGTAATATATAAAAATTATCAAAATTACAACACGCAGTGTTCCCAGGTGGTCCCCCTCCAAAATACTAACTACGCTCGGCGCTGCTTAACTTCGGTGATCGACGAGAACCTGTGTATTCAACGTAATATGGTCGTGCCAAACAACTGCCCTATTTGTAAATAGCCAATATATTTAAATATTTATATAAGAACAACAATGTAATTGATTGTTTAAAATATACCGAGAAAATTGATATAGTCTATTTTTTACAAATAAAAATGAAATGTAATATCTAAAAATTATCAAAAGGACATTAACACGAAGTGTTCCCAGGTGGTCTCCCTCCCAAGAACTAACTGCGCTCGACGAGAACCGGTGTATTCAACGTGATATGGTCGTTGCCAACAACTGCCCTATTTGTACATAGCCAATATATTTAAATATTTATATAAGAACAAGAATGTAATTGATTGTTTAAAATATACCGAGAAAATTGATATAGTATATTTTTTACAAATAAAAATTAAATGTAATATATAGAAATTATCAAAATTACAACACGCAGTGTTCCCAGGTGGTCCCCCTCCCAAATACTAACTACGCTCGGCGCTGCTTAACTTCGGTGATCGACGAGAACCTGTGTATTCAACGTAATATGGTCGTTGCCAACAACTGCCCTATTTGTACATAGCCAATATATTTAAATATTTATATAAGAACAAGAATGTAATTAATTGTTTAAAATATACCGAGAATATTGAGATAGTCTATTTTTACAAATAAAAATGAAATGTAATATCTAAAAATTATCAAAAGGACAACAACCCGCAGTGTTCCCAGGTGCTCCCCCTCCCAAATACTAACTACGCTCGGCGCTGCTTAACTTCGGTGATCGCCGAGAACCTGTGTATTCAACGTAATATGGTCGTGCCAAACAACTGCCCTATTTGTACATAGCCAATATATTTAAATATTTATATAAGAACAAGAATGTAATTGATTGTTTAAAATATACCGAGAAAATTGATATAGTCTATTTTTTAAAAATAAAAATTAAATGTAATATCTAAAAATTATCAAAAGGACAACAACCCGCAGTGTTCCCAGGTGGTCCCCCTCCCAAATACTAACTACGCTCGGCGCTGCTTAACTTCGGTGATCGACGAGAACCTGTGTATTCAATGTAATATGGTCGTTGCCAACAACTGCCCTATTTGTACATAGCCAATATATTTAAATATTTATATAAGAACAACAATGTAATTGATTGTTTAAAATATACCGAGAAAATTGATATAGTCTATTTTTTACAAATAAAAATGAAATTTAATATATAAAAATTATCAAAATTACAACACGCAGTGTTCCCAGGTGGTCCCCCTCCCAAATACTAACTACGCTCGGCGCTGCTTAACTTCGGTGATCGACGAGAACCTGTGTATTCAACGTAATATGGTCGTGCCAAACAACTGCCCTATTTGTACATAGCCAATATATTTAAATATTTATATAAGAACAAGAATGTAATTGATTGTTTAAAATATACCGAGAAAATTGATATAGTCTATTTTTTACAAATAAAAATGAAATGTAATATATAAAAATTATCAAAATTACAACACGCAGTGTTCCCAGGTGGTCCCCCTCCCAAATACTAACTACGCTCGGCGCTGCTTAACTTCGGTGATCGACGAGAACCTGTGTATTCAACGTAATATGGTCGTGCCAAACAACTGCCCTATTTGTACATAGCCAATATATTTAAATATTTATATAAGAACAAGAATGTAATTGATTGTTTAAAATATACCGAGAAAATTGATATAGTCTATTTTTTACAAATAAAAATGAAATGTAATATATAAAAATTATCAAAATTACAACACGCAGTGTTCCCAGGTGGTCCCCCTCCCAAATACTAACTACGCTCGGCGCTGCTTAACTTCGGTGATCGCCGAGAACCTGTGTATTCAACGTAATATGGTCGTGCCAAACAACTGCCCTATTTGTACATAGCCAATATATTTAAATATTTATATAAGAACAAGAATGTAATTGATTGTTTAAAATATACCGAGAAAATTGATATAGTCTATTTTTTAAAAATAAAAATTAAATGTAATATCTAAAAATTATCAAAAGGACAACAACCCGCAGTGTTCCCAGGTGGTCCCCCTCCCAAATACTAACTACGCTCGGCGCTGCTTAACTTCGGTGATCGACGAGAACCTGTGTATTCAATGTAATATGGTCGTTGCCAACAACTGCCCTATTTGTACATAGCCAATATATTTAAATATTTATATAAGAACAACAATGTAATTGATTGTTTAAAATATACCGAGAAAATTGATATAGTCTATTTTTACAAATAAAAATGAAATTTAATATATAAAAATTATCAAAATTACAACACGCAGTGTTCCCAGGTGGTCCCCCTCCCAAATACTAACTACGCTCGGCGCTGCTTAACTTCGGTGATCGACGAGAACCTGTGTATTCAACGTAATATGGTCGTGCCAAACAACTGCCCTATTTGTACATAGCCAATATATTTAAATATTTATATAAGAACAAGAATGTAATTGATTGTTTAAAATATACCGAGAAAATTGATATAGTCTATTTTTTACAAATAAAAATGAAATGTAATATATAAAAATTATCAAAATTACAACACGCAGTGTTCCCAGGTGGTCCCCCTCCCAAATACTAACTACGCTCGGCGCTGCTTAACTTCGGTGATCGACGAGAACCTGTGTATTCAACGTAATATGGTCGTGCCAAACAACTGCCCTATTTGTACATAGCCAATATATTTAAATATTTATATAAGAACAAGAATGTAATTGATTGTTTAAAATATACCGAGAAAATTGATATAGTCTATTTTTTACAAATAAAAATGAAATGTAATATATAAAAATTATCAAAATTACAACACGCAGTGTTCCCAGGTGGTCCCCCTCCCAAATACTAACTACGCTCGGCGCTGCTTAACTTCGGTGATCGCCGAGAACCTGTGTATTCAACGTAATATGGTCGTGCCAAACAACTGCCCTATTTGTACATAGCCAATATATTTAAATATTTATATAAGAACAAGAATGTAATTGATTGTTTAAAATATACCGAGAAAATTGATATAGTCTATTTTTTAAAAATAAAAATTAAATGTAATATCTAAAAATTATCAAAAGGACAACAACCCGCAGTGTTCCCAGGTGGTCCCCCTCCCAAATACTAACTACGCTCGGCGCTGCTTAACTTCGGTGATCGACGAGAACCTGTGTATTCAATGTAATATGGTCGTTGCCAACAACTGCCCTATTTGTACATAGCCAATATATTTAAATATTTATATAAGAACAACAATGTAATTGATTGTTTAAAATATACCGAGAAAATTGATATAGTCTATTTTTTACAAATAAAAATGAAATTTAATATATAAAAATTATCAAAATTACAACACGCAGTGTTCCCAGGTGGTCCCCCTCCCAAATACTAACTACGCTCGGCGCTGCTTAACTTCGGTGATCGACGAGAACCTGTGTATTCAACGTAATATGGTCGTGCCAAACAACTGCCCTATTTGTACATAGCCAATATATTTAAATATTTATATAAGAACAAGAATGTAATTGATTGTTTAAAATATACCGAGAAAATTGATATAGTCTATTTTTTACAAATAAAAATGAAATGTAATATATAAAAATTATCAAAATTACAACACGCAGTGTTCCCAGGTGGTCCCCCTCCCAAATACTAACTACGCTCGGCGCTGCTTAACTTCGGTGATCGACGAGAACCTGTGTATTCAACGTAATATGGTCGTGCCAAACAACTGCCCTATTTGTACATAGCCAATATATTTAAATATTTATATAAGAACAAGAATGTAATTGATTGTTTAAAATATACCGAGAAAATTGATATAGTCTATTTTTTAAAAATAAAAATTAAATGTAATATCTAAAAATTATCAAAAGGACAACAACCCGCAGTGTTCCCAGGTGGTCCCCCTCCCAAATTCTAACTACGCTCGGCGCTGCTTAACTTCGGTGATCGACGAGAGCCTGTGTATTCAATGTAATATGGTCGTTGCCAACAACTGCCCTATTTGTACATAGCCAATATATTTAAATATTTATATAAGAACAACAATGTAATTGATTGTTTAAAATATACCGAGAAAATTGATATAGTCTATTTTTTACAAATAAAAATGAAATTTAATATATAAAAATTATCAAAATTACAACACGCAGTGTTCCCAGGTGGTCCCCCTCCCAAATACTAACTACGCTCGGCGCTGCTTAACTTCGGTGAGTGACGAGAACCTGTGTATTCAACGTGATATGGTCGTTGCCAACAACTGGCCTATTTGTACATAGCCAATATATTTAAATATTTATATAAGAACAAGAATGTAATTGATTGTTTAAAATATACCGAGAATATTGAGATAGTCTATTTTTTACAAATAAAAATTAAATGTAATATCTAAAAATTATCAAAAGGACAACAACACGCAGTGTTCCCAGGTGGTCCCCCTCCCAAATACTAACTACGGTCGGCGCTGCTTAACTTCGGTGATCGACGAGAACCTGTGTATTCAACGTAATATGGTCGTGCCAAACAACTGCCCTATTTGTACATAGCCAATATATTTAAATATTTATATAAGAACAAGAATGTAATTGATTGTTTAAAATATACCGAGAAAATTGATATAGTCTATTTTTTACAAATAAAAATGAAATGTAATATATAAAAATTATCAAAATTACAACACGCAGTGTTCCCAGGTGGTCCCCCTCCCAAATACTAACTACGCTCGGCGCTGCTTAACTTCGGTGATCGACGAGAACCTGTGTATTCAACGTAATATGGTCGTGCCAAACAACTGCCCTATTTGTAAATAGCCAATATATTTAAATATTTATATAAGAACAACAATGTAATTGATTGTTTAAAATATACCGAGAAAATTGATATAGTCTATTTTTTACAAATAAAAATGAAATGTAATATCTAAAAATTATCAAAAGGACATTAACACGAAGTGTTCCCAGGTGGTCTCCCTCCCAAGAACTAACTGCGCTCGACGAGAACCGGTGTATTCAACGTGATATGGTCGTTGCCAACAACTGCCCTATTTGTACATAGCCAATATATTTAAATATTTATATAAGAACAAGAATGTAATTGATTGTTTAAAATATACCGAGAAAATTGAGATAGTCTATTTTTTAAAAATAAAAATGAAATGTAATATATAAAAATTATCAAAATTACAACACGCAGTGTTCCCAGGTGGTCCCCCTCCAAAATACTAACTACGCTCGGCGCTGCTTAACTTCGGTGATCGACGAGAACCTGTGTATTCAACGTAATATGGTCGTGCCAAACAACTGCCCTATTTGTACATAGCCAATATATTTAAATATTTATATAAGAACAAGAATGTAATTGATTGTTTAAAATATACCGAGAAAATTGATATAGTCTATTTTTTACAAATAAAAATGAAATGTAATATATAAAAATTATCAAAATTACAACACGCAGTGTTCCCAGGTGGTCCCCCTCCCAAATACTAACTACGCTCGGCGCTGCTTAACTTCGGTGATCGACGAGAACCTGTGTATTCAACGTAATATGGTCGTGCCAAAAAACTGCCCTATTTGTACATAGCCAATATATTTAAATATTTATATAAGAACAAGAATGTAATTGATTGTTTAAAATATACCGAGAAAATTGATATAGTCTATTTTTTACAAATAAAAATTAAATGTAATATATAGAAATTATCAAAATTACAACACGCAGTGTTCCCAGGTGGTCCCCCTCCCAAATACTAACTACGCTCGGCGCTGCTTAACTTCGGTGATCGACGAGAACCTGTGTATTCAACGTAATATGGTCGTTGCCAACAACTGCCCTATTTGTACATAGCCAATATATTTAAATATTTATATAAGAACAAGAATGTAATTAATTGTTTAAAATATACCGAGAATATTGAGATAGTCTATTTTTTAAAAATAAAAATGAAATGTAATATCTAAAAATTATCAAAAGGACAACAACCCGCAGTGTTCCCAGGTGGTCCCCCTCCCAAATACTAACTACGCTCGGCGCTGCTTAACTTCGGTGATCGACGAGAACCTGTGTATTCAACGTAATATGGTCGTGCCAAACAACTGCCCTATTTGTAAATAGCCAATATATTTAAATATTTATATAAGAACAACAATGTAATTGATTGTTTAAAATATACCGAGAAAATTGATATAGTCTATTTTTTACAAATAAAAATGAAATGTAATATCTAAAAATTATCAAAAGGACATTAACACGAAGTGTTCCCAGGTGGTCTCCCTCCCAAGAACTAACTGCGCTCGACGAGAACCGGTGTATTCAACGTGATATGGTCGTTGCCAACAACTGCCCTATTTGTACATAGCCAATATATTTAAATATTTATATAAGAACAAGAATGTAATTGATTGTTTAAAATATACCGAGAAAATTGATATAGTCTATTTTTTACAAATAAAAATTAAATGTAATATATAGAAATTATCAAAATTACAACACGCAGTGTTCCCAGGTGGTCCCCCTCCCAAATACTAACTACGCTCGGCGCTGCTTAACTTCGGTGATCGACGAGAACCTGTGTATTCAACGTAATATGGTCGTTGCCAACAACTGCCCTATTTGTACATAGCCAATATATTTAAATATTTATATAAGAACAAGAATGTAATTAATTGTTTAAAATATACCGAGAATATTGAGATAGTCTATTTTTACAAATAAAAATGAAATGTAATATCTAAAAATTATCAAAAGGACAACAACCCGCAGTGTTCCCAGGTGCTCCCCCTCCCAAATACTAACTACGCTCGGCGCTGCTTAACTTCGGTGATCGACGAGAACCTGTGTATTCAACGTGATATGGTCGTCCCAACAACTGCCCTATTTGTAAATAGCCGATATATTTAAATATTTATATAAGAACAAGAATGTAATTGATTGTTTAAAATATACCGAGAATATTGAGATAGTCTATTTTTTACAAATAAAAATGAAATGTAATATATAAAAATTATCAAAATTACAACACGCAGTGTTCCCAGGTGGTCCCCCTCCAAAATACTAACTACGCTCGGCGCTGCTTAACTTCGGTGATCGACGAGAACCTGTGTATTCAACGTAATATGGTCGTGCCAAACAACTGCCCTATTTGTACATAGCCAATATATTTAAATATTTATATAAGAACAAGAATGTAATTGATTGTTTAAAATATACCGAGAAAATTGATATAGTCTATTTTTTACAAATAAAAATGAAATGTAATATATAAAAATTATCAAAATTACAACACGCAGTGTTCCCAGGTGGTCCCCCTCCCAAATACTAACTACGCTCGGCGCTGCTTAACTTCGGTGATCGACGAGAACCTGTGTATTCAACGTAATATGGTCGTGCCAAAAAACTGCCCTATTTGTACATAGCCAATATATTTAAATATTTATATAAGAACAAGAATGTAATTGATTGTTTAAAATATACCGAGAAAATTGATATAGTCTATTTTTTACAAATAAAAATTAAATGTAATATATAGAAATTATCAAAATTACAACACGCAGTGTTCCCAGGTGGTCCCCCTCCCAAATACTAACTACGCTCGGCGCTGCTTAACTTCGGTGATCGACGAGAACCTGTGTATTCAACGTAATATCGTCGTTGCCAACAACTGCCCTATTTGTACATAGCCAATATATTTAAATATTTATATAAGAACAAGAATGTAATTAATTGTTTAAAATATACCGAGAATATTGAGATAGTCTATTTTTACAAATAAAAATGAAATGTAATATCTAAAAATTATCAAAAGGACAACAACCCGCAGTGTTCCCAGGTGCTCCCCCTCCCAAATACTAACTACGCTCGGCGCTGCTTAACTTCGGTGATCGACGAGAACCTGTGTATTCAACGTGATATGGTCGTCCCAACAACTGCCCTATTTGTAAATAGCCGATATATTTAAATATTTATATAAGAACAAGAATGTAATTGATTGTTTAAAATATACCGAGAATATTGAGATAGTCTATTTTTTACAAATAAAAATGAAATGTAATATATAAAAATTATCAAAATTACAACACGCAGTGTTCCCAGGTGGTCCCCCTCCAAAATACTAACTACGCTCGGCGCTGCTTAACTTCGGTGATCGACGAGAACCTGTGTATTCAACGTAATATGGTCGTGCCAAACAACTGCCCTATTTGTACATAGCCAATATATTTAAATATTTATATAAGAACAAGAATGTAATTGATTGTTTAAAATATACCGAGAAAATTGATATAGTCTATTTTTTACAAATAAAAATGAAATGTAATATATAAAAATTATCAAAATTACAACACGCAGTGTTCCCAGGTGGTCCCCCTCCCAAATACTAACTACGCTCGGCGCTGCTTAACTTCGGTGATCGACGAGAACCTGTGTATTCAACGTAATATGGTCGTGCCAAACAACTGCCCTATTTGTACATAGCCAATATATTTAAATATTTATATAAGAACAAGAATGTAATTGATTGTTTAAAATATACCGAGAAAATTGATATAGTCTATTTTTTAAAAATAAAAATTAAATGTAATATCTAAAAATTATCAAAAGGACAACAACCCGCAGTGTTCCCAGGTGCTCCCCCTCCCAAATACTAACTACGCTCGGCGCTGCTTAACTTCGGTGATCGACGAGAACCTGTGTATTCAACGTGATATGGTCGTCCCAACAACTGCCCTATTTGTAAATAGCCGATATATTTAAATATTTATATAAGAACAAGAATGTAATTGATTGTTTAAAATATACCGAGAATATTGAGATAGTCTATTTTTTACAAATAAAAATGAAATGTAATATATAAAAATTATCAAAATTACAACACGCAGTGTTCCCAGGTGGTCCCCCTCCAAAATACTAACTACGCTCGGCGCTGCTTAACTTCGGTGATCGACGAGAACCTGTGTATTCAACGTAATATGGTCGTGCCAAACAACTGCCCTATTTGTACATAGCCAATATATTTAAATATTTATATAAGAACAAGAATGTAATTGATTGTTTAAAATATACCGAGAATATTGAGATAGTCTATTTTTTACAAATAAAAATTAAATGTAATATCTAAAAATTATCAAAAGGACAACAACACGCAGTGTTCCCAGGTGGTCCCCCTCCCAAATACTAACTACGGTCGGCGCTGCTTAACTTCGGTGATCGACGAGAACCTGTGTATTCAACGTAATATGGTCGTGCCAAACAACTGCCCTATTTGTACATAGCCAATATATTTAAATATTTATATAAGAACAAGAATGTAATTGATTGTTTAAAATATACCGAGAAAATTGATATAGTCTATTTTTTACAAATAAAAATGAAATGTAATATATAAAAATTATCAAAATTACAACACGCAGTGTTCCCAGGTGGTCCCCCTCCAAAATACTAACTACGCTCGGCGCTGCTTAACTTCGGTGATCGACGAGAACCTGTGTATTCAACGTAATATGGTCGTGCCAAACAACTGCCCTATTTGTAAATAGCCAATATATTTAAATATTTATATAAGAACAACAATGTAATTGATTGTTTAAAATATACCGAGAAAATTGATATAGTCTATTTTTTACAAATAAAAATGAAATGTAATATCTAAAAATTATCAAAAGGACATTAACACGAAGTGTTCCCAGGTGGTCTCCCTCCCAAGAACTAACTGCGCTCGACGAGAACCGGTGTATTCAACGTGATATGGTCGTTGCCAACAACTGCCCTATTTGTACATAGCCAATATATTTAAATATTTATATAAGAACAAGAATGTAATTGATTGTTTAAAATATACCGAGAAAATTGATATAGTCTATTTTTTACAAATAAAAATTAAATGTAATATATAGAAATTATCAAAATTACAACACGCAGTGTTCCCAGGTGGTCCCCCTCCCAAATACTAACTACGCTCGGCGCTGCTTAACTTCGGTGATCGACGAGAACCTGTGTATTCAACGTAATATGGTCGTTGCCAACAACTGCCCTATTTGTACATAGCCAATATATTTAAATATTTATATAAGAACAAGAATGTAATTAATTGTTTAAAATATACCGAGAATATTGAGATAGTCTATTTTTACAAATAAAAATGAAATGTAATATCTAAAAATTATCAAAAGGACAACAACCCGCAGTGTTCCCAGGTGCTCCCCCTCCCAAATACTAACTACGCTCGGCGCTGCTTAACTTCGGTGATCGACGAGAACCTGTGTATTCAACGTGATATGGTCGTCCCAACAACTGCCCTATTTGTAAATAGCCGATATATTTAAATATTTATATAAGAACAAGAATGTAATTGATTGTTTAAAATATACCGAGAATATTGAGATAGTCTATTTTTTACAAATAAAAATGAAATGTAATATATAAAAATTATCAAAATTACAACACGCAGTGTTCCCAGGTGGTCCCCCTCCAAAATACTAACTACGCTCGGCGCTGCTTAACTTCGGTGATCGACGAGAACCTGTGTATTCAACGTAATATGGTCGTGCCAAACAACTGCCCTATTTGTACATAGCCAATATATTTAAATATTTATATAAGAACAAGAATGTAATTGATTGTTTAAAATATACCGAGAAAATTGATATAGTCTATTTTTTACAAATAAAAATGAAATGTAATATATAAAAATTATCAAAATTACAACACGCAGTGTTCCCAGGTGGTCCCCCTCCCAAATACTAACTACGCTCGGCGCTGCTTAACTTCGGTGATCGACGAGAACCTGTGTATTCAACGTAATATGGTCGTGCCAAAAAACTGCCCTATTTGTACATAGCCAATATATTTAAATATTTATATAAGAACAAGAATGTAATTGATTGTTTAAAATATACCGAGAAAATTGATATAGTCTATTTTTTACAAATAAAAATTAAATGTAATATATAGAAATTATCAAAATTACAACACGCAGTGTTCCCAGGTGGTCCCCCTCCCAAATACTAACTACGCTCGGCGCTGCTTAACTTCGGTGATCGACGAGAGCCTGTGTATTCAACGTAATATGGTCGTTGCCAACAACTGCCCTATTTGTACATAGCCAATATATTTAAATATTTATATAAGAACAAGAATGTAATTAATTGTTTAAAATATACCGAGAATATTGAGATAGTCTATTTTTACAAATAAAAATGAAATGTAATATCTAAAAATTATCAAAAGGACAACAACCCGCAGTGTTCCCAGGTGCTCCCCCTCCCAAATACTAACTACGCTCGGCGCTGCTTAACTTCGGTGATCGACGAGAACCTGTGTATTCAACGTGATATGGTCGTCCCAACAACTGCCCTATTTGTAAATAGCCGATATATTTAAATATTTATATAAGAACAAGAATGTAATTGATTGTTTAAAATATACCGAGAATATTGAGATAGTCTATTTTTAACAAATAAAAATGAAATGTAATATATAAAAATTATCAAAATTACAACACGCAGTGTTCCCAGGTGGTCCCCCTCCAAAATACTAACTACGCTCGGCGCTGCTTAACTTCGGTGATCGACGAGAACCTGTGTATTCAACGTAATATGGTCGTGCCAAACAACTGCCCTATTTGTACATAGCCAATATATTTAAATATTTATATAAGAACAAGAATGTAATTGATTGTTTAAAATATACCGAGAAAATTGATATAGTCTATTTTTTACAAATAAAAATGAAATGTAATATATAAAAATTATCAAAATTACAACACGCAGTGTTCCCAGGTGGTCCCCCTCCCAAATACTAACTACGCTCGGCGCTGCTTAACTTCGGTGATCGACGAGAACCTGTGTATTCAACGTAATATGGTCGTGCCAAACAACTGCCCTATTTGTACATAGCCAATATATTTAAATATTTATATAAGAACAAGAATGTAATTGATTGTTTAAAATATACCGAGAAAATTGATATAGTCTATTTTTTAAAAATAAAAATTAAATGTAATATCTAAAAATTATCAAAAGGACAACAACCCGCAGTGTTCCCAGGTGCTCCCCCTCCCAAATACTAACTACGCTCGGCGCTGCTTAACTTCGGTGATCGACGAGAACCTGTGTATTCAACGTGATATGGTCGTCCCAACAACTGCCCTATTTGTAAATAGCCGATATATTTAAATATTTATATAAGAACAAGAATGTAATTGATTGTTTAAAATATACCGAGAATATTGAGATAGTCTATTTTTTACAAATAAAAATGAAATGTAATATATAAAAATTATCAAAATTACAACACGCAGTGTTCCCAGGTGGTCCCCCTCCAAAATACTAACTACGCTCGGCGCTGCTTAACTTCGGTGATCGACGAGAACCTGTGTATTCAACGTAATATGGTCGTGCCAAACAACTGCCCTATTTGTACATAGCCAATATATTTAAATATTTATATAAGAACAAGAATGTAATTGATTGTTTAAAATATACCGAGAAAATTGATATAGTCTATTTTTTACAAATAAAAATGAAATGTAATATATAAAAATTATCAAAATTACAACACGCAGTGTTCCCAGGTGGTCCCCCTCCCAAATACTAACTACGCTCGGCGCTGCTTAACTTCGGTGATCGACGAGAACCTGTGTATTCAACGTAATATGGTCGTGCCAAAAAACTGCCCTATTTGTACATAGCCAATATATTTAAATATTTATATAAGAACAAGAATGTAATTGATTGTTTAAAATATACCGAGAAAATTGATATAGTCTATTTTTTACAAATAAAAATTAAATGTAATATATAGAAATTATCAAAATTACAACACGCAGTGTTCCCAGGTGGTCCCCCTCCCAAATACTAACTACGCTCGGCGCTGCTTAACTTCGGTGATCGACGAGAACCTGTGTATTCAACGTAATATGGTCGTTGCCAACAACTGCCCTATTTGTACATAGCCAATATATTTAAATATTTATATAAGAACAAGAATGTAATTAATTGTTTAAAATATACCGAGAATATTGAGATAGTCTATTTTTACAAATAAAAATGAAATGTAATATCTAAAAATTATCAAAAGGACAACAACCCGCAGTGTTCCCAGGTGCTCCCCCTCCCAAATACTAACTACGCTCGGCGCTGCTTAACTTCGGTGATCGACGAGAACCTGTGTATTCAACGTGATATGGTCGTCCCAACAACTGCCCTATTTGTAAATAGCCGATATATTTAAATATTTATATAAGAACAAGAATGTAATTGATTGTTTAAAATATACCGAGAATATTGAGATAGTCTATTTTTTACAAATAAAAATGAAATGTAATATATAAAAATTATCAAAATTACAACAAGCAGTGTTCCCAGGTGGTCCCCCTCCAAAATACTAACTACGCTCGGCGCTGCTTAACTTCGGTGATCGACGAGAACCTGTGTATTCAACGTAATATGGTCGTGCCAAACAACTGCCCTATTTGTACATAGCCAATATATTTAAATATTTATATAAGAACAAGAATGTAATTGATTGTTTAAAATATACCGAGAAAATTGATATAGTCTATTTTTTACAAATAAAAATGAAATGTAATATATAAAAATTATCAAAATTACAACACGCAGTGTTCCCAGGTGGTCCCCCTCCCAAATACTAACTACGCTCGGCGCTGCTTAACTTCGGTGATCGACGAGAACCTGTGTATTCAACGTAATATGGTCGTGCCAAACAACTGCCCTATTTGTACATAGCCAATATATTTAAATATTTATATAAGAACAAGAATGTAATTGATTGTTTAAAATATACCGAGAAAATTGATATAGTCTATTTTTTAAAAATAAAAATTAAATGTAATATCTAAAAATTATCAAAAGGACAACAACCCGCAGTGTTCCCAGGTGGTCCCCCTCCCAAATACTAACTACGCTCGGCGCTGCTTAACTTCGGTGATCGACGAGAACCTGTGTATTCAATGTAATATGGTCGTTGCCAACAACTGCCCTATTTGTACATAGCCGATATATTTAAATATTTATATAAGAACAACAATGTAATTGATTGTTTAAAATATACCGAGAAAATTGATATAGTCTATTTTTTACAAATAAAAATGAAATTTAATATATAAAAATTATCAAAATTACAACACGCAGTGTTCCCAGGTGGTCCCCCTCCCAAATACTAACTACGCTCGGCGCTGCTTAACTTCGGTGATCGACGAGAACCTGTGTATTCAACGTAATATGGTCGTGCCAAACAACTGCCCTATTTGTACATAGCCAATATATTTAAATATTTATATAAGAACAAGAATGTAATTGATTGTTTAAAATATACCGAGAAAATTGATATAGTCTATTTTTTACAAATAAAAATGAAATGTAATATATAAAAATTATCAAAATTACAACACGCAGTGTTCCCAGGTGGTCCCCCTCCCAAATACTAACTACGCTCGGCGCTGCTTAACTTCGGTGATCGACGAGAACCAGTGTATTCAACGTAATATGGTCGTGCCAAACAACTGCCCTATTTGTACATAGCCAATATATTTAAATATTTATATAAGAACAAGAATGTAATTGATTGTTTAAAATATACCGAGAAAATTGATATAGTCTATTTTTTAAAAATAAAAATTAAATGTAATATCTAAAAATTATCAAAAGGACAACAACCCGCAGTGTTCCCAGGTGGTCCCCCTCCCAAATACTAACTACGCTCGGCGCTGCTTAACTTCGGTGATCGACGAGAGCCTGTGTATTCAATGTAATATGGTCGTTGCCAACAACTGCCCTATTTGTACATAGCCAATATATTTAAATATTTATATAAGAACAACAATGTAATTGATTGTTTAAAATATACCGAGAAAATTGATATAGTCTATTTTTTACAAATAAAAATGAAATTTAATATATAAAAATTATCAAAATTACAACACGCAGTGTTCCCAGGTGGTCCCCCTCCCAAATACTAACTACGCTCGGCGCTGCTTAACTTCGGTGAGTGACGAGAACCTGTGTATTCAACGTGATATGGTCGTTGCCAACAACTGGCCTATTTGTACATAGCCAATATATTTAAATATTTATATAAGAACAAGAATGTAATTGATTGTTTAAAATATACCGAGAATATTGAGATAGTCTATTTTTTACAAATAAAAATTAAATGTAATATCTAAAAATTATCAAAAGGACAACAACACGCAGTGTTCCCAGGTGGTCCCCCTCCCAAATACTAACTACGGTCGGCGCTGCTTAACTTCGGTGATCGACGAGAACCTGTGTATTCAACGTGATATGGTCGTGCCCAACAACTGCCCTATTTTACATAGCCAATATATTTAAACATTTATATAAGAACAAGAATGTAATTGATTGTTTAAAATATACCGAGAATATTGATATAGTCTATTTTTTACAAATAAAAATGAAATGTAATATCTAAAAATTATCAAAAGGACATTAACACGAAGTGTTCCCAGGTGGTCTCCCTCCCAAGAACTAACTGCGCTCGACGAGAACCGGTGTATTCAACGTGATATGGTCGTTGCCAACAACTGCCCTATTTGTACATAGCCAATATATTTAAATATTTATATAAGAACAAGAATGTAATTGATTGTTTAAAATATACCGAGAAAATTGATATAGTCTATTTTTTACAAATAAAAATTAAATGTAATATATAGAAATTATCAAAATTACAACACGCAGTGTTCCCAGGTGGTCCCCCTCCCAAATACTAACTACGCTCGGCGCTGCTTAACTTCGGTGATCGACGAGAACCTGTGTATTCAACGTAATATGGTCGTTGCCAACAACTGCCCTATTTGTACATAGCCAATATATTTAAATATTTATATAAGAACAAGAATGTAATTAATTGTTTAAAATATACCGAGAATATTGAGATAGTCTATTTTTTAAAAATAAAAATGAAATGTAATATCTAAAAATTATCAAAAGGACAACAACCCGCAGTGTTCCCAGGTGGTCCCCCTCCCAAATACTAACTACGCTCGGCGCTGCTTAACTTCGGTGATCGACGAGAACCTGTGTATTCAACGTGATATGGTCGTCCCAACAACTGCCCTATTTGTAAATAGCCGATATATTTAAATATTTATATAAGAACAAGAATGTAATTGATTGTTTAAAATATACCGAGAATATTGAGATAGTCTATTTTTTACAAATAAAAATGAAATGTAATATATAAAAATTATCAAAATTACAACACGCAGTGTTCCCAGGTGGTCCCCCTCCCAAATACTAACTACGCTCGGCGCTGCTTAACTTCGGTGATCGACGAGAACCTGTGTATTCAACGTAATATGGTCGTGCCAAACAACTGCCCTATTTGTAAATAGCCAATATATTTAAATATTTATATAAGAACAACAATGTAATTGATTGTTTAAAATATACAGAGAAAATTGATATAGTCTATTTTTTCCAAATAAAAATGAAATGTAATATCTAAAAATTATCAAAAGGACATTAACACGAAGTGTTCCCAGGTGGTCTCCCTCCCAAGAACTAACTGCGCTCGACGAGAACCGGTGTATTCAACGTGATATGGTCGTTGCCAACAACTGCCCTATTTGTAAATAGCCGATATATTTAAATATTTATATAAGAACAAGAATGTAATTGATTGTTTAAAATATACCGAGAATATTGAGATAGTCTATTTTTTACAAATAAAAATGAAATGTAATATATAAAAATTATCAAAATTACAACACGCAGTGTTCCCAGGTGGTCCCCCTCCCAAATACTAACTACGCTCGGCGCTGCTTAACTTCGGTGATCGACGAGAACCTGTGTATTCAACGTAATATGGTCGTTGCCAACAACCGCCCTATTTGTACATAGCCAATATATTTAAATATTTATATAAGAACAAGAATGTAATTAATTGTTTAAAATATACCGAGAATATTGAGATAGTCTATTTTTACAAATAAAAATGAAATGTAATATCTAAAAATTATCAAAAGGACAACAACCCGCAGTGTTCCCAGGTGCTCCCCCTCCCAAATACTAACTACGCTCGGCGCTGCTTAACTTCGGTGATCGACGAGAACCTGTGTATTCAACGTGATATGGTCGTCCCAACAACTGCCCTATTTGTAAATAGCCGATATATTTAAATATTTATATAAGAACAAGAATGTAATTGATTGTTTAAAATATACCGAGAAAATTGATATAGTCTATTTTTTACAAATAAAAATGAAATGTAATATATAGAAATTATCAAAATTACAACACGCAGTGTTCCCAGGTGGTCCCCCTCCAAAATACTAACTACGCTCGGCGCTGCTTAACTTCGGTGATCGACGAGAACCTGTGTATTCAACGTAATATGGTCGTGCCAAAAAACTGCCCTATTTGTACATAGCCAATATATTTAAATATTTATATAAGAACAAGAATGTAATTGATTGTTTAAAATATACCGAGAAAATTGATATAGTCTATTTTTTACAAATAAAAATGAAATGTAATATATAAAAATTATCAAAATTACAACACGCAGTGTTCCCAGGTGGTCCCCCTCCCAAATACTAACTACGCTCGGCGCTGCTTAACTTCGGTGATCGACGAGAACCTGTGTATTCAATGTAATATGGTCGTTGCCAACAACTGCCCTATTTGTACATAGCCAATATATTTAAATATTTATATAAGAACAACAATGTAATTGATTGTTTAAAATATACCGAGAAAATTGATATAGTCTATTTTTTACAAATAAAAATGAAATGTAATATCTAAAAATTATCAAAAGGACAACAACCCGCAGTGTTCCCAGGTGCTCCCCCTCCCAAATACTAACTACGCTCGGCGCTGCTTAACTTCGGTGATCGACGAGAACCTGTGTATTCAACGTGATATGGTCGTCCCAACAACTGCCCTATTTGTAAATAGCCGATATATTTAAATATTTATATAAGAACAAGAATGTAATTGATTGTTTAAAATATACCGAGAAAATTGAGATAGTCTATTTTTTACAAATAAAAATGAAATGTAATATATAAAAATTATCAAAATTACAACACGCAGTGTTCCCAGGTGGTCCCCCTCCCAAATACTAACTACGCTCGGCGCTGCTTAACTTCGGTGATCGACGAGAACCTGTGTATTCAACGTAATATGGTCGTGCCAAACAACTGCCCTATTTGTACATAGCCAATATATTTAAATATTTATATAAGAACAAGAATGTAATTGATTGTTTAAAATATACCGAGAAAATTGATATAGTCTATTTTTTAAAAATAAAAATTAAATGTAATATCTAAAAATTATCAAAAGGACAACAACCCGCAGTGTTCCCAGGTGGTCCCCCTCCCAAATACTAACTACGCTCGGCGCTGCTTAACTTCGGTGATCGACGAGAGCCTGTGTATTCAATGTAATATGGTCGTTGCCAACAACTGCCCTATTTGTACATAGCCAATATATTTAAATATTTATATAAGAACAACAATGTAATTGATTGTTTAAAATATACCGAGAAAATTGATATAGTCTATTTTTTACAAATAAAAATGAAATTTAATATATAAAAATTATCAAAATTACAACACGCAGTGTTCCCAGGTGGTCCCCCTCCCAAATACTAACTACGCTCGGCGCTGCTTAACTTCGGTGAGTGACGAGAACCTGTGTATTCAACGTGATATGGTCGTTGCCAACAACTGGCCTATTTGTACATAGCCAATATATTTAAATATTTATATAAGAACAAGAATGTAATTGATTGTTTAAAATATACCGAGAATATTGAGATAGTCTATTTTTTACAAATAAAAATTAAATGTAATATCTAAAAATTATCAAAAGGACAACAACACGCAGTGTTCCCAGGTGGTCCCCCTCCCAAATACTAACTACGCTCGGCGCTGCTTAACTTCGGTGATCGACGAGAACCTGTGTATTCAACGTAATATGGTCGTTGCCAACAACCGCCCTATTTGTACATAGCCAATATATTTAAATATTTATATAAGAACAAGAATGTAATTAATTGTTTAAAATATACCGAGAATATTGAGATAGTCTATTTTTTACAAATAAAAATGAAATGTAATATCTAAAAATTATCAAAAGGACATTAACACGAAGTGTTCCCAGGTGGTCTCCCTCCCAAGAACTAACTGCGCTCGACGAGAACCGGTGTATTCAACGTGATATGGTCGTTGCCAACAACTGCCCTATTTGTACATAGCCAATATATTTAAATATTTATATAAGAACAAGAATGTAATTGATTGTTTAAAATATACCGAGAAAATTGATATAGTCTATTTTTTACAAATAAAAATTAAATGTAATATATAGAAATTATCAAAATTACAACACGCAGTGTTCCCAGGTGGTCCCCCTCCCAAATACTAACTACGCTCGGCGCTGCTTAACTTCGGTGATCGACGAGAACCTGTGTATTCAACGTAATATGGTCGTTGCCAACAACTGCCCTATTTGTACATAGCCAATATATTTAAATATTTATATAAGAACAAGAATGTAATTAATTGTTTAAAATATACCGAGAATATTGAGATAGTCTATTTTTTAAAAATAAAAATGAAATGTAATATCTAAAAATTATCAAAAGGACAACAACCCGCAGTGTTCCCAGGTGGTCCCCCTCCCAAATACTAACTACGCTCGGCGCTGCTTAACTTCGGTGATCGACGAGAACCTGTGTATTCAACGTGATATGGTCGTCCCAACAACTGCCCTATTTGTAAATAGCCGATATATTTAAATATTTATATAAGAACAAGAATGTAATTGATTGTTTAAAATATACCGAGAATATTGAGATAGTCTATTTTTTACAAATAAAAATGAAATGTAATATATAAAAATTATCAAAATTACAACACGCAGTGTTCCCAGGTGGTCCCCCTCCCAAATACTAACTACGCTCGGCGCTGCTTAACTTCGGTGATCGACGAGAACCTGTGTATTCAACGTAATATGGTCGTGCCAAACAACTGCCCTATTTGTAAATAGCCAATATATTTAAATATTTATATAAGAACAACAATGTAATTGATTGTTTAAAATATACAGAGAAAATTGATATAGTCTATTTTTTCCAAATAAAAATGAAATGTAATATCTAAAAATTATCAAAAGGACATTAACACGAAGTGTTCCCAGGTGGTCTCCCTCCCAAGAACTAACTGCGCTCGACGAGAACCGGTGTATTCAACGTGATATGGTCGTTGCCAACAACTGCCCTATTTGTACATAGCCAATATATTTAAATATTTATATAAGAACAAGAATGTAATTGATTGTTTAAAATATACCGAGAAAATTGATATAGTCTATTTTTTACAAATAAAAATTAAATGTAATATATAGAAATTATCAAAATTACAACACGCAGTGTTCCCAGGTGGTCCCCCTCCCAAATACTAACTACGCTCGGCGCTGCTTAACTTCGGTGATCGACGAGAACCTGTGTATTCAACGTAATATGGTCGTTGCCAACAACTGCCCTATTTGTACATAGCCAATATATTTAAATATTTATATAAGAACAAGAATGTAATTAATTGTTTAAAATATACCGAGAATATTGAGATAGTCTATTTTTTAAAAATAAAAATGAAATGTAATATCTAAAAATTATCAAAAGGACAACAACCCGCAGTGTTCCCAGGTGGTCCCCCTCCCAAATACTAACTACGCTCGGCGCTGCTTAACTTCGGTGATCGACGAGAACCTGTGTATTCAACGTGATATGGTCGTCCCAACAACTGCCCTATTTGTAAATAGCCGATATATTTAAATATTTATATAAGAACAAGAATGTAATTGATTGTTTAAAATATACCGAGAATATTGAGATAGTCTATTTTTTACAAATAAAAATGAAATGTAATATATAAAAATTATCAAAATTACAACACGCAGTGTTCCCAGGTGGTCCCCCTCCCAAATACTAACTACGCTCGGCGCTGCTTAACTTCGGTGATCGACGAGAACCTGTGTATTCAACGTAATATGGTCGTGCCAAACAACTGCCCTATTTGTAAATAGCCAATATATTTAAATATTTATATAAGAACAACAATGTAATTGATTGTTTAAAATATACAGAGAAAATTGATATAGTCTATTTTTTCCAAATAAAAATGAAATGTAATATCTAAAAATTATCAAAAGGACATTAACACGAAGTGTTCCCAGGTGGTCTCCCTCCCAAGAACTAACTGCGCTCGACGAGAACCGGTGTATTCAACGTGATATGGTCGTTGCCAACAACTGCCCTATTTGTACATAGCCAATATATTTAAATATTTATATAAGAACAAGAATGTAATTGATTGTTTAAAATATACCGAGAAAATTGATATAGTCTATTTTTTACAAATAAAAATTAAATGTAATATATAGAAATTATCAAAATTACAACACGCAGTGTTCCCAGGTGGTCCCCCTCCCAAATACTAACTACGCTCGGCGCTGCTTAACTTCGGTGATCGACGAGAACCTGTGTATTCAACGTAATATGGTCGTTGCCAACAACCGCCCTATTTGTACATAGCCAATATATTTAAATATTTATATAAGAACAAGAATGTAATTAATTGTTTAAAATATACCGAGAATATTGAGATAGTCTATTTTTACAAATAAAAATGAAATGTAATATCTAAAAATTATCAAAAGGACAACAACCCGCAGTGTTCCCAGGTGCTCCCCCTCCCAAATACTAACTACGCTCGGCGCTGCTTAACTTCGGTGATCGACGAGAACCTGTGTATTCAACGTGATATGGTCGTCCCAACAACTGCCCTATTTGTAAATAGCCGATATATTTAAATATTTATATAAGAACAAGAATGTAATTGATTGTTTAAAATATACCGAGAAAATTGATATAGTCTATTTTTTACAAATAAAAATGAAATGTAATATATAGAAATTATCAAAATTACAACACGCAGTGTTCCCAGGTGGTCCCCCTCCAAAATACTAACTACGCTCGGCGCTGCTTAACTTCGGTGATCGACGAGAACCTGTGTATTCAACGTAATATGGTCGTGCCAAAAAACTGCCCTATTTGTACATAGCCAATATATTTAAATATTTATATAAGAACAAGAATGTAATTGATTGTTTAAAATATACCGAGAAAATTGATATAGTCTATTTTTTACAAATAAAAATGAAATGTAATATATAAAAATTATCAAAATTACAACACGCAGTGTTCCCAGGTGGTCCCCCTCCCAAATACTAACTACGCTCGGCGCTGCTTAACTTCGGTGATCGACGAGAACCTGTGTATTCAATGTAATATGGTCGTTGCCAACAACTGCCCTATTTGTACATAGCCAATATATTTAAATATTTATATAAGAACAACAATGTAATTGATTGTTTAAAATATACCGAGAAAATTGATATAGTCTATTTTTTACAAATAAAAATTAAATGTAATATCTAAAAATTATCAAAAGGACAACAACACGAAGTGTTCACAGGTGGTCTCCCTCCCAAGTACTAACTGCGCTCGACGAGAACCGGTGTATTCAACGTGATATGGTCGTTGCCAACAACTGCCCTATTTGTACATAGCCAATATATTTAAATATTTATATAAGAACAAGAATGTAATTGATTGTTTAAAATATACCGAGAAAATTGATATAGTCTATTTTTACAAATAAAAATGAAATGTAATATCTAAAAATTATCAAAAGGACAACAACCCGCAGTGTCCCAGGTGGTCCCCCTCCCAAATACTAACTACGCTCGGCGCTGCTTAACTTCGGTGATCGACGAGAACCTGTGTATTCAATGTAATATGGTCGTTGCCAACAACTGCCCTATTTGTACATAGCCAATATATTTAAATATTTATATAAGAACAACAATGTAATTGATTGTTTAAAATATACCGAGAAAATTGATATAGTCTATTTTTTACAAATAAAAATGAAATGTAATATATAAAAATTATCAAAATTACAACACGCAGTGTTCCCAGGTGGTCCCCCTCCCAAATACTAACTACGCTCGGCGCTGCTTAACTTCGGTGATCGACGAGAACCTGTGTATTCAACGTAATATGGTCGTTGCCAACAACTGCCCTATTTGTACATAGCCAATATATTTAAATATTTATATAAGAACAACAATGTAATTGATTGTTTAAAATATACCGAGAAAATTGATATAGTCTATTTTTTACAAATAAAAATTAAATGTAATATCTAAAAATTATCAAAAGGACAACAACACGAAGTGTTCACAGGTGGTCTCCCTCCCAAGTACTAACTGCGCTCGACGAGAACCGGTGTATTCAACGTGATATGGTCGTTGCCAACAACTGCCCTATTTGTACATAGCCAATATATTTAAATATTTATATAAGAACAAGAATGTAATTGATTGTTTAAAATATACCGAGAAAATTGATATAGTCTATTTTTACAAATAAAAATGAAATGTAATATCTAAAAATTATCAAAAGGACAACAACCCGCAGTGTCCCAGGTGGTCCCCCTCCCAAATACTAACTACGCTCGGCGCTGCTTAACTTCGGTGATCGACGAGAACCTGTGTATTCAATGTAATATGGTCGTTGCCAACAACTGCCCTATTTGTACATAGCCAATATATTTAAATATTTATATAAGAACAACAATGTAATTGATTGTTTAAAATATACCGAGAAAATTGATATAGTCTATTTTTTACAAATAAAAATGAAATGTAATATATAAAAATTATCAAAATTACAACACGCAGTGTTCCCAGGTGGTCCCCCTCCCAAATACTAACTACGCTCGGCGCTGCTTAACTTCGGTGATCGACGAGAACCTGTGTATTCAACGTAATATGGTCGTGCCAAAAAACTGCCCTATTTGTACATAGCCAATATATTTAAATATTTATATAAGAACAAGAATGTAATTGATTGTTTAAAATATACCGAGAAAATTGATATAGTTATTTTTTAAAAATAAAAATTAAATGTAATATCTAAAAATTATCAAAAGGACAACAACACGAAGTGTTCACAGGTGGTCTCCCTCCCAAGTACTAACTGCGCTCGACGAGAACCGGTGTATTCAACGTGATATGGTCGTTGCCAACAACTGCCCTATTTGTACATAGCCAATATATTTAAATATTTATATAAGAACAAGAATGTAATTGATTGTTTAAAATATACCGAGAAAATTGATATAGTCTATTTTTACAAATAATAATGAAATGTAATATCTAAAAATTATCAAAAGGACAACAACCCGCAGTGTCCCAGGTGGTCCCCCTCCCAAATACTAACTACGCTCGGCGCTGCTTAACTTCGGTGATCGACGAGAACCTGTGTATTCAATGTAATATGGTCGTTGCCAACAACTGCCCTATTTGTACATAGCCAATATATTTAAATATTTATATAAGAACAACAATGTAATTGATTGTTTAAAATATACCGAGAAAATTGATATAGTCTATTTTTTACAAATAAAAATGAAATGTAATATATAAAAATTATCAAAATTACAACACGCAGTGTTCCCAGGTGGTCCCCCTCCCAAATACTAACTACGCTCGGCGCTGCTTAACTTCGGTGATCGACGAGAACCTGTGTATTCAACGTAATATGGTCGTTGCCAACAACTGCCCTATTTGTACATAGCCAATATATTTAAATATTTATATAAGAACAAGAATGTAATTGATTGTTTAAAATATACCGAGAAAATTGATATAGTCTATTTTTTAAAAATAAAAATTAAATGTAATATCTAAAAATTATCAAAAGGACAACAACACGAAGTGTTCACAGGTGGTCTCCCTCCCAAGTACTAACTGCGCTCGACGAGAACCGGTGTATTCAACGTGATATGGTCTTTGCCAACAACTGCCCTATTTGTATATAGCCAATATATTTAAATATTTATATAAGAACAAGAATGTAATTGATTGTTTAAAATATACCGAGAAAATTGATATAGTCTAGTTTTTTAAAATAAAAATTAAATGTAATATCTAAAAATTATCAAAAGGACAACAACACGAAGTGTTCACAGGTGGTCTCCCTCCCAAGTACTAACTGCGCTCGACGAGAACCGGTGTATTCAACGTGATATGGTCGTTGCCAACAACTGCCCTATTTGTACATAGCCAATATATTTAAATATTTATATAAGAACAAGAATGTAATTGATTGTTTAAAATATACCGAGAAAATTGATATAGTCTATTTTTACAAATAAAAATAAAAATGTAATATCTAAAAATTATCAAAAGGACAACAACCCGCAGTGTTCCCAGGTGGTCCCCCTCCCAAATACTAACTACGCTCGGCGCTGCTTAACTTCGGTGATCGACGAGAACCTGTGTATTCAATGTAATATGGTCGTTGCCAACAACTGCCCTATTTGTACATAGCCAATATATTTAAATATTTATATAAGAACAACAATGTAATTGATTGTTTAAAATATACCGAGAAAATTGATATAGTCTATTTTTTACAAATAAAAATGAAATGTAATATATAAAAATTATCAAAATTACAACACGCAGTGTTCCCAGGTGGTCCCCCTCCCAAATACTAACTACGCTCGGCGCTGCTTAACTTCGGTGATCGACGAGAACCTGTGTATTCAACGTAATATGGTCGTTGCCAACAACTGCCCTATTTGTACATAGCCAATATATTTAAATATTTATATTAGAACAAGAATGTAATTGATTGTTTCAAATATACCGAGAAAATTGAAATAGTCTATTTTTTACAAATAAAAATGAAATGTAATATATAAAAATTATCAAAATTACAACACGCAGTGTTCCCAGGTGGTCCCCCTCCAAAATACTAACTACGCTCGGCGCTGCTTAACTTCGGTGATCGACGAGAACCTGTGTATTCAACGTAATATGGTCGTGCCAAACAACTGCCCTATTTGTACATAGCCAATATATTTAAATATTTATATAAGATCAAGAATGTAATTGATTGTTTAAAATATACCGAGAAAATTGATATAGTCTATTTTTACAAATAAAAATGAAATGTAATATCTAAAAATTATCAAAAGGACAACAACCCGCAGTGTCCCAGGTGGTCCCCCTCCCAAATACTAACTACGCTCGGCGCTGCTTAACTTCGGTGATCGACGAGAACCTGTGTATTCAATGTAATATGGTCGTTGCCAACAACTGCCCTATTTGTACATAGCCAATATATTTAAATATTTATATAAGAACAACAATGTAATTGATTGTTTAAAATATACCGAGAAAATTGATATAGTCTATTTTTTAAAAATAAAAATTAAATGTAATATCTAAAAATTATCAAAAGGACAACAACACGAAGTGTTCACGGGTGGTCTCCCTCCCAAGTACTAACTGCGCTCGACGAGAACCGGTGTATTCAACGTGATATGGTCGTTGCCAACAACTGCCCTATTTGTATATAGCCAATATATTTAAATATTTATATAAGAACAAGAATGTAATTGATTGTTTAAAATATACCGAGAAAATTGATATAGTCTAGTTTTTTAAAATAAAAATTAAATGTAATATCTAAAAATTATCAAAAGGACAACAACACGAAGTGTTCACAGGTGGTCTCCCTCACAAGTACTAACTGCGCTCGACGAGAACCGGTGTATTCAACGTGATATGGTCGTTGCCAACAACTGCCCTATTTGTACATAGCCAATATATTTAAATATTTATATAAGAACAAGAATGTAATTGATTGTTTAAAATATACCGAGAAAATTGATATAGTCTATTTTTACAAATAAAAATGAAATGTAATATCTAAAAATTATCAAAAGGACAACAACCCGCAGTGTTCCCAGGTGGTCCCCCTCCCAAATACTAACTACGCTCGGCGCTGCTTAACTTCGGTGATCGACGAGAACCTGTGTATTCAATGTAATATGGTCGTTGCCAACAACTGCCCTATTTGTACATAGCCAATATATTTAAATATTTATATAAGATCAAGAATGTAATTGATTGTTTAAAATATACCGAGAAAATTGATATAGTCTATTTTTACAAATAAAAATGAAATGTAATATCTAAAAATTATCAAAAGGACAACAACCCGCAGTGTCCCAGGTGGTCCCCCTCCCAAATACTAACTACGCTCGGCGCTGCTTAACTTCGGTGATCGACGAGAACCTGTGTATTCAATGTAATATGGTCGTTGCCAACAACTGCCCTATTTGTACATAGCCAATATATTTAAATATTTATATAAGAACAACAATGTAATTGATTGTTTAAAATATACCGAGAAAATTGATATAGTCTATTTTTTACAAATAAAAATGAAATGTAATATATAAAAATTATCAAAATTACAACACGCAGTGTTCCCAGGTGGTCCCCCTCCCAAATACTAACTACGCTCGGCGCTGCTTAACTTCGGTGATCGACGAGAACCTGGGTATTCAACGTAATATGGTCGTTGCCAACAACTGCCCTATTTGTACATAGCCAATATATTTAAATATTTATATTAGAACAAGAATGTAATTGATTGTTTCAAATATACCAAGAAAATTGAAATAGTCTATTTTTTACAAATAAAAATGAAATGTAATATATAAAAATTATCAAAATTACAACACGCATTGTTCCCAGGTGGTCCCCCTCCCAAATACTAACTACGCTCGGCGCTGCTTAACTTCGGTGATCGACGAGAACCTGTGTATTCAATGTAATATGGTCGTTGCCAACAACTGCCCTATTTGTACATAGCCAATATATTTAAATATTTATATAAGAACAACAATGTAATTGATTGTTTAAAATATACCGAGAAAATTGATATAGTCTATTTTTTACAAATAAAAATGAAATGTAATATATAAAAATTATCAAAATTACAACACGCAGTGTTCCCAGGTGGTCCCCCTCCCAAATACTAACTACGTTCGGCGCTGCTTAACTTCGGTGATCGACGAGAACCTGTGTATTCAACGTAATATGGTCGTTGCCAACAACTGCCCTACTTGTACATAGCCAATATATTTAAATATTTATATTAGAACAAGAATGTAATTGATTGTTTCAAATATACCGAGAAAATTGAAATAGTCTATTTTTTACAAATAAAAATGAAATGTAATATATAAAAATTATCAAAATTACAACACGCAGTGTTCCCAGGTGGTCCCCCTCCAAAATACTAACTACGCTCGGCGCTGCTTAACTTCGGTGATCGACGAGAACCTGTGTATTCAACGTAATATGGTCGTGCCAAACAACTGCCCTATTTGTACATAGCCAATATATTTAAATATTTATATAAGAACAAGAATGTAATTGATTGTTTAAAATATACCGAGAAAATTGATATAGTCTATTTTTACAAATAAAAATGAAATGTAATATCTAAAAATTATCAAAAGGACAACAACCCGCAGTGTCCCAGGTGGTCCCCCTCCCAAATACTAACTACGCTCGGCGCTGCTTAACTTCGGTGATCGACGAGAACCTGTGTATTCAATGTAATATGGTCGTTGCCAACAACTGCCCTATTTGTACATAGCCAATATATTTAAATATTTATATAAGAACAACAATGTAATTGATTGTTTAAAATATACCGAGAAAATTGATATAGTCTATTTTTTACAAATAAAAATGAAATGTAATATATAAAAATTATCAAAATTACAACACGCAGTGTTCCCAGGTGGTCCCCCTCCCAAATACTAACTACGCTCGGCGCTGCTTAACTTCGGTGATCGACGAGAACCTGTGTATTCAACGTAATATGGTCGTTGCCAACAACTGCCCTATTTGTACATAGCCAATATATTTAAATATTTATATAAGAACAAGAATGTAATTAATTGTTTAAAATATACCGAGAATATTGAGATAGTCTATTTTTTACAAATAAAAATGAAATGTAATATATAAAAATTATCAAAATTACAACACGCAGTGTTCCCAGGTGGTCCCCCTCCCAAATACTAACTACGTTCGGCGCTGCTTAACTTCGGTGATCGACGAGAACCTGTGTATTCAACGTAATATGGTCGTTGCCAACAACTGCCCTACTTGTACATAGCCAATATATTTAAATATTTATATTAGAACAAGAATGTAATTGATTGTTTCAAATATACCGAGAAAATTGAAATAGTCTATTTTTTACAAATAAAAATGAAATGTAATATATAAAAATTATCAAAATTACAACACGCAGTGTTCCCAGGTGGTCCCCCTCCAAAATACTAACTACGCTCGGCGCTGCTTAACTTCGGTGATCGACGAGAACCTGTGTATTCAACGTAATATGGTCGTGCCAAACAACTGCCCTATTTGTACATAGCCAATATATTTAAATATTTATATAAGAACAAGAATGTAATTGATTGTTTAAAATATACCGAGAAAATTGATATAGTCTATTTTTACAAATAAAAATGAAATGTAATATCTAAAAATTATCAAAAGGACAACAACCCGCAGTGTCCCAGGTGGTCCCCCTCCCAAATACTAACTACGCTCGGCGCTGCTTAACTTCTGTGATCGACGAGAACCTGTGTATTCAATGTAATATGGTCGTTGCCAACAACTGCCCTATTTGTACATAGCCAATATATTTAAATATTTATATAAGAACAACAATGTAATTGATTGTTTAAAATATACCGAGAAAATTGATATAGTCTATTTTTTACAAATAAAAATGAAATGTAATATATAAAAATTATCAAAATTACAACACGCAGTGTTCCCAGGTGGTCCCCCTCCCAAATACTAACTACGCTCGGCGCTGCTTAACTTCGGTGATCGACGAGAACCTGGGTATTCAACGTAATATGGTCGTTGCCAACAACTGCCCTATTTGTACATAGCCAATATATTTAAATATTTATATTAGAACAAGAATGTAATTGATTGTTTCAAATATACCGAGAAAATTGAAATAGTCTATTTTTTACAAATAAAAATGAAATGTAATATATAAAAATTATCAAAATTACAACACGCAGTGTTCCCAGGTGGTCCCCCTCCAAAATACTAACTACGCTCGGCGCTGCTTAACTTCGGTGATCGACGAGAACCTGTGTATTCAACGTAATATGGTCGTGCCAAACAACTGCCCTATTTGTACATAGCCAATATATTTAAATATTTATATAAGAACAAGAATGTAATTGATTGTTTAAAATATACCGAGAAAATTGATATAGTCTATTTTTACAAATAAAAATGAAATGTAATATCTAAAAATTATCAAAAGGACAACAACCCGCAGTGTCCCAGGTGGTCCCCCTCCCAAATACTAACTACGCTCGGCGCTGCTTAACTTCGGTGATCGACGAGAACCTGTGTATTCAATGTAATATGGTCGTTGCCAACAACTGCCCTATTTGTACATAGCCAATATATTTAAATATTTATATAAGAACAACAATGTAATTGATTGTTTAAAATATACCGAGAAAATTGATATAGTCTATTTTTTACAAATAAAAATGAAATGTAATATATAAAAATTATCAAAATTACAACACGCAGTGTTCCCAGGTGGTCCCCCTCCCAAATACTAACTACGCTCGGCGCTGCTTAACTTCGGTGATCGACGAGAACCTGTGTATTCAATGTAATATGGTCGTTGCCAACAACTGCCCTATTTGTACATATATAAATATTTAAATATATTGGCTATGTACAAATAGGGCAGTTGTTGGCAACGACCATATTACATTGAATACACAGGTTCTCGTCGATCACCGAAGTTAAGCAGCGCCGAGCGTAGTTAGTATTTGGGAGGGGGACCACCTGGGAACACTGCGTGTTGTAATTTTGATAATTTTTATATATTACATTTCATTTTTATTTGTAAAAAATAGACTATATCAATTTTCTCGGTATATTTTAAACAATCAATTACATTGTTGTTCTTATATAAATATTTAAATATATTGGCTATGTACAAATAGGGCAGTTGTTGGCAACGACCATATTACATTGAATACACAGGTTCTCGTCGATCACCGAAGTTAAGCAGCGCCGAGCGTAGTTAGTATTTGGGAGGGGGACCACCTGGGACACTGCGGGTTGTTGTCCTTTTGATAATTTTTAGATATTACATTTCATTTTTATTTGTAAAAATAGACTATATCAATTTTCTCGGTATATTTTAAACAATCAATTACATTCTTGTTCTTATATAAATATTTAAATATATTGGCTAAGAACAACAATGTAATTGATTGTTTAAAATATACCGAGAAAATTGATATAGTCTATTTTTTACAAATAAAAATGAAATGTAATATATAAAAATTATCAAAATTACAACACGCAGTGTTCCCAGGTGGTCCCCCTCCCAAATACTAACTACGTTCGGCGCTGCTTAACTTCGGTGATCGACGAGAACCTGTGTATTCAACGTAATATGGTCGTTGCCAACAACTGCCCTACTTGTACATAGCCAATATATTTAAATATTTATATTAGAACAAGAATGTAATTGATTGTTTCAAATATACCGAGAAAATTGAAATAGTCTATTTTTTACAAATAAAAATGAAATGTAATATATAAAAATTATCAAAATTACAACACGCAGTGTTCCCAGGTGGTCCCCCTCCCAAATACTAACTACGCTCGGCGCTGCTTAACTTCGGTGATCGACGAGAACCTGTGTATTCAACGTAATATGGTCGTTGCCAACAACTGCCCTATTTGTACATAGCCAATATATTTAAATATTTATATAAGAACAAGAATGTAATTGATTGTTTAAAATATACCGAGAAAATTGATATAGTCTATTTTTTAAAAATAAAAATTAAATGTAATATCTAAAAATTATCAAAAGGACAACACGAAGTGTTCACAGGTGGTCTCCCTCCCAAGTTCTAACTGCGCTCGACGAGAACCGGTGTATTCAACGTGATATGGTCGTTGCCAACAACTGCCCTATTTGTATATAGCCAATATATTTAAATATTTATATAAGAACAAGAATGTAATTGATTGTTTAAAATATACCGAGAAAATTGATATAGTCTAGTTTTTTAAAATAAAAATTAAATGTAATATCTAAAAATTATCAAAAGGACAACAACCCGCAGTGTTCACAGGTGGTCTCCCTCCCAAGTACTAACTGCGCTCGACGAGAACCGGTGTATTCAACGTGATATGGTCGTTGCCAACAACTGCCCTATTTGTACATAGCCAATATATTTAAATATTTATATAAGAACAAGAATGTAATTAATTGTTTAAAATATACCGAGAATATTGAGATAGTCTATTTTTACAAATAAAAATGAAATGTAATATCTAAAAATTATCAAAAGGACAACAACCCGCAGTGTTCCCAGGTGCTCCCCCTCCCAAATACTAACTACGCTCGGCGCTGCTTAACTTCGGTGATCGACGAGAACCTGTGTATTCAACGTGATATGGTCGTCCCAACAACTGCCCTATTTGTAAATAGCCGATATATTTAAATATTTATATAAGAACAAGAATGTAATTGATTGTTTAAAATATACCGAGAATATTGATATAGTCTATTTTTTACAAATAAAAATGAAATGTAATATATAAAAATTATCAAAATTACAACACGCAGCGTTCCCAGGTGGTCCCCCTCCAAAATACTAACTACGCTCGGCGCTGCTTAACTTCGGTGATCGACGAGAACCTGTGTATTCAACGTAATATGGTCGTGCCAAACAACTGCCCTATTTGTACATAGCCAATATATTTAAATATTTATATAAGAACAAGAATGTAATTGATTGTTTAAAATATACCGAGAAAATTGATATAGTCTATTTTTACAAATAAAAATGAAATGTAATATCTAAAAATTATCAAAAGGACAACAACCCGCAGTGTCCCAGGTGGTCCCCCTCCCAAATACTAACTACGCTCGGCGCTGCTTAACTTCGGTGATCGACGAGAACCTGTGTATTCAATGTAATATGGTCGTTGCCAACAACTGCCCTATTTGTACATAGCCAATATATTTAAATATTTATATAAGAACAAGAATGTAATTAATTGTTTAAAATATACCGAGAATATTGAGATAGTCTATTTTTACAAATAAAAATGAAATGTAATATCTAAAAATTATCAAAAGGACAACAACCCGCAGTGTTCCCAGGTGCTCCCCCTCCCAAATACTAACTACGCTCGGCGCTGCTTAACTTCGGTGATCGACGAGAACCTGTGTATTCAACGTGATATGGTCGTCCCAACAACTGCCCTATTTGTAAATAGCCGATATATTTAAATATTTATATAAGAACAAGAATGTAATTGATTGTTTAAAATATACCGAGAATATTGATATAGTCTATTTTTTACAAATAAAAATGAAATGTAATATATAAAAATTATCAAAATTACAACACGCAGCGTTCCCAGGTGGTCCCCCTCCAAAATACTAACTACGCTCGGCGCTGCTTAACTTCGGTGATCGACGAGAACCTGTGTATTCAACGTAATATGGTCGTGCCAAACAACTGCCCTATTTGTACATAGCCAATATATTTAAATATTTATATAAGAACAAGAATGTAATTGATTGTTTAAAATATACCGAGAAAATTGATATAGTCTATTTTTACAAATAAAAATGAAATGTAATATCTAAAAATTATCAAAAGGACAACAACCCGCAGTGTCCCAGGTGGTCCCCCTCCCAAATACTAACTACGCTCGGCGCTGCTTAACTTCGGTGATCGACGAGAACCTGTGTATTCAATGTAATATGGTCGTTGCCAACAACTGCCCTATTTGTACATAGCCAATATATTTAAATATTTATATAAGAACAACAATGTAATTGATTGTTTAAAATATACCGAGAAAATTGATATAGTCTATTTTTTACAAATAAAAATGAAATGTAATATATAAAAGTTATCAAAATTACAACACGCAGTGTTCCCAGGTGGTCCCCCTCCCAAATACTAACTACGTTCGGCGCTGCTTAACTTCGGTGATCGACGAGAACCTGTGTATTCAACGTAATATGGTCGTTGCCAACAACTGCCCTACTTGTACATAGCCAATATATTTAAATATTTATATTAGAACAAGAATGTAATTGATTGTTTCAAATATACCGAGAAAATTGAAATAGTCTATTTTTTACAAATAAAAATGAAATGTAATATATAAAAATTATCAAAATTACAACACGCAGTGTTCCCAGGTGGTCCCCCTCCCAAATACTAACTACGCTCGGCGCTGCTTAACTTCGGTGATCGACGAGAACCTGTGTATTCAACGTAATATGGTCGTTGCCAACAACTGCCCTATTTGTACATAGCCAATATATTTAAATATTTATATAAGAACAAGAATGTAATTGATTGTTTAAAATATACCGAGAAAATTGATATAGTCTATTTTTTAAAAATAAAAATTAAATGTAATATCTAAAAATTATCAAAAGGTCAACACGAAGTGTTCACAGGTGGTCTCCCTCCCAAGTTCTAACTGCGCTCGACGAGAACCGGTGTATTCAACGTGATATGGTCGTTGCCAACAACTGCCCTATTTGTATATAGCCAATATATTTAAATATTTATATAAGAACAAGAATGTAATTGATTGTTTAAAATATACCGAGAAAATTGATATAGTCTAGTTTTTTAAAATAAAAATTAAATGTAATATCTAAAAATTATCAAAAGGACAACAACCCGCAGTGTTCACAGGTGGTCTCCCTCCCAAGTACTAACTGCGCTCGACGAGAACCGGTGTATTCAACGTGATATGGTCGTTGCCAACAACTGCCCTATTTGTACATAGCCAATATATTTAAATATTTATATAAGAACAAGAATGTAATTAATTGTTTAAAATATACCGAGAATATTGAGATAGTCTATTTTTACAAATAAAAATGAAATGTAATATCTAAAAATTATCAAAAGGACAACAACCCGCAGTGTTCCCAGGTGCTCCCCCTCCCAAATACTAACTACGCTCGGCGCTGCTTAACTTCGGTGATCGACGAGAACCTGTGTATTCAACGTGATATGGTCGTCCCAACAACTGCCCTATTTGTAAATAGCCGATATATTTAAATATTTATATAAGAACAAGAATGTAATTGATTGTTTAAAATATACCGAGAATATTGATATAGTCTATTTTTTACAAATAAAAATGAAATGTAATATATAAAAATTATCAAAATTACAACACGCAGCGTTCCCAGGTGGTCCCCCCCCCAAGTACTAACTGCGCTCGACGAGAACCGGTGTATTCAACGTGATATGGTCGTTGCCAACAACTGCCCTATTTGTACATAGCCAATATATTTAAATATTTATATAAGATCAAGAATGTAATTGATTGTTTAAAATATACCGAGAAAATTGATATAGTCTATTTTTACAAATAAAAATGAAATGTAATATCTAAAAATTATCAAAAGGACAACAACCCGCAGTGTCCCAGGTGGTCCCCCTCCCAAATACTAACTACGCTCGGCGCTGCTTAACTTCGGTGATCGACGAGAACCTGTGTATTCAATGTAATATGGTCGTTGCCAACAACTGCCCTATTTGTACATAGCCAATATATTTAAATATTTATATAAGAACAACAATGTAATTGATTGTTTAAAATATACCGAGAAAATTGATATAGTCTATTTTTTACAAATAAAAATGAAATGTAATATATAAAAATTATCAAAATTACAACACGCAGTGTTCCCAGGTGGTCCCCCTCCCAAATACTAACTACGCTCGGCGCTGCTTAACTTCGGTGATCGACGAGAACCTGGGTATTCAACGTAATATGGTCGTTGCCAACAACTGCCCTATTTGTACATAGCCAATATATTTAAATATTTATATTAGAACAAGAATGTAATTGATTGTTTCAAATATACCAAGAAAATTGAAATAGTCTATTTTTTACAAATAAAAATGAAATGTAATATATAAAAATTATCAAAATTACAACACGCATTGTTCCCAGGTGGTCCCCCTCCCAAATACTAACTACGCTCGGCGCTGCTTAACTTCGGTGATCGACGAGAACCTGTGTATTCAATGTAATATGGTCGTTGCCAACAACTGCCCTATTTGTACATAGCCAATATATTTAAATATTTATATAAGAACAACAATGTAATTGATTGTTTAAAATATACCGAGAAAATTGATATAGTCTATTTTTTACAAATAAAAATGAAATGTAATATATAAAAATTATCAAAATTACAACACGCAGTGTTCCCAGGTGGTCCCCCTCCCAAATACTAACTACGTTCGGCGCTGCTTAACTTCGGTGATCGACGAGAACCTGTGTATTCAACGTAATATGGTCGTTGCCAACAACTGCCCTACTTGTACATAGCCAATATATTTAAATATTTATATTAGAACAAGAATGTAATTGATTGTTTCAAATATACCGAGAAAATTGAAATAGTCTATTTTTTACAAATAAAAATGAAATGTAATATATAAAAATTATCAAAATTACAACACGCAGTGTTCCCAGGTGGTCCCCCTCCAAAATACTAACTACGCTCGGCGCTGCTTAACTTCGGTGATCGACGAGAACCTGTGTATTCAACGTAATATGGTCGTGCCAAACAACTGCCCTATTTGTACATAGCCAATATATTTAAATATTTATATAAGAACAAGAATGTAATTGATTGTTTAAAATATACCGAGAAAATTGATATAGTCTATTTTTACAAATAAAAATGAAATGTAATATCTAAAAATTATCAAAAGGACAACAACCCGCAGTGTCCCAGGTGGTCCCCCTCCCAAATACTAACTACGCTCGGCGCTGCTTAACTTCGGTGATCGACGAGAACCTGTGTATTCAATGTAATATGGTCGTTGCCAACAACTGCCCTATTTGTACATAGCCAATATATTTAAATATTTATATAAGAACAACAATGTAATTGATTGTTTAAAATATACCGAGAAAATTGATATAGTCTATTTTTTACAAATAAAAATGAAATGTAATATATAAAAATTATCAAAATTACAACACGCAGTGTTCCCAGGTGGTCCCCCTCCCAAATACTAACTACGCTCGGCGCTGCTTAACTTCGGTGATCGACGAGAACCTGTGTATTCAACGTAATATGGTCGTTGCCAACAACTGCCCTATTTGTACATAGCCAATATATTTAAATATTTATATAAGAACAAGAATGTAATTAATTGTTTAAAATATACCGAGAATATTGAGATAGTCTATTTTTTACAAATAAAAATGAAATGTAATATATAAAAATTATCAAAATTACAACACGCAGTGTTCCCAGGTGGTCCCCCTCCCAAATACTAACTACGTTCGGCGCTGCTTAACTTCGGTGATCGACGAGAACCTGTGTATTCAACGTAATATGGTCGTTGCCAACAACTGCCCTACTTGTACATAGCCAATATATTTAAATATTTATATTAGAACAAGAATGTAATTGATTGTTTCAAATATACCGAGAAAATTGAAATAGTCTATTTTTTACAAATAAAAATGAAATGTAATATATAAAAATTATCAAAATTACAACACGCAGTGTTCCCAGGTGGTCCCCCTCCAAAATACTAACTACGCTCGGCGCTGCTTAACTTCGGTGATCGACGAGAACCTGTGTATTCAACGTAATATGGTCGTGCCAAACAACTGCCCTATTTGTACATAGCCAATATATTTAAATATTTATATAAGAACAAGAATGTAATTGATTGTTTAAAATATACCGAGAAAATTGATATAGTCTATTTTTACAAATAAAAATGAAATGTAATATCTAAAAATTATCAAAAGGACAACAACCCGCAGTGTCCCAGGTGGTCCCCCTCCCAAATACTAACTACGCTCGGCGCTGCTTAACTTCTGTGATCGACGAGAACCTGTGTATTCAATGTAATATGGTCGTTGCCAACAACTGCCCTATTTGTACATAGCCAATATATTTAAATATTTATATAAGAACAACAATGTAATTGATTGTTTAAAATATACCGAGAAAATTGATATAGTCTATTTTTTACAAATAAAAATGAAATGTAATATATAAAAATTATCAAAATTACAACACGCAGTGTTCCCAGGTGGTCCCCCTCCCAAATACTAACTACGCTCGGCGCTGCTTAACTTCGGTGATCGACGAGAACCTGGGTATTCAACGTAATATGGTCGTTGCCAACAACTGCCCTATTTGTACATAGCCAATATATTTAAATATTTATATTAGAACAAGAATGTAATTGATTGTTTCAAATATACCGAGAAAATTGAAATAGTCTATTTTTTACAAATAAAAATGAAATGTAATATATAAAAATTATCAAAATTACAACACGCAGTGTTCCCAGGTGGTCCCCCTCCAAAATACTAACTACGCTCGGCGCTGCTTAACTTCGGTGATCGACGAGAACCTGTGTATTCAACGTAATATGGTCGTGCCAAACAACTGCCCTATTTGTACATAGCCAATATATTTAAATATTTATATAAGAACAAGAATGTAATTGATTGTTTAAAATATACCGAGAAAATTGATATAGTCTATTTTTACAAATAAAAATGAAATGTAATATCTAAAAATTATCAAAAGGACAACAACCCGCAGTGTCCCAGGTGGTCCCCCTCCCAAATACTAACTACGCTCGGCGCTGCTTAACTTCGGTGATCGACGAGAACCTGTGTATTCAATGTAATATGGTCGTTGCCAACAACTGCCCTATTTGTACATAGCCAATATATTTAAATATTTATATAAGAACAACAATGTAATTGATTGTTTAAAATATACCGAGAAAATTGATATAGTCTATTTTTTACAAATAAAAATGAAATGTAATATATAAAAATTATCAAAATTACAACACGCAGTGTTCCCAGGTGGTCCCCCTCCCAAATACTAACTACGCTCGGCGCTGCTTAACTTCGGTGATCGACGAGAACCTGTGTATTCAATGTAATATGGTCGTTGCCAACAACTGCCCTATTTGTACATATATAAATATTTAAATATATTGGCTATGTACAAATAGGGCAGTTGTTGGCAACGACCATATTACATTGAATACACAGGTTCTCGTCGATCACCGAAGTTAAGCAGCGCCGAGCGTAGTTAGTATTTGGGAGGGGGACCACCTGGGAACACTGCGTGTTGTAATTTTGATAATTTTTATATATTACATTTCATTTTTATTTGTAAAAAATAGACTATATCAATTTTCTCGGTATATTTTAAACAATCAATTACATTGTTGTTCTTATATAAATATTTAAATATATTGGCTATGTACAAATAGGGCAGTTGTTGGCAACGACCATATTACATTGAATACACAGGTTCTCGTCGATCACCGAAGTTAAGCAGCGCCGAGCGTAGTTAGTATTTGGGAGGGGGACCACCTGGGACACTGCGGGTTGTTGTCCTTTTGATAATTTTTAGATATTACATTTCATTTTTATTTGTAAAAATAGACTATATCAATTTTCTCGGTATATTTTAAACAATCAATTACATTCTTGTTCTTATATAAATATTTAAATATATTGGCTAAGAACAACAATGTAATTGATTGTTTAAAATATACCGAGAAAATTGATATAGTCTATTTTTTACAAATAAAAATGAAATGTAATATATAAAAATTATCAAAATTACAACACGCAGTGTTCCCAGGTGGTCCCCCTCCCAAATACTAACTACGTTCGGCGCTGCTTAACTTCGGTGATCGACGAGAACCTGTGTATTCAACGTAATATGGTCGTTGCCAACAACTGCCCTACTTGTACATAGCCAATATATTTAAATATTTATATTAGAACAAGAATGTAATTGATTGTTTCAAATATACCGAGAAAATTGAAATAGTCTATTTTTTACAAATAAAAATGAAATGTAATATATAAAAATTATCAAAATTACAACACGCAGTGTTCCCAGGTGGTCCCCCTCCCAAATACTAACTACGCTCGGCGCTGCTTAACTTCGGTGATCGACGAGAACCTGTGTATTCAACGTAATATGGTCGTTGCCAACAACTGCCCTATTTGTACATAGCCAATATATTTAAATATTTATATAAGAACAAGAATGTAATTGATTGTTTAAAATATACCGAGAAAATTGATATAGTCTATTTTTTAAAAATAAAAATTAAATGTAATATCTAAAAATTATCAAAAGGACAACACGAAGTGTTCACAGGTGGTCTCCCTCCCAAGTTCTAACTGCGCTCGACGAGAACCGGTGTATTCAACGTGATATGGTCGTTGCCAACAACTGCCCTATTTGTATATAGCCAATATATTTAAATATTTATATAAGAACAAGAATGTAATTGATTGTTTAAAATATACCGAGAAAATTGATATAGTCTAGTTTTTTAAAATAAAAATTAAATGTAATATCTAAAAATTATCAAAAGGACAACAACCCGCAGTGTTCACAGGTGGTCTCCCTCCCAAGTACTAACTGCGCTCGACGAGAACCGGTGTATTCAACGTGATATGGTCGTTGCCAACAACTGCCCTATTTGTACATAGCCAATATATTTAAATATTTATATAAGAACAAGAATGTAATTAATTGTTTAAAATATACCGAGAATATTGAGATAGTCTATTTTTACAAATAAAAATGAAATGTAATATCTAAAAATTATCAAAAGGACAACAACCCGCAGTGTTCCCAGGTGCTCCCCCTCCCAAATACTAACTACGCTCGGCGCTGCTTAACTTCGGTGATCGACGAGAACCTGTGTATTCAACGTGATATGGTCGTCCCAACAACTGCCCTATTTGTAAATAGCCGATATATTTAAATATTTATATAAGAACAAGAATGTAATTGATTGTTTAAAATATACCGAGAATATTGATATAGTCTATTTTTTACAAATAAAAATGAAATGTAATATATAAAAATTATCAAAATTACAACACGCAGCGTTCCCAGGTGGTCCCCCTCCAAAATACTAACTACGCTCGGCGCTGCTTAACTTCGGTGATCGACGAGAACCTGTGTATTCAACGTAATATGGTCGTGCCAAACAACTGCCCTATTTGTACATAGCCAATATATTTAAATATTTATATAAGAACAAGAATGTAATTGATTGTTTAAAATATACCGAGAAAATTGATATAGTCTATTTTTACAAATAAAAATGAAATGTAATATCTAAAAATTATCAAAAGGACAACAACCCGCAGTGTCCCAGGTGGTCCCCCTCCCAAATACTAACTACGCTCGGCGCTGCTTAACTTCGGTGATCGACGAGAACCTGTGTATTCAATGTAATATGGTCGTTGCCAACAACTGCCCTATTTGTACATAGCCAATATATTTAAATATTTATATAAGAACAAGAATGTAATTAATTGTTTAAAATATACCGAGAATATTGAGATAGTCTATTTTTACAAATAAAAATGAAATGTAATATCTAAAAATTATCAAAAGGACAACAACCCGCAGTGTTCCCAGGTGCTCCCCCTCCCAAATACTAACTACGCTCGGCGCTGCTTAACTTCGGTGATCGACGAGAACCTGTGTATTCAACGTGATATGGTCGTCCCAACAACTGCCCTATTTGTAAATAGCCGATATATTTAAATATTTATATAAGAACAAGAATGTAATTGATTGTTTAAAATATACCGAGAATATTGATATAGTCTATTTTTTACAAATAAAAATGAAATGTAATATATAAAAATTATCAAAATTACAACACGCAGCGTTCCCAGGTGGTCCCCCTCCAAAATACTAACTACGCTCGGCGCTGCTTAACTTCGGTGATCGACGAGAACCTGTGTATTCAACGTAATATGGTCGTGCCAAACAACTGCCCTATTTGTACATAGCCAATATATTTAAATATTTATATAAGAACAAGAATGTAATTGATTGTTTAAAATATACCGAGAAAATTGATATAGTCTATTTTTACAAATAAAAATGAAATGTAATATCTAAAAATTATCAAAAGGACAACAACCCGCAGTGTCCCAGGTGGTCCCCCTCCCAAATACTAACTACGCTCGGCGCTGCTTAACTTCGGTGATCGACGAGAACCTGTGTATTCAATGTAATATGGTCGTTGCCAACAACTGCCCTATTTGTACATAGCCAATATATTTAAATATTTATATAAGAACAACAATGTAATTGATTGTTTAAAATATACCGAGAAAATTGATATAGTCTATTTTTTACAAATAAAAATGAAATGTAATATATAAAAGTTATCAAAATTACAACACGCAGTGTTCCCAGGTGGTCCCCCTCCCAAATACTAACTACGTTCGGCGCTGCTTAACTTCGGTGATCGACGAGAACCTGTGTATTCAACGTAATATGGTCGTTGCCAACAACTGCCCTACTTGTACATAGCCAATATATTTAAATATTTATATTAGAACAAGAATGTAATTGATTGTTTCAAATATACCGAGAAAATTGAAATAGTCTATTTTTTACAAATAAAAATGAAATGTAATATATAAAAATTATCAAAATTACAACACGCAGTGTTCCCAGGTGGTCCCCCTCCCAAATACTAACTACGCTCGGCGCTGCTTAACTTCGGTGATCGACGAGAACCTGTGTATTCAACGTAATATGGTCGTTGCCAACAACTGCCCTATTTGTACATAGCCAATATATTTAAATATTTATATAAGAACAAGAATGTAATTGATTGTTTAAAATATACCGAGAAAATTGATATAGTCTATTTTTTAAAAATAAAAATTAAATGTAATATCTAAAAATTATCAAAAGGTCAACACGAAGTGTTCACAGGTGGTCTCCCTCCCAAGTTCTAACTGCGCTCGACGAGAACCGGTGTATTCAACGTGATATGGTCGTTGCCAACAACTGCCCTATTTGTATATAGCCAATATATTTAAATATTTATATAAGAACAAGAATGTAATTGATTGTTTAAAATATACCGAGAAAATTGATATAGTCTAGTTTTTTAAAATAAAAATTAAATGTAATATCTAAAAATTATCAAAAGGACAACAACCCGCAGTGTTCACAGGTGGTCTCCCTCCCAAGTACTAACTGCGCTCGACGAGAACCGGTGTATTCAACGTGATATGGTCGTTGCCAACAACTGCCCTATTTGTACATAGCCAATATATTTAAATATTTATATAAGAACAAGAATGTAATTAATTGTTTAAAATATACCGAGAATATTGAGATAGTCTATTTTTACAAATAAAAATGAAATGTAATATCTAAAAATTATCAAAAGGACAACAACCCGCAGTGTTCCCAGGTGCTCCCCCTCCCAAATACTAACTACGCTCGGCGCTGCTTAACTTCGGTGATCGACGAGAACCTGTGTATTCAACGTGATATGGTCGTCCCAACAACTGCCCTATTTGTAAATAGCCGATATATTTAAATATTTATATAAGAACAAGAATGTAATTGATTGTTTAAAATATACCGAGAATATTGATATAGTCTATTTTTTACAAATAAAAATGAAATGTAATATATAAAAATTATCAAAATTACAACACGCAGCGTTCCCAGGTGGTCCCCCTCCAAAATACTAACTACGCTCGGCGCTGCTTAACTTCGGTGATCGACGAGAACCTGTGTATTCAACGTAATATGGTCGTGCCAAACAACTGCCCTATTTGTACATAGCCAATATATTTAAATATTTATATAAGAACAAGAATGTAATTGATTGTTTAAAATATACCGAGAAAATTGATATAGTCTATTTTTTACAAATAAAAATGAAATGTAATATATAAAAATTATCAAAATTACAACACGCAGTGTTCCCAGGTGGTCCCCCTCCCAAATACTAACTACGCTCGGCGCTGCTTAACTTCGGTGATCGACGAGAACCTGTGTATTCAATGTAATATGGTCGTTGCCAACAACTGCCCTATTTGTACATAGCCAATATATTTAAATATTTATATAAGAACAACAATGTAATTGATTGTTTAAAATATACCGAGAAAATTGATATAGTCTATTTTTTACAAATAAAAATGAAATGTAATATATAAAAATTATCAAAATTACAACACGCAGTGTTCCCAGGTGGTCCCCCTCCCAAATACTAACTACGCTCGGCGCTGCTTAACTTCGGTGATCGACGAGAACCGGTGTATTCAACGTGATATGGTCGTTGCCAACAACTGCCCTATTTGTACATAGCCAATATATTTAAATATTTATATAAGAACAAGAATGTAATTGATTGTTTAAAATATACCGAGAAAATTGATATAGTCTATTTTTTACAAATAAAAATTAAATGTAATATATAGAAATTATCAAAATTACAACACGCAGTGTTCCCAGGTGGTCCCCCTCCCAAATACTAACTACGCTCGGCGCTGCTTAACTTCGGTGATCGACGAGAACCTGTGTATTCAACGTAATATGGTCGTTGCCAACAACCGCCCTATTTGTACATAGCCAATATATTTAAATATTTATATAAGAACAAGAATGTAATTAATTGTTTAAAATATACCGAGAATATTGAGATAGTCTATTTTTACAAATTAAAATGAAATGTAATATCTAAAAATGATCAAAAGGACAACAACCCGCAGTGTTCCCAGGTGCTCCCCCTCCCAAATACTAACTACGCTCGGCGCTGCTTAACTTCGGTGATCGACGAGAACCTGTGTATTCAACGTGATATGGTCGTGCCCAACAACTGCCCTATTTGTAAATAGCCGATATATTTAAATATTTATATAAGAACAAGAATGTAATTGATTGTTTAAAATATACCGAGAATATTGATATAGTCTATTTTTTACAAATAAAAATGAAATGTAATATATAAAAATTATCAAAATTACAACACGCAGCGTTCCCAGGTGGTCCCCCTCCAAAATACTAACTACGCTCGGCGCTGCTTAACTTCGGTGATCGACGAGAACCTGTGTATTCAACGTAATATGGTCGTGCCAAACAACTGCCCTATTTGTACATAGCCAATATATTTAAATATTTATATAAGAACAAGAATGTAATTGATTGTTTAAAATATACCGAGAAAATTGATATAGTCTATTTTTTACAAATAAAAATGAAATGTAATATATAAAAATTATCAAAATTACAACACGCAGTGTTCCCAGGTGGTCCCCCTCCCAAATACTAACTACGCTCGGCGCTGCTTAACTTCGGTGATCGACGAGAACCTGTGTATTCAATGTAATATGGTCGTTGCCAACAACTGCCCTATTTGTACATAGCCAATATATTTAAATATTTATATAAGAACAACAATGTAATTGATTGTTTAAAATATACCGAGAAAATTGATATAGTCTATTTTTTACAAATAAAAATGAAATGTAATATATAAAAATTATCAAAATTACAACACGCAGTGTTCCCAGGTGGTCCCCCTCCCAAATACTAACTACGCTCGGCGCTGCTTAACTTCGGTGATCGACGAGAACCGGTGTATTCAACGTGATATGGTCGTTGCCAACAACTGCCCTATTTGTACATAGCCAATATATTTAAATATTTATATAAGAACAAGAATGTAATTGATTGTTTAAAATATACCGAGAAAATTGATATAGTCTATTTTTTACAAATAAAAATTAAATGTAATATATAGAAATTATCAAAATTACAACACGCAGTGTTCCCAGGTGGTCCCCCTCCCAAATACTAACTACGCTCGGCGCTGCTTAACTTCGGTGATCGACGAGAACCTGTGTATTCAACGTAATATGGTCGTTGCCAACAACCGCCCTATTTGTACATAGCCAATATATTTAAATATTTATATAAGAACAAGAATGTAATTAATTGTTTAAAATATACCGAGAATATTGAGATAGTCTATTTTTACAAATTAAAATGAAATGTAATATCTAAAAATGATCAAAAGGACAACAACCCGCAGTGTTCCCAGGTGCTCCCCCTCCCAAATACTAACTACGCTCGGCGCTGCTTAACTTCGGTGATCGACGAGAACCTGTGTATTCAACGTGATATGGTCGTGCCCAACAACTGCCCTATTTGTAAATAGCCGATATATTTAAATATTTATATAAGAACAAGAATGTAATTGATTGTTTAAAATATACCGAGAATATTGAGATAGTCTATTTTTTACAAATAAAAATGAAATGTAATATATAAAAATTATCAAAATTACAACACGCAGTGTTCCCAGGTGGTGTCCCTCCCAAGTACTAACTGCGCTCGACGAGAACCGGTGTATTCAACGTGATATGGTCGTTGCCAACAACTGCCCTATTTGTACATAGCCAATATATTTAAATATTTATATAAGAACAAGAATGTAATTGATTGTTTAAAATATACCGAGAAAATTGATATAGTCTATTTTTACAAATAAAAATGAAATGTAATATCTAAAAATTATCAAAAGGACAAAAACCCGCAGTGTTCCCAGGTGGTCCCCCTCCCAAATACTAACTACGCTCGGCGCTGCTTAACTTCGGTGATCGACGAGAACCTGTGTATTCAATGTAATATGGTCGTTGCCAACAACTGCCCTATTTGTACATAGCCAATATATTTAAATATTTATATAAGAACAACAATGTAATTGATTGTTTAAAATATACCGAGAAAATTGATATAGTCTATTTTTTACAAATAAAAATGAAATGTAATATATAAAAATTATCAAAATTACAACACGCAGTGTTCCCAGGTGGTCCCCCTCCCAAATACTAACTACGCTCGGCGCTGCTTAACTTCGGTGATCGACGAGAACCTGTGTATTCAACGTAATATGGTCGTGCCAAACAACTGCCCTATTTGTACATAGCCAATATATTTAAATATTTATATAAGAACAACAATGTAATTGATTGTTTAAAATATACCGAGAAAATTGATATAGTCTATTTTTTACAAATAAAAATGAAATTTAATATATAAAAATTATCAAAATTACAACACGCAGTGTTCCCAGGTGGTCCCCCTCCCAAATACTAACTACGCTCGGCGCTGCTTAACTTCGGTGATCGACGAGAACCTGTGTATTCAACGTAATATGGTCGTTGCCAACAACTGCCCTATTTGTACATAGCCAATATATTTAAATATTTATATAAGAACAAGAATGTAATTAATTGTTTAAAATATACCGAGAATATTGAGATAGTCTATTTTTACAAATTAAAATGAAATGTAATATCTAAAAATGATCAAAAGGACAACAACCCGCAGTGTTCCCAGGTGCTCCCCCTCCCAAATACTAACTACGCTCGGCGCTGCTTAACTTCGGTGATCGACGAGAACCTGTGTATTCAACGTGATATGGTCGTGCCCAACAACTGCCCTATTTGTAAATAGCCGATATATTTAAATATTTATATAAGAACAAGAATGTAATTGATTGTTTAAAATATACCGAGAATATTGAGATAGTCTATTTTTTACAAATAAAAATGAAATGTAATATATAAAAATTATCAAAATTACAACACGCAGTGTTCCCAGGTGGTGTCCCTCCCAAGTACTAACTGCGCTCGACGAGAACCGGTGTATTCAACGTGATATGGTCGTTGCCAACAACTGCCCTATTTGTACATAGCCAATATATTTAAATATTTATATAAGAACAAGAATGTAATTGATTGTTTAAAATATACCGAGAAAATTGATATAGTCTATTTTTACAAATAAAAATGAAATGTAATATCTAAAAATTATCAAAAGGACAAAAACCCGCAGTGTTCCCAGGTGGTCCCCCTCCCAAATACTAACTACGCTCGGCGCTGCTTAACTTCGGTGATCGACGAGAACCTGTGTATTCAATGTAATATGGTCGTTGCCAACAACTGCCCTATTTGTACATAGCCAATATATTTAAATATTTATATAAGAACAACAATGTAATTGATTGTTTAAAATATACCGAGAAAATTGATATAGTCTATTTTTTACAAATAAAAATGAAATGTAATATATAAAAATTATCAAAATTACAACACGCAGTGTTCCCAGGTGGTCCCCCTCCCAAATACTAACTACGCTCGGCGCTGCTTAACTTCGGTGATCGACGAGAACCTGTGTATTCAACGTAATATGGTCGTGCCAAACAACTGCCCTATTTGTACATAGCCAATATATTTAAATATTTATATAAGAACAACAATGTAATTGATTGTTTAAAATATACCGAGAAAATTGATATAGTCTATTTTTTACAAATAAAAATGAAATTTAATATATAAAAATTATCAAAATTACAACACGCAGTGTTCCCAGGTGGTCTCCCTCCCAAATACTAACTACGCTCGGCGCTGCTTAACTTCGGTGATCGACGAGAACCTGTGTATTCAACGTAATATGGTCGTTGCCAACAACTGCCCTATTTGTACATAGCCAATATATTTAAATATTTATATAAGAACAAGAATGTAATTAATTGTTTAAAATATACCGAGAATATTGAGATAGTCTATTTTTACAAATTAAAATGAAATGTAATATCTAAAAATGATCAAAAGGACAACAACCCGCAGTGTTCCCAGGTGCTCCCCCTCCCAAATACTAACTACGCTCGGCGCTGCTTAACTTCGGTGATCGACGAGAACCTGTGTATTCAACGTGATATGGTCGTGCCCAACAACTGCCCTATTTGTAAATAGCCGATATATTTAAATATTTATATAAGAACAAGAATGTAATTGATTGTTTAAAATATACCGAGAATATTGAGATAGTCTATTTTTTACAAATAAAAATGAAATGTAATATATAAAAATTATCAAAATTACAACACGCAGTGTTCCCAGGTGGTGTCCCTCCCAAGTACTAACTGCGCTCGACGAGAACCGGTGTATTCAACGTGATATGGTCGTTGCCAACAACTGCCCTATTTGTACATAGCCAATATATTTAAATATTTATATAAGAACAAGAATGTAATTGATTGTTTAAAATATACCGAGAAAATTGATATAGTCTATTTTTACAAATAAAAATGAAATGTAATATCTAAAAATTATCAAAAGGACAAAAACCCGCAGTGTTCCCAGGTGGTCCCCCTCCCAAATACTAACTACGCTCGGCGCTGCTTAACTTCGGTGATCGACGAGAACCTGTGTATTCAATGTAATATGGTCGTTGCCAACAACTGCCCTATTTGTACATAGCCAATATATTTAAATATTTATATAAGAACAACAATGTAATTGATTGTTTAAAATATACCGAGAAAATTGATATAGTCTATTTTTTACAAATAAAAATGAAATGTAATATATAAAAATTATCAAAATTACAACACGCAGTGTTCCCAGGTGGTCCCCCTCCCAAATACTAACTACGCTCGGCGCTGCTTAACTTCGGTGATCGACGAGAACCTGTGTATTCAACGTAATATGGTCGTGCCAAACAACTGCCCTATTTGTACATAGCCAATATATTTAAATATTTATATAAGAACAACAATGTAATTGATTGTTTAAAATATACCGAGAAAATTGATATAGTCTATTTTTTACAAATAAAAATGAAATTTAATATATAAAAATTATCAAAATTACAACACGCAGTGTTCCCAGGTGGTCTCCCTCCCAAATACTAACTACGCTCGGCGCTGCTTAACTTCGGTGATCGACGAGAACCTGTGTATTCAACGTAATATGGTCGTTGCCAACAACTGCCCTATTTGTACATAGCCAATATATTTAAATATTTATATAAGAACAAGAATGTAATTAATTGTTTAAAATATACCGAGAATATTGAGATAGTCTATTTTTACAAATTAAAATGAAATGTAATATCTAAAAATGATCAAAAGGACAACAACCCGCAGTGTTCCCAGGTGCTCCCCCTCCCAAATACTAACTACGCTCGGCGCTGCTTAACTTCGGTGATCGACGAGAACCTGTGTATTCAACGTGATATGGTCGTGCCCAACAACTGCCCTATTTGTAAATAGCCGATATATTTAAATATTTATATAAGAACAAGAATGTAATTGATTGTTTAAAATATACCGAGAATATTGAGATAGTCTATTTTTTACAAATAAAAATGAAATGTAATATATAAAAATTATCAAAATTACAACACGCAGTGTTCCCAGGTGGTGTCCCTCCCAAGTACTAACTGCGCTCGACGAGAACCGGTGTATTCAACGTGATATGGTCGTTGCCAACAACTGCCCTATTTGTACATAGCCAATATATTTAAATATTTATATAAGAACAAGAATGTAATTGATTGTTTAAAATATACCGAGAAAATTGATATAGTCTATTTTTACAAATAAAAATGAAATGTAATATCTAAAAATTATCAAAAGGACAAAAACCCGCAGTGTTCCCAGGTGGTCCCCCTCCCAAATACTAACTACGCTCGGCGCTGCTTAACTTCGGTGATCGACGAGAACCTGTGTATTCAATGTAATATGGTCGTTGCCAACAACTGCCCTATTTGTACATAGCCAATATATTTAAATATTTATATAAGAACAACAATGTAATTGATTGTTTAAAATATACCGAGAAAATTGATATAGTCTATTTTTTACAAATAAAAATGAAATGTAATATATAAAAATTATCAAAATTACAACACGCAGTGTTCCCAGGTGGTCCCCCTCCAAAATACTAACTACGCTCGGCGCTGCTTAACTTCGGTGATCGACGAGAACCTGTGTATTCAACGTAATATGGTCGTGCCAAACAACTGCCCTATTTGTACATAGCCAATATATTTAAATATTTATATAAGAACAAGAATGTAATTGATTGTTTAAAATATACCGAGAAAATTGATATAGTCTATTTTTTACAAATAAAAATGAAATGTAATATATAAAAATTATCAAAATTACAACACGCAGTGTTCCCAGGTGGTCCCCCTCCCAAATACTAACTACGCTCGGCGCTGCTTAACTTCGGTGATCGACGAGAACCTGTGTATTCAACGTAATATGGTCGTGCCAAAAAACTGCCCTATTTGTACATAGCCAATATATTTAAATATTTATATAAGAACAAGAATGTAATTGATTGTTTAAAATATACCGAGAATATTGAGATAGTCTATTTTTTACAAATAAAAATGAAATGTAATATATAAAAATTATCAAAATTACAACACGCAGTGTTCCCAGGTGGTGTCCCTCCCAAGTACTAACTGCGCTCGGCGCTGCTTAACTTCGGTGATCGACGAGAACCTGTGTATTCAACGTGATATGGTCGTGCCCAACAACTGCCCTATTTGTAAATAGCCGATATATTTAAATATTTATATAAGAACAAGAATGTAATTGATTGTTTAAAATATACCGAGAATATTGAGATAGTCTATTTTTTACAAATAAAAATGAAATGTAATATATAAAAATTATCAAAATTACAACACGCAGTGTTCCCAGGTGGTGTCCCTCCCAAGTACTAACTGCGCTCGACGAGAACCGGTGTATTCAACGTGATATGGTCGTTGCCAACAACTGCCCTATTTGTACATAGCCAATATATTTAAATATTTATATAAGAACAAGAATGTAATTGATTGTTTAAAATATACCGAGAAAATTGATATAGTCTATTTTTACAAATAAAAATGAAATGTAATATCTAAAAATTATCAAAAGGACAAAAACCCGCAGTGTTCCCAGGTGGTCCCCCTCCCAAATACTAACTACGCTCGGCGCTGCTTAACTTCGGTGATCGACGAGAACCTGTGTATTCAATGTAATATGGTCGTTGCCAACAACTGCCCTATTTGTACATAGCCAATATATTTAAATATTTATATAAGAACAACAATGTAATTGATTGTTTAAAATATACCGAGAAAATTGATATAGTCTATTTTTTACAAATAAAAATGAAATGTAATATATAAAAATTATCAAAATTACAACACGCAGTGTTCCCAGGTGGTCCCCCTCCCAAATACTAACTACGCTCGGCGCTGCTTAACTTCGGTGATCGACGAGAACCTGTGTATTCAACGTAATATGGTCGTGCCAAACAACTGCCCTATTTGTACATAGCCAATATATTTAAATATTTATATAAGAACAACAATGTAATTGATTGTTTAAAATATACCGAGAAAATTGATATAGTCTATTTTTTACAAATAAAAATGAAATTTAATATATAAAAATTATCAAAATTACAACACGCAGTGTTCCCAGGTGGTCCCCCTCCCAAATACTAACTACGCTCGGCGCTGCTTAACTTCGGTGATCGACGAGAACCTGTGTATTCAACGTAATATGGTCGTTGCCAACAACTGCCCTATTTGTACATAGCCAATATATTTAAATATTTATATAAGAACAAGAATGTAATTAATTGTTTAAAATATACCGAGAATATTGAGATAGTCTATTTTTACAAATTAAAATGAAATGTAATATCTAAAAATGATCAAAAGGACAACAACCCGCAGTGTTCCCAGGTGCTCCCCCTCCCAAATACTAACTACGCTCGGCGCTGCTTAACTTCGGTGATCGACGAGAACCTGTGTATTCAACGTGATATGGTCGTGCCCAACAACTGCCCTATTTGTAAATAGCCGATATATTTAAATATTTATATAAGAACAAGAATGTAATTGATTGTTTAAAATATACCGAGAATATTGAGATAGTCTATTTTTTACAAATAAAAATGAAATGTAATATATAAAAATTATCAAAATTACAACACGCAGTGTTCCCAGGTGGTGTCCCTCCCAAGTACTAACTGCGCTCGACGAGAACCGGTGTATTCAACGTGATATGGTCGTTGCCAACAACTGCCCTATTTGTACATAGCCAATATATTTAAATATTTATATAAGAACAAGAATGTAATTGATTGTTTAAAATATACCGAGAAAATTGATATAGTCTATTTTTACAAATAAAAATGAAATGTAATATCTAAAAATTATCAAAAGGACAAAAACCCGCAGTGTTCCCAGGTGGTCCCCCTCCCAAATACTAACTACGCTCGGCGCTGCTTAACTTCGGTGATCGACGAGAACCTGTGTATTCAATGTAATATGGTCGTTGCCAACAACTGCCCTATTTGTACATAGCCAATATATTTAAATATTTATATAAGAACAACAATGTAATTGATTGTTTAAAATATACCGAGAAAATTGATATAGTCTATTTTTTACAAATAAAAATGAAATGTAATATATAAAAATTATCAAAATTACAACACGCAGTGTTCCCAGGTGGTCCCCCTCCAAAATACTAACTACGCTCGGCGCTGCTTAACTTCGGTGATCGACGAGAACCTGTGTATTCAACGTAATATGGTCGTGCCAAACAACTGCCCTATTTGTACATAGCCAATATATTTAAATATTTATATAAGAACAAGAATGTAATTGATTGTTTAAAATATACCGAGAAAATTGATATAGTCTATTTTTTACAAATAAAAATGAAATGTAATATATAAAAATTATCAAAATTACAACACGCAGTGTTCCCAGGTGGTCCCCCTCCCAAATACTAACTACGCTCGGCGCTGCTTAACTTCGGTGATCGACGAGAACCTGTGTATTCAACGTAATATGGTCGTGCCAAAAAACTGCCCTATTTGTACATAGCCAATATATTTAAATATTTATATAAGAACAAGAATGTAATTGATTGTTTAAAATATACCGAGAATATTGAGATAGTCTATTTTTTACAAATAAAAATGAAATGTAATATATAAAAATTATCAAAATTACAACACGCAGTGTTCCCAGGTGGTGTCCCTCCCAAGTACTAACTGCGCTCGGCGCTGCTTAACTTCGGTGATCGACGAGAACCTGTGTATTCAACGTGATATGGTCGTGCCCAACAACTGCCCTATTTGTAAATAGCCGATATATTTAAATATTTATATAAGAACAAGAATGTAATTGATTGTTTAAAATATACCGAGAATATTGAGATAGTCTATTTTTTACAAATAAAAATGAAATGTAATATATAAAAATTATCAAAATTACAACACGCAGTGTTCCCAGGTGGTGTCCCTCCCAAGTACTAACTGCGCTCGACGAGAACCGGTGTATTCAACGTGATATGGTCGTTGCCAACAACTGCCCTATTTGTACATAGCCAATATATTTAAATATTTATATAAGAACAAGAATGTAATTGATTGTTTAAAATATACCGAGAAAATTGATATAGTCTATTTTTACAAATAAAAATGAAATGTAATATCTAAAAATTATCAAAAGGACAAAAACCCGCAGTGTTCCCAGGTGGTCCCCCTCCCAAATACTAACTACGCTCGGCGCTGCTTAACTTCGGTGATCGACGAGAACCTGTGTATTCAATGTAATATGGTCGTTGCCAACAACTGCCCTATTTGTACATAGCCAATATATTTAAATATTTATATAAGAACAACAATGTAATTGATTGTTTAAAATATACCGAGAAAATTGATATAGTCTATTTTTTACAAATAAAAATGAAATGTAATATATAAAAATTATCAAAATTACAACACGCAGTGTTCCCAGGTGGTCCCCCTCCAAAATACTAACTACGCTCGGCGCTGCTTAACTTCGGTGATCGACGAGAACCTGTGTATTCAACGTAATATGGTCGTGCCAAACAACTGCCCTATTTGTACATAGCCAATATATTTAAATATTTATATAAGAACAAGAATGTAATTGATTGTTTAAAATATACCGAGAAAATTGATATAGTCTATTTTTTACAAATAAAAATGAAATGTAATATATAAAAATTATCAAAATTACAACACGCAGTGTTCCCAGGTGGTCCCCCTCCCAAATACTAACTACGCTCGGCGCTGCTTAACTTCGGTGATCGACGAGAACCTGTGTATTCAACGTAATATGGTCGTGCCAAAAAACTGCCCTATTTGTACATAGCCAATATATTTAAATATTTATATAAGAACAAGAATGTAATTGATTGTTTAAAATATACCGAGAATATTGAGATAGTCTATTTTTTACAAATAAAAATGAAATGTAATATATAAAAATTATCAAAATTACAACACGCAGTGTTCCCAGGTGGTGTCCCTCCCAAGTACTAACTGCGCTCGACGAGAACCGGTGTATTCAACGTGATATGGTCGTTGCCAACAACTGCCCTATTTGTACATAGCCAATATATTTAAATATTTATATAAGAACAAGAATGTAATTGATTGTTTAAAATATACCGAGAAAATTGATATAGTCTATTTTTACAAATAAAAATGAAATGTAATATCTAAAAATTATCAAAAGGACAAAAACCCGCAGTGTTCCCAGGTGGTCCCCCTCCCAAATACTAACTACGCTCGGCGCTGCTTAACTTCGGTGATCGACGAGAACCTGTGTATTCAATGTAATATGGTCGTTGCCAACAACTGCCCTATTTGTACATAGCCAATATATTTAAATATTTATATAAGAACAACAATGTAATTGATTGTTTAAAATATACCGAGAAAATTGATATAGTCTATTTTTTACAAATAAAAATGAAATGTAATATATAAAAATTATCAAAATTACAACACGCAGTGTTCCCAGGTGGTCCCCCTCCCAAATACTAACTACGCTCGGCGCTGCTTAACTTCGGTGATCGACGAGAACCTGTGTATTCAACGTAATATGGTCGTGCCAAACAACTGCCCTATTTGTACATAGCCAATATATTTAAATATTTATATAAGAACAACAATGTAATTGATTGTTTAAAATATACCGAGAAAATTGATATAGTCTATTTTTTACAAATAAAAATGAAATTTAATATATAAAAATTATCAAAATTACAACACGCAGTGTTCCCAGGTGGTCCCCCTCCCAAATACTAACTACGCTCGGCGCTGCTTAACTTCGGTGATCGACGAGAACCTGTGTATTCAACGTAATATGGTCGTTGCCAACAACTGCCCTATTTGTACATAGCCAATATATTTAAATATTTATATAAGAACAAGAATGTAATTAATTGTTTAAAATATACCGAGAATATTGAGATAGTCTATTTTTACAAATTAAAATGAAATGTAATATCTAAAAATGATCAAAAGGACAACAACCCGCAGTGTTCCCAGGTGCTCCCCCTCCCAAATACTAACTACGCTCGGCGCTGCTTAACTTCGGTGATCGACGAGAACCTGTGTATTCAATGTAATATGGTCGTTGCCAACAACTGCCCTATTTGTACATAGCCAATATATTTAAATATTTATATAAGAACAACAATGTAATTGATTGTTTAAAATATACCGAGAAAATTGATATAGTCTATTTTTTACAAATAAAAATGAAATGTAATATATAAAAATTATCAAAATTACAACACGCAGTGTTCCCAGGTGGTCCCCCTCCAAAATACTAACTACGCTCGGCGCTGCTTAACTTCGGTGATCGACGAGAACCTGTGTATTCAACGTAATATGGTCGTGCCAAACAACTGCCCTATTTGTACATAGCCAATATATTTAAATATTTATATAAGAACAAGAATGTAATTGATTGTTTAAAATATACCGAGAAAATTGATATAGTCTATTTTTTACAAATAAAAATGAAATGTAATATATAAAAATTATCAAAATTACAACACGCAGTGTTCCCAGGTGGTCCCCCTCCCAAATACTAACTACGCTCGGCGCTGCTTAACTTCGGTGATCGACGAGAACCTGTGTATTCAACGTAATATGGTCGTTGCCAACAACTGCCCTATTTGTACATAGCCAATATATTTAAATATTTATATAAGAACAAGAATGTAATTGATTGTTTAAAATATACCGAGAAAATTGATATAGTCTATTTTTTAAAAATAAAAATTAAATGTAATATCTAAAAATTATCTAAAGGACAACAACACGAAGTGTTCACAGGTGGTCTCCCTCCCAAGTACTAACTGCGCTCGACGAGAACCGGTGTATTCAACGTGATATGGTCGTTGCCAACAACTGCCCTATTTGTATATAGCCAATATATTTAAATATTTATATAAGAACAAGAATGTAATTGATTGTTTAAAATATACCGAGAAAATTGATATAGTTATTTTTTAAAAATAAAAATTAAATGTAATATCTAAAAATTATCAAAAGGACAACAACACGAAGTGTTCACAGGTGGTCTCCCTCCCAAGTACTAACTGCGCTCGACGAGAACCGGTGTATTCAACGTGATATGGTCGTTGCCAACAACTGCCCTATTTGTACATAGCCAATATATTTAAATATTTATATAAGAACAAGAATGTAATTGATTGTTTAAAATATACCGAGAAAATTGATATAGTCTATTTTTACAAATAAAAATGAAATGTAATATCTAAAAATTATCAAAAGGACAAAAACCCGCAGTGTTCCCAGGTGGTCCCCCTCCCAAATACTAACTACGCTCGGCGCTGCTTAACTTCGGTGATCGACGAGAACCTGTGTATTCAATGTAATATGGTCGTTGCCAACAACTGCCCTATTTTTACATAGCCAATATATTTAAATATTTATATAAGAACAACAATGTAATTGATTGTTTAAAATATACCGAGAAAATTGATATAGTCTATTTTTTACAAATAAAAATGAAATGTAATATATAAAAATTATCAAAATTACAACACGCAGTGTTCCCAGGTGGTCCCCCTCCCAAATACTAACTACGCTCGGCGCTGCTTAACTTCGGTGATCGACGAGAACCTGTATGTTCAACGTAATATGGTCGTTGCCAACAACTGCCCTATTTGTACATAGCCAATATATTTAAATATTTATATAAGAACAAGAATGTAATTGATTGTTTAAAATATACCGAGAAAATTGATATAGTCTATTTTTTAAAAATAAAAATGAAATGTAATATATAAAAATTATCAAAATTACAACACGCAGTGTTCCCAGGTGGTCCCCCTCCCAAATACTAACTACGCTCGGCGCTGCTTAACTTCGGTGATCGACGAGAACCTGTGTATTCAACGTAATATGGTCGTGCCAAAAAACTGCCCTATTTGTACATAGCCAATATATTTAAATATTTATATAAGAACAAGAATGTAATTGATTGTTTAAAATATACCGAGAAAATTGATATAGTTATTTTTTAAAAATAAAAATTAAATGTAATATCTAAAAATTATCAAAAGGACAACAACACGAAGTGTTCACAGGTGGTCTCCCTCCCAAGTACTAACTGCGCTCGACGAGAACCGGTGTATTCAACGTGATATGGTCGTTGCCAACAACTGCCCTATTTGTACATAGCCAATATATTTAAATATTTATATAAGAACAAGAATGTAATTGATTGTTTAAAATATACCGAGAAAATTGATATAGTCTATTTTTACAAATAAAAATGAAATGGAATATCTAAAAATTATCAAAAGGACAACAACCCGCAGTGTCCCAGGTGGTTCCCCTCCCAAATACTAACTACGCTCGGCGCTGCTTAACTTCGGTGATCGACGAGAACCTGTGTATTCAATGTAATATGGTCGTTGCCAACAACTGCCCTATTTGTACATAGCCAATATATTTAAATATTTATATAAGAACAACAATGTAATTGATTGTTTAAAATATACCGAGAAAATTGATATAGTCTATTTTTTACAAATAAAAATGAAATGTAATATATAAAAATTATCAAAATTACAACACGCAGTGTTCCCAGGTGGTCCCCCTCCAAAATACTAACTACGCTCGGCGCTGCTTAACTTCGGTGATCGACGAGAACCTGTGTATTCAACGTAATATGGTCGTGCCAAACAACTGCCCTATTTGTACATAGCCAATATATTTAAATATTTATATAAGAACAAGAATGTAATTGATTGTTTAAAATATACCGAGAAAATTGATATAGTCTATTTTTTACAAATAAAAATGAAATGTAATATATAAAAATTATCAAAATTACAACACGCAGTGTTCCCAGGTGGTCCCCCTCCCAAATACTAACTACGCTCGGCGCTGCTTAACTTCGGTGATCGACGAGAACCTGTGTATTCAACGTAATATGGTCGTGCCAAAAAACTGCCCTATTTGTACATAGCCAATATATTTAAATATTTATATAAGAACAAGAATGTAATTGATTGTTTAAAATATACCGAGAAAATTGATTTAGTTATTTTTTAAAAATAAAAATTAAATGTAATATCTAAAAATTATCAAAAGGACAACAACACGAAGTGTTCACAGGTGGTGTCCCTCCCAAGTACTAACTGCGCTCGACGAGAACCGGTGTATTCAACGTGATATGGTCGTTGCCAACAACTGCCCTATTTGTACATAGCCAATATATTTAAATATTTATATAAGAACAAGAATGTAATTGATTGTTTAAAATATACCGAGAAAATTGATATAGTCTATTTTTACAAATAAAAATGAAATGTAATATCTAAAAATTATCAAAAGGACAAAAACCCGCAGTGTTCCCAGGTGGTCCCCCTCCCAAATACTAACTACGCTCGGCGCTGCTTAACTTCGGTGATCGACGAGAACCTGTGTATTCAATGTAATATGGTCGTTGCCAACAACTGCCCTATTTGTACATAGCCAATATATTTAAATATTTATATAAGAACAACAATGTAATTGATTGTTTAAAATATACCGAGAAAATTGATATAGTCTATTTTTTACAAATAAAAATGAAATGTAATATATAAAAATTATCAAAATTACAACACGCAGTGTTCCCAGGTGGTCCCCCTCCAAAATACTAACTACGCTCGGCGCTGCTTAACTTCGGTGATCGACGAGAACCTGTGTATTCAACGTAATATGGTCGTGCAAACAACTGCCCTATTTGTACATAGCCAATATATTTAAATATTTATATAAGAACAAGAATGTAATTGATTGTTTAAAATATACCGAGAAAATTGATATAGTCTATTTTTTACAAATAAAAATGAAATGTAATATATAAAAATTATCAAAATTACAACACGCAGTGTTCCCAGGTGGTCCCCCTCCCAAATACTAACTACGCTCGGCGCTGCTTAACTTCGGTGATCGACGAGAACCTGTGTATTCAACGTAATATGGTCGTTGCCAACAACTGCCCTATTTGTACATAGCCAATATATTTAAATATTTATATAAGAACAAGAATGTAATTGATTGTTTAAAATATACCGAGAAAATTGATATAGTCTATTTTTTAAAAATAAAAATTAAATGTAATATCTAAAAATTATCAAAAGGACAACAACACGAAGTGTTCACAGGTGGTCTCCCTCCCAAGTACTAACTGCGCTCGACGAGAACCGGTGTATTCAACGTGATATGGTCGTTGCCAACAACTGCCCTATTTGTATATAGCCAATATATTTAAATATTTATATAAGAACAAGAATGTAATTGATTGTTTAAAATATACCGAGAAAATTGATATAGTTATTTTTTAAAAATAAAAATTAAATGTAATATCTAAAAATTATCAAAAGGACAACAACACGAAGTGTTCACAGGTGGTCTCCCTCCCAAGTACTAACTGCGCTCGACGAGAACCGGTGTATTCAACGTGATATGGTCGTTGCCAACAACTGCCCTATTTGTACATAGCCAATATATTTAAATATTTATATAAGAACAAGAATGTAATTGATTGTTTAAAATATACCGAGAAAATTGATATAGTCTATTTTTACAAATAAAAATGAAATGTAATATCTAAAAATTATCAAAAGGACAAAAACCCGCAGTGTTCCCAGGTGGTCCCCCTCCCAAATACTAACTACGCTCGGCGCTGCTTAACTTCGGTGATCGACGAGAACCTGTGTATTCAATGTAATATGGTCGTTGCCAACAACTGCCCTATTTGTACATAGCCAATATACAGGGTGGAAACCTTCGCCGGCGTCCAGTCGAGATACTTCCCCTTACGCATTGTTGTTATTCAGTGAAATGTTAAGGGATTTACAGGCGCTATTGGGATCAGTTCACTTCAGTTCCACTTAATAATCAAAGGTTTCAGTTTTAATAAGAGAAATGAAATGCATAAGTGAAATCAATGACGGATTTAATTTAATTTAATTCAATTTAATTAGGAAAGAAAAGATGTCACTTGCGGAAACCAAATAGCCCAAATTGAAGTTAATCAAACATTTCCAAATTTAAACATTAAACTCTTCAAATTTAATAACAAAGCATTACATTAAATGTTCAAAATGTCTTCCGTCGACATTGACACATTGCCGACAACGGAATTGCCAGTTTTCTCTTTCGCGAGTTAACATCTCGGGAGAAACGAGAGCAGCCGCTTGCTGAATTCGGTCTCGAAGGCTATCAAGTGTTGGTGGCTCAGTGGCGTACACAAGGCTTTGTACATACCCCCAAAAGAAAAAATCCACCGGCGTTAAATCTGGCGATCGAGGTGGCCAAGCGACTGGACCACCACGACCTATCCATTGGGGACCGAATTCCGCGTCTAGCCAATCCCGAGAAGCACGTGCAAAATGCGGTGGTGCACCATCGTGCTGGTACCAGACTCGTCTTCGTTCTGCTAAGGGAAGATCGTCTAGGGCATCGGACACTACGGCGTTTAAGAGATCAACGTAACGAACTCCGTTTAGATGTTCTTCGAGAAAAACAGGTCCAAAAACCCGATCACCTAACAATCCACACCAAACGTTTATCCTCCAGTTTTCTTGGTGATGATTCGCCCTTAGCCAATGGGGATTTTCCCTCGACCAGTAGTGCATGTTTTGGCGGTTAACTGTACCGTCCCGGTAAAACGTACACTCAGCACTCATAAGTACGTGGTTTAGGAAATTTCCATCAACTCTTTCAAGAAATCGGGTTATTGCGTTTAAAATTACTTGATGCCCCGGATGTGGCCGGTTCGGAAACCTTTCTGCAAACGTCCTATCAGCTAACCTTGCGTTTCTCTGACACTTGAAAACGGACTGCTTTCTTCAATTAGAAACATGTAGCCTTTGTTTCGCATTTACTGTCTTGCTTTTTAATTGTTTCAAAAAATAAGAATTTTGTGGTGCATGACGTAGACTGCGAAACAAAGGTTAAATGTTTCTAATTGAAGAAAGCAGTCCGTTTTCAAGCTTACATCTGGTAAAACATGGCTGAAATTGATTTTTACAGTTTTGAGGATTACCTTGAAATGTTTTTCATTTACGGAGAGTGTCAGAGAAACGCAAGGTTAGCTGCTAGGACGTTTGCAGAAAGGTTTCTGAACCGGCCACATCCGGGGCATCAAGTAATTTTAAACGCAATAACCCGATTTCTTGAAAGAGGCACGGTGATTCGACGTAATGCACCAGTGCGACATCAACATCATCCGCCAGTTGTACAAGGAGGTGGACACGGGGCGGGCAGACGAAACGAAGTAGTAAGGCGTATCGTAGAAAACCCCCACACCAGTTCACGGGCAATCGGAGCGGAATTAAATTGTTCTCATACAACGGTCTTAAAAATTCTTCGTGGTGAAGGATTTCACCCCAACAAAATTCATCTTCACCAACATCTTAAACCACAAGACTTTGGACCACGCGTAGAGTTTTGCCGATGGGTATTGGACCAAATTGAAGTTGATGGAAATTTCCTAAACCACGTACTTACGAGTGATGAGTGTACGTTTTACCGGGACGGTACAGTTAACCGCCACAACATGCACTACTGGTCGAGGGAAAATCCCCATTGGCTAAGGGCGAATCATCACCAAGAAAACTGGAGGATAAAAGTTTGGTGTGGATTGTTAGGTGATCGGGTAATTGGACCTGTTTTTCTCGAAGAACATCTAAACGGAGATCGTTACGTTGATCTCTTAAACACCGTAGTGTCCGATGCCCTAGACGATCTTCCCTTAGCAGAACGAAGACGAGTCTGGTACCAGCACGATGGTGCACCACCGCATTTTGCACGTGCTTCTCGGGATTGGCTAGACGCGGAATTCGGTCCCCAATGGATAGGTCGTGGTGGTCCAGTCGCTTGGCCACCTCGATCGCCAGATTTAACGCCGGTGGATTTTTTCTTTTGGGGGTATGTACAAAGCCTTGTGTACGCCACTGAGCCACCAACACTTGATAGCCTTCGAGACCGAATTCAGCAAGCGGCTGCTCTCGTTTCTCCCGAGATGTTAACTCGCGAAAGAGAAAACTGGCAATTCCGTTGTCGGCAATGTGTCAATGTCGACGGAAGACATTTTGAACATTTAATGTAATGCTTTGTTATTAAATTTGAAGAGTTTAATGTTTAAATTTGGAAATGATTGATTAACTTCAATTTGGGCTATTTGGTTTCCGCAAGTGACATCTTTTCTTTCCTAATTAAATTAAATTAAATTAAATCCGTCATTGATTTCACTTATGCATTTCATTTCTCTTATTAAAACTGAAACCTTTGATTATTAAGTGGAACTGAAGTGAACTGATCCCAATAGCGCCTGTAAATCCCTTAACATTTCACTGAATAACAACAATGCGTAAGGGGAAGTATCTCGACTGGACGCCGGCGAAGGTTTCCACCCTGTATTTAAATATTTATATAAGAACAACAATGTAATTGATTGTTTAAAATATACCGAGAAAATTGATATAGTCTATTTTTTACAAATAAAAATGAAATGTAATATATAAAAATTATCAAAATTACAACACGCAGTGTTCCCAGGTGGTCCCCCTCCCAAATACTAACTACGCTCGGCGCTGCTTAACTTCGGTGATCGACGAGAACCTGTATGTTCAACGTAATATGGTCGTTGCCAACAACTGCCCTATTTGTACATAGCCAATATATTTAAATATTTATATAAGAACAAGAATGTAATTGATTGTTTAAAATATACCGAGAAAATTGATATAGTCTATTTTTTAAAAATAAAAATGAAATGTAATATATAAAAATTATCAAAATTACAACACGCAGTGTTCCCAGGTGGTCCCCCTCCCAAATACTAACTACGCTCGGCGCTGCTTAACTTCGGTGATCGACGAGAACCTGTGTATTCAACGTAATATGGTCGTGCCAAAAAACTGCCCTATTTGTACATAGCCAATATATTTAAATATTTATATAAGAACAAGAATGTAATTGATTGTTTAAAATATACCGAGAAAATTGATATAGTCTATTTTTACAAATAAAAATGAAATGTAATATCTAAAAATTATCAAAAGGACAAAAACCCGCAGTGTTCCCAGGTGGTCCCCCTCCCAAATACTAACTACGCTCGGCGCTGCTTAACTTCGGTGATCGACGAGAACCTGTGTATTCAACGTAATATGGTCGTTGCCAACCATAGATATGAAAAATAAGCTAGATCCACTACCCTCACGGCCAACCGGGGGGGAAAACGTCGGGAACCGAAGGCTGCCATTTGAGGGACATTATGTATTTAGCGCCATCTAGTCAAGAAGGATCAGACACTTTAAAAGGGAAAAACCGCGGGAAATTTGAAGGGATGAATTCTCGTTTATGAAAGCGCGGGAAACCTAAAGATGCTAATAGGCCATTTGAGTAAAAGCAAAAGCGCGGGAAATTACAAAATGATTAAGCAACTTTTTGAGGTTTGAGAGCTTGGGTAAAGGCGAAATAATAGAAGACTAAAAATGGTTAAAAGTTGTGCTTTTTGCAATGTAAACGCAATAAGAGAGTCGGGAAGGAACAAAAGTGTTCATTTCATAGGTATAAAAAAACATTTTAATATAATCATAATGTACAATAACCGAGGTGCATTTTTATTATTAAGATTTCTTCTGGGCAATAGTGAGTTGCATAGAAAATGGATAGCTGTGGTAGATCGAGACAATTGGAATCCATCTTCATATGATTCAGTGCGTAGTGAACATTTCCAGGAGGAAGAAATTTATGTTCAAAACGGAAAACACTATCTTAGAGATAATATTGTTCCAACAAAGGTTAATAACTAAAATTAAGTGGTTGATTGTGCAAAAATAACGTAGGATGGTGCGGGGAATACTTCTCCGGCTTCGTTGACTATGGCATATCGGATGCTCTTGGGACCTTTTGTGTTTGCTGGGATATGGTTTCCAATAACAGCCGAGATAGCCAAACTATTGCGTCACAGGACTTTGGTATTTATGTTAGTAGCTATCAACTGTAGTTGGAAAATACCTCTTGGGTATTTCTTGCTTGATGGTACACCGGGCGGCTCTTGACGCAGCTTGTGAAAGAATGTTTAGCCAGGATCAACGCCACTGGAGTTAAGTGCGTGCCTTTGGTTAGCGACGGCTTAAGCAGCAATTTAACTATGGCCAAAACATTGGGAACAAATTTGGATACAGAATATTTGGACCCCAGTTTCTCAAATCCTGCGAATCCAATGGGACATAGAATTTATTTAATCCTTAATGGAGGATTAAAACAGCCATCAAAAAGTGTTTTACAAATCTGCGCTTTGACAGAGTCATACATTCGGCAAAACGTTTCTGTTGATATGAAATCAAAAAACATTTCACTATCCATTGAAATTGCTGTTATGCGAAAGTTGGTAAATGCAAATGTATTTAGCGAGCTTCAAGAGCACATGTTCGATTTTGAAGTTGGTATCGAACACCATCGTAATAGATTAATGAAAAACATTATTAATTTGTACGCAAAGGTTCGCCTTCACAAAATAGCCAAAGATAAGAACCTACAATTAAAAAAGCAAGCCATTAGACAAAACTATCAAAATTATTTTTGTTTGAAGGGAAATAAAGCCTGTTAAATACCTTTATAATTCCGCTTCCCTGTAATTTATTTTGTGGATTCTTTTCAACGCCGGTACATAAATCTTCTTTTACTAAAACTAACAAGTAGCATCCTAATAATATTAATTATAACAATAATAAAAGGAATCAGGAATCTAAAATAACGTTGCTTCCGTTACAACGGAGGCAAGAAATATAAAATTTTCAACAATATCTTTGCTTTCGGCTTTTATAGCAGACGAAATACGTGTTCGCCATATTTTAGTTTTTATTCGTAGCATCAGATGGCGCGAGCATACACATGAAGGGGGTTGCTCATATGGGGGCGAAAGTGAATTAAATAATTCAGTTCTCGCCCGTCAGATGGCGCGGAAAACGGATTGTCCCTCAAATGGCAGCCACCTGGGTCTGACGTACCCCCCCATAGGGCAGTGGGTCTAGCTTATTTTTCATATGTCTATGTTGCCAACAACTGCCCTATTTGTACATAGCCAATATATTTAAATATTTATATAAGAACAAGAATGTAATTGATTGTTTAAAATATACCGAGAAAATTGATATAGTCTATTTTTTAAAAATAAAAATTAAATGTAATATCTACAAATTATCAAAAGGACAACAACACGAAGTGTTCACAGGTGGTCTCCCTCCCAAGTACTAACTGCGCTCGACGAGAACCGGTGTATTCAACGTGATATGGTCGTTGCCAACAACTGCCCTATTTGTATATAGCCAATATATTTAAATATTTATATAAGAACAAGAATGTAATTGATTGTTTAAAATATACCGAGAAAATTGATATAGTCTAGTTTTTTAAAATAAAAATTAAATGTAATATCTAAAAATTATCAAAAGGACAACAACACGAAGTGTTCACAGGTGGTCTCCCTCCCAAGTACTAACTGCGCTCGACGAGAACCGGTGTATTCAACGTGATATGGTCGTTGCCAACAACTGCCCTATTTGTACATAGCCAATATATTTAAATATTTATATAAGAACAAGAATGTAATTGATTGTTTAAAATATACCAAGAAAATTGATATAGTCTATTTTTACAAATAAAAATAAAAATGTAATATCTAAAAATTATCAAAAGGACAACAACCCGCAGTGTTCCCAGGTGGTCCCCCTCCCAAATACTAACTACGCTCGGCGCTGCTTAACTTCGGTGATCGACGAGAACCTGTGTATTCAATGTAATATGGTCGTTGCCAACAACTGCCCTATTTGTACATAGCCAATATATTTAAATATTTATATAAGAACAACAATGTAATTGATTGTTTAAAATATACCGAGAAAATTGATATAGTCTATTTTTTACAAATAAAAATGAAATGTAATATATAAAAATTATCAAAATTACAACACGCAGTGTTCCCAGGTGGTCCCCCTCCCAAATACTAACTACGCTCGGCGCTGCTTAACTTCGGTGATCGACGAGAACCTGTGTATTCAACGTAATATGGTCGTTGCCAACAACTGCCCTATTTGTACATAGCCAATATATTTAAATATTTATATTAGAACAAGAATATAATTGATTGTTTCAAATATACCGAGAAAATTGAAATAGTCTATTTTTTTCAAATAAAAATGAAATGTAATATATAAAAATTATCAAAATTACAACACGCAGTGTTCCCAGGTGGTCCCCCTCCAAAATACTAACTACGCTCGGCGCTGCTTAACTTCGGTGATCGACGAGAACCTGTGTATTCAACGTAATATGGTCGTGCCAAACAACTGCCCTATTTGTACATAGCCAATATATTTAAATATTTATATAAGAACAAGAATGTAATTGATTGTTTAAAATATACCGAGAAAATTGATATAGTCTATTTTTACAAATAAAAATGAAATGTAATATCTAAAAATTATCAAAAGGACAACAACCCGCAGTGTCCCAGGTGGTCCCCCTCCCAAATACTAACTACGCTCGGCGCTGCTTAACTTCGGTGATCGACGAGAACCTGTGTATTCAATGTAATATGGTCGTTGCCAACAACTGCCCTATTTGTACATAGCCAATATATTTAAATATTTATATAAGAACAACAATGTAATTGATTGTTTAAAATATACCGAGAAAATTGATATAGTCTATTTTTTACAAATAAAAATGAAATGTAATATATAAAAATTATCAAAATTACAACACGCAGTGTTCCCAGGTGGTCCCCCTCCCAAATACTAACTACGCTCGGCGCTGCTTAACTTCGGTGATCGACGAGAACCTGTGTATTCAACGTAATATGGTCGTGCCAAAAAACTGCCCTATTTGTACATAGCCAATATATTTAAATATTTATATAAGAACAAGAATGTAATTGATTGTTTAAAATATACCGAGAAAATTGATATAGTCTATTTTTTAAAAATAAAAATTAAATGTAATATCTAAAAATTATCAAAAGGACAACAACACGAAGTGTTCACAGGTGGTCTCCCTCCCAAGTACTAACTGCGCTCGACGAGAACCGGTGTATTCAACGTGATATGGTCGTTGCCAACAACTGCCCTATTTGTATATAGCCAATATATTTAAATATTTATATAAGAACAAGAATGTAATTGATTGTTTAAAATATACCGAGAAAATTGATATAGTCTAGTTTTTTAAAATAAAAATTAAATGTAATATCTAAAAATTATCAAAAGGACAACAACACGAAGTGTTCACAGGTGGTCTCCCTCACAAGTACTAACTGCGCTCGACGAGAACCGGTGTATTCAACGTGATATGGTCGTTGCCAACAACTGCCCTATTTGTACATAGCCAATATATTTAAATATTTATATAAGAACAAGAATGTAATTGATTGTTTAAAATATACCGAGAAAATTGATATAGTCTATTTTTACAAATAAAAATGAAATGTAATATCTAAAAATTATCAAAAGGACAACAACCCGCAGTGTTCCCAGGTGGTCCCCCTCCCAAATACTAACTACGCTCGGCGCTGCTTAACTTCGGTGATCGACGAGAACCTGTGTATTCAATGTAATATGGTCGTTGCCAACAACTGCCCTATTTGTACATAGCCAATATATTTAAATATTTATATAAGAACAACAATGTAATTGATTGTTTAAAATATACCGAGAAAATTGATATAGTCTATTTTTTACAAATAAAAATGAAATGTAATATATAAAAATTATCAAAATTACAACACGCAGTGTTCCCAGGTGGTCCCCCTCCCAAATACTAACTACGCTCGGCGCTGCTTAACTTCGGTGATCGACGAGAACCTGGGTATTCAACGTAATATGGTCGTTGCCAACAACTGCCCTATTTGTACATAGCCAATATATTAAAATATTTATATTAGAACAAGAATGTAATTGATTGTTTCAAATATACCGAGAAAATTGAAATAGTCTATTTTTTACAAATAAAAATGAAATGTAATTTATAAAAATTATCAAAATTACAACACGCAGTGTTCCCAGGTGGTCCCCCTCCAAAATACTAACTACGCTCGGCGCTGCTTAACTTCGGTGATCGACGAGAACCTGTGTATTCAACGTAATATGGTCGTGCCAAACAACTGCCCTATTTGTACATAGCCAATATATTTAAATATTTATATAAGAACAAGAATGTAATTGATTGTTTAAAATATACCGAGAAAATTGATATAGTCTATTTTTTACAAATAAAAATGAAATGTAATATATAAAAATTATCAAAATTACAACACGCAGTGTTCCCAGGTGGTCCCCCTCCCAAATACTAACTACGCTCGGCGCTGCTTAACTTCGGTGATCGACGAGAACCTGTGTATTCAACGTAATATGGTCGTTGCCAACAACTGCCCTATTTGTACATAGCCAATATATTTAAATATTTATATAAGAACAAGAATGTAATTGATTGTTTAAAATATACCGAGAAAATTGATATAGTTATTTTTTAAAAAATAAAAATTAAATGTAATATCTAAAAATTATCAAAAGGACAACAACACGAAGTGTTCACAGGTGGTCTCCCTCCCAAGTACTAACTGCGCTCGACGAGAACCGGTGTATTCAACGTGATATGGTCGTTGCCAACAACTGCCCTATTTGTACATAGCCAATATATTTAAATATTTATATAAGAACAAGAATGTAATTGATTGTTTAAAATATACCGAGAAAATTGATATAGTCTATTTTTACAAATAAAAATGAAATGTAATATCTAAAAATTATCAAAAGGACAAAAACCCGCAGTGTTCCCAGGTGGTCCCCCTCCCAAATACTAACTACGCTCGGCGCTGCTTAACTTCGGTGATCGACGAGAACCTGTGTATTCAATGTAATATGGTCGTTGCCAACAACTGCCCTATTTGTACATTGCCAATATATTTAAATATTTATATAAGAACAACAATGTAATTGATTGTTTAAAATATACCGAGAAAATTGATATAGTCTATTTTTTACAAATAAAAATGAAATGTAATATATAAAAATTATCAAAATTACAACACGCAGTGTTCCCAGGTGGTCCCCCTCCCAAATACTAACTACGCTAGCCGCTGCTTAACTTCGGTGATCGACGAGAACCTGTGTATTCAATGTAATATGGTCGTTGCCAACAACTGCCCTATTTGTACATAGCCAATATATTTAAATATTTATATTAGAACAAGAATGTAATTGATTGTTTCAAATATACCGAGAAAATTGAAATAGTCTATTTTTTACAAATAAAAATGAAATGTAATATATAAAAATTATCAAAATTACAACACGCAGTGTTCCCAGGTGGTCCCCCTCCAAAATACTAACTACGCTCGGCGCTGCTTAACTTCGGTGATCGACGAGAACCTGTGTATTCAACGTAATATGGTCGTGCCAAACAACTGCCCTATTTGTACATAGCCAATATATTTAAATATTTATATAAGAACAAGAATGTAATTGATTGTTTAAAATATACCGAGAAAATTGATATAGTCTATTTTTTACAAATAAAAATGAAATGTAATATATAAAAATTATCAAAATTACAACACGCAGTGTTCCCAGGTGGTCCCCCTCCCAAATACTAACTACGCTCGGCGCTGCTTAACTTCGGTGATCGACGAGAACCTGTGTATTCAACGTAATATGGTCGTGCCAAAAAACTGCCCTATTTGTACATAGCCAATATATTTAAATATTTATATAAGAACAAGAATGTAATTGATTGTTTAAAATATACCGAGAAAATTGATATAGTTATTTTTTAAAAATAAAAATTAAATGTAATATCTAAAAATTATCAAAAGGACAACAACACGAAGTGTTCACAGGTGGTCTCCCTCCCAATACTAACTGCGCTCGACGAGAACCGGTGTATTCAACGTGATATGGTCGTTGCCAACAACTGCCCTATTTGTACATAGCCAATATATTTAAATATTTATATAAGAACAAGAATGTAATTGATTGTTTAAAATATACCGAGAAAATTGATATAGTCTATTTTTACAAATAAAAATGAAATGTAAAATCTAAAAATTATCAAAAGGACAAAAACCCGCTGTGTTCCCAGGTGGTCCCCCTCCCAAATACTAACTACGCTCGGCGCTGCTTAACTTCGGTGATCGACGAGAACCTGTGTATTCAACGTAATATGGTCGTTGCCAACAACTGCCCTATTTGTACATAGCCAATATATTTAAATATTTATATAAGAACAAGAATGTAATTGATTGTTTAAAATATACCGAGAAAATTGATATAGTCTATTTTTTAAAAATAAAAATTAAATGTAATATCAAAAAATTATCAAAAGGACAACAACACGAAGTGTTCACAGGTGGTCTCCCTCCCAAGTACTAACTGCGCTCGACGAGAACCGGTGTATTCAACGTGATATGGTCGTTGCCAACAACTGCCCTATTTGTACATAGCCAATATATTTAAATATTTATATAAGAACAAGAATGTAATTGATTGTTTAAAATATACCGAGAAAATTGATATAGTCTATTTTTACAAATAAAAATGAAATGTAATATCTAAAAATTATCAAAAGGACAACAACCCGCAGTGTTCCCAGGTGGTCCCCCTCCCAAATACTAACTACGCTCGGCGCTGCTAAACTTCGGTGATCGACGAGAACCTGTGTATTCAACGTAATATGGTCGTTGCCAACAACTGCCCTATTTGTACATAGCCAATATATTTAAATATTTATATTAGAACAAGAATGTAATTGATTGTTTCAAATATACCGAGAAAATTGAAATAGTCTATTTTTTACAAATAAAAATGAAATGTAATATATAAAAATTATCAAAATTACAACACGCAGTGTTCCCAGGTGGTCCCCCTCCCAAATACTAACTACGCTTGGCGCTGCTTAACTTCGGTGATCGACGAGAACCTGTGTATTCAATGTAATATGGTCGTTGCCAACAACTGCCCTATTTTACATAGCCAATATATTTAAATATTTATATAAGAACAACAATGTAATTGATTGTTTAAAATATACCGAGAAAATTGATATAGTCTATTTTTTACAAATAAAAATGAAATGTAATATATAAAAATTATCAAAATTACAACACGCAGTGTTCCCAGGTGGTCCCCCTCCCAAATACTAACTACGCTCGGCGCTGCTTAACTTCGGTGATCGACGAGAACCTGTGTATTCAACGTAATATGGTCGTTGCCAACAACTGCCCTATTTGTACATAGCCAATATATTTAAATATTTATATAAGAACAAGAATGTAATTGATTGTTTAAAATATACCGAGAAAATTGATATAGTCTATTTTTTAAAAATAAAAATTAAATGTAATATCTAAAAATTATCAAAAGGACAACAACACGAAGTGTTCACAGGTGGTCTCCCCCCCAAGTACTAACTGCGCTCGACGAGAACCGGTGTATTCAACGTGATATGGTCGTTGCCAACAACTGCCCTATTTGTACATAGCCAATATATTTAAATATTTATATAAGAACAAGAATGTAATTGATTGTTTAAAATATACCGAGAAAATTGATATAGTCTATTTTTTACAAATAAAAATGAAATGTAATATATAAAAATTATCAAAATTACAACACGCAGTGTTCCCAGGTGGTCCCCCTCCCAAATACTAACTACGCTCGGCGCTGCTTAACTTCGGTCATGGACGAGAACCTGTGTATTCAACGTGATATGGTCGTGCCCAACAACTGCCCTATTTGTAAATAGCAGATATATTTAAATATTTATATAAGAACAAGAATGTAATTGATTGTTTAAAATATACCGAGAAAATTGATATAGTCTATTTTTTACAAATAAAAATGAAATGTAATATCTAAAAATTATCAAAAGGACGACAACCCGCAGTGTTCCCAGGTGCTCCCCTTCCTAAATACTAACTACGCTCGTCGCTGCTTAACTTCGGTCATCCACGAGAACCTGTGTATTCAACGTGATATGATAGTGCCCAACAACTGCCCTATTTGTAAATAGCCAATATATTTAAATATTTATATAACAACAAGAATGTAATTGATTGTTTAAAATATACCGAGAATATTGAGATTGTCTATTTTTTACAAATTAAAATGAAATGTAATATCTAAAAATTATCAAAAGGACAACAACACGCAGTGTTCCCAGGTGGTCCCCCTCCCAAATACTAACTACGCTCGGAGCTTCTTAACTTCGGTGATCGACGAGAACCTGTGTATTCAATGTAATATGGTCGTTGCCAACAACTGCCCTATTTTACATAGCCAATATATTTAAATATTTATATAAGAACAACAATGTAATTGATTGTTTAAAATATACCGAGAAAATTGATATAGTCTATTTTTTACAAATAAAAATGAAATGTAATATATAAAAATTATCAAAATTACAACACGCAGTGTTCCCAGGTGGTCCCCCTCCCAAATACTAACTACGCTCGGCGCTGCTTAACTTCGGTGATCGACGAGAACCTGTGTATTCAACGTAATATGGTCGTTGCCAACAACTGCCCTATTTGTACATAGCCAATATATTTAAATATTTATATAAGAACAAGAATGTAATTGATTGTTTAAAATATACCGAGAAAATTGATATAGTCTATTTTTTAAAAATAAAAATTAAATGTAATATCTAAACATTATCAAAAGGACAACAACACGAAGTGTTCACAGGTGGTCTCCCCCCCAAGTACTAACTGCGCTCGACGAGAACCGGTGTATTCAACGTGATATGGTCGTTGCCAACAACTGCCCAATTTGTACATAGCCAATATATTTAAATATTTATATAAGAACAAGAATGTAATTGATTGTTTAAAATATACCGAGAAAATTGATATAGTCTATTTTTTACAAATAAAAATGAAATGTAATATATAAAAATTATCAAAATTACAACACGCAGTGTTCCCAGGTGGTCCCCCTCCCAAATACTAACTACGCTCGGCGCTGCTTAACTTCGGTGATCGACGAGAACCTGTGTATTCAACGTAATATGGTCGTTGCCAACAACTGCCCTATTTGTACATAGCCAATATATTTAAATATTTATATAAGAACAAGAATGTAATTGATTGTTTAAAATATACCGAGAAAATTGATATAGTCTATTTTTTAAAAATAAAAATTAAATGTAATATCTAAAAATTATCAAAAGGACAACAACACGAAGTGTTCACAGGTGGTCTCCCCCCCAAGTACTAACTGCGCTCGACGAGAACCGGTGTATTCAACGTGATATGGTCGTTGCCAACAACTGCCCTATTTGTAAATAGCCAATATATTTAAATATTTATATAAGAACAAGAATGTAATTGATTGTTTAAAATATACCGAGAAAATTGATATAGTCTATTTTTTACAAATAAAAATGAAATGTAATATCTAAAAATTATCAAAAGGACGACAACCCGCAGTGTTCCCAGGTGCTCCCCTTCCCAAATACTAACTACGCTCGTCGCTGCTTAACTTCGGTCATCCACGAGAACCTGTGTATTCAACGTGATATGATAGTGCCCAACAACTGCCCTATTTGTAAATAGCCAATATATTTAAATATTTATATAACAACAAGAATGTAATTGATTGTTTAAAATATACCGAGAATATTGAGATTGTCTATTTTTTACAAATTAAAATGAAATGTAATATCTAAAAATTATCAAAAGGACAACAACACGCAGTGTTCCCAGGTGGTCCCCCTCCCAAATACTAACTACGCTCGGAGCTTCTTAACTTCGGTGATCGACGAAAACCGGTGTATTCAACGTGATATGGTCGTTGCCAACAACTGCTCTATTTGTACATAGCCAATATATTTAAATATTTATATAAGAACAAGAATGTAATTGATTGTTTAAAATATACCGAGAAAATTGATATAGTCTATTTTTTACAAATAAAAATGAAATGTAATATTTAAAAATTATCAAAATTACAACACGCAGTGTTCCCAGGTGGTCCCCCTCCCAAATACTAACTACGCTCGGCGCTGCTTAACCTCGGTGATCGACGAGAACCTGTGTATTCAACGTAATATGGTCGTGCCAAACAACTGCCCTATTTGTACATAGCCAATATATTTAAATATTTATATAAGAACAAGAATGTAATTGATTGTTTAAAATATACCGAGAAAATTGATATAGTCTATTTTTACAAATAAAAATGAAATGTAATATCTAAAAATTATCAAAAGGACAACAACCCGCAGTGTCCCAGGTGGTCCCCCTCCCAAATACTAACTACGCTCGGCGCTGCTTAACTTCGGTGATCGACGAGAACCTGTGTATTCAATGTAATATGGTCGTTGCCAACAACTGCCCTATTTTACATAGCCAATATATTTAAATATTTATATAAGAACAACAATGTAATTGATTGTTTAAAATATACCGAGAAAATTGATATAGTCTATTTTTTACAAATAAAAATGAAATGTAATATATAAAAATTATCAAAATTACAACACGCAGTGTTCCCAGGTGGTCCCCCTCCCAAATACTAACTACGCTCGGCGCTGCTTAACTTCGGTGATCGACGAGAACCTGTGTATTCAACGTAATATGGTCGTTGCCAACAACTGCCCTATTTGTACATAGCCAATATATTTAAATATTTATATAAGAACAAGAATGTAATTGATTGTTTAAAATATACCGAGAAAATTGATATAGTCTATTTTTTAAAAATAAAAATTAAATGTAATATCTAAAAATTATCAAAAGGACAACAACACGAAGTGTTCACAGGTGGTCCCCCTCCCAAGTACTAACTGCGCTCGACGAGAACCGGTGTATTCAACGTGATATGGTCGTTGCCAACAACTGCCCTATTTGTACATAGCCAATATATTTAAATATTTATATAAGAACAAGAATGTAATTGATTGTTTATAATATACCGAGAAAATTGATATAGTCTATTTTTACAAATAAAAATGAAATGTAATATCTAAAAATTATCAAAAGGACAACAACCCGCAGTGTTCCAGGTGGTCCCCCTCCCAAATACTAACTACGCTCGGCGCTGCTAAACTTCGGTGATCGACGAGAACCTGTGTATTCAACGTAATATGGTCGTGCCAAACAACTGCCCTATTTGTAAATAGCCAATATATTTAAATATTTATATAAGAACAAGAATGTAATTGATTGTTTAAAATATACCGAGAAAATTGATATAGTCTATTTTTTACAAATAAAAATGAAATGTAATATCTAAAAATTATCAAAAGGACGACAACCCGCAGTGTTCCCAGGTGCTCCCCTTCCCAAATACTAACTACGCTCGTCGCTGCTTAACTTCGGTCATCCACGAGAACCTGTGTATTCAACGTGATATGATAGTGCCCAACAACTGCCCTATTTGTAAATAGCCAATATATTTAAATATTTATATAACAACAAGAATGTAATTGATTGTTTAAAATATACCGAGAATATTGAGATTGTCTATTTTTTACAAATTAAAATGAAATGTAATATCTAAAAATTATCAAAAGGACAACAACACGCAGTGTTCCCAGGTGGTCCCCCTCCCAAATACTAACTACGCTCGGAGCTTCTTAACTTCGGTGATCGACGAAAACCGGTGTATTCAACGTGATATGGTCGTTGCCAACAACTGCTCTATTTGTACATAGCCAATATATTTAAATATTTATATAAGAACAAGAATGTAATTGATTGTTTAAAATATACCGAGAAAATTGATATAGTCTATTTTTTACAAATAAAAATGAAATGTAATATTTAAAAATTATCAAAATTACAACACGCAGTGTTCCCAGGTGGTCCCCCTCCCAAATACTAACTACGCTCGGCGCTGCTTAACCTCGGTGATCGACGAGAACCTGTGTATTCAACGTAATATGGTCGTGCCAAACAACTGCCCTATTTGTACATAGCCAATAAATTTAAATATTTATATAAGAACAAGAATGTAATTGATTGTTTAAAATATACCGAGAAAATTGATATAGTCTATTTTTACAAATAAAAATGAAATGTAATATCTAAAAATTATCAAAAGGACAACAACCCGCAGTGTCCCAGGTGGTCCCCCTCCCAAATACTAACTACGCTCGGCGCTGCTTAACTTCGGTGATCGACGAGAACCTGTGTATTCAATGTAATATGGTCGTTGCCAACAACTGCCCTATTTTACATAGCCAATATATTTAAATATTTATATAAGAACAACAATGTAATTGATTGTTTAAAATATACCGAGAAAATTGATATAGTCTATTTTTTACAAATAAAAATTAAATGTAATATCTAAAAATTATCAAAAGGACAACAACACGAAGTGTTCACAGGTAGTCCCCCTCCCAAGTACTAACTGCGCTCGACGAGAACCGGTGTATTCAACGTGATATGGTCGTTGCCAACAACTGCCCTATTTGTACATAGCCAATATATTTAAATATTTATATAAGAACAAGAATGTAATTGATTGTTTATAATATACCGAGAAAATTGATATAGTCTATTTTTACAAATAAAAATGAAATGTAATATCTAAAAATTATCAAAAGGACAACAACCCGCAGTGTTCCAGGTGGTCCCCCTCCCAAATACTAACTACGCTCGGCGCTGCTAAACTACGGTGATCGACGAGAACCTGTGTATTCAACGTAATATGGTCGTGCCAAACAACTGCCCTATTTGTAAATAGCCAATATATTTAAATATTTATATAAGAACAAGAATGTAATTGATTGTTTAAAATATACCGAGAATATTGAGATAGTCTATTTTTTACAAATAAAAATGAAATGTAATATATAAAAATTATCAAAATTACAACACGCAGTGTTCCCAGGTGGTCCCCCTCCCAAATACTAACTACGCTCGGCGCTGCTTAACTTCGGTCATCGACGAGAACCTGTGTATTCAACGTGATATGGTCGTGCCCAACAACTGCCCTATTTGTAAATAGCAGATATATTTAAATATTTATATAAGAACAAGAATGTAATTGATTGTTTAAAATATACCGAGAAAATTGATATAGTCTATTTTTTACAAATAAAAATGAAATGTAATATCTAAAAATTATCAAAAGGACGACAACCCGCAGTGTTCCCAGGTGCTCCCCTTCCCAAATACTAACTACGCTCGTCGCTGCTTAACTTCGGTCATCCACGAGAACCTGTGTATTCAACGTGATATGATAGTGCCCAACAACTGCCCTATTTGTAAATAGCCAATATATTTAAATATTTATATAACAACAAGAATGTAATTGATTGTTTAAAATATACCGAGAATATTGAGATTGTCTATTTTTTACAAATTAAAATGAAATGTAATATCTAAAAATTATCAAAAGGACAACAACACGCAGTGTTCCCAGGTGGTCCCCCTCCCAAATACTAACTACGCTCGGAGCTTCTTAACTTCGGTGATCGACGAAAACCGGTGTATTCAACGTGATATGGTCGTTGCCAACAACTGCTCTATTTGTACATAGCCAATATATTTAAATATTTATATAAGAACAAGAATGTAATTGATTGTTTAAAATATACCGAGAAAATTGATATAGTCTATTTTTTACAAATAAAAATGAAATGTAATATTTAAAAATTATCAAAATTACAACACGCAGTGTTCCCAGGTGGTCCCCCTCCCAAATACTAACTACGCTCGGCGCTGCTTAACCTCGGTGATCGACGAGAACCTGTGTATTCAACGTAATATGGTCGTGCCAAACAACTGCCCTATTTGTACATAGCCAATATAATTAAATATTTATATAAGAACAAGAATGTAATTGATTGTTTAAAATATACCGAGAAAATTGATATAGTCTATTTTTACAAATAAAAATGAAATGTAATATCTAAAAATTATCAAAAGGACAACAACCCGCAGTGTTCCCAGGTGCTCCCCTTCCCAAATACTAACTACGCTCGTCGCTGCTTAACTTCGGTCATCCACGAGAACCTGTGTATTCAACGTGATATGATAGTGCCCAACAACTGCCCTATTTGTAAATAGCCAATATATTTAAATATTTATATAACAACAAGAATGTAATTGATTGTTTAAAATATACCGAGAATATTGAGATTGTCTATTTTTTACAAATTAAAATGAAATGTAATATCTAAAAATTATCAAAAGGACAACAACACGCAGTGTTCCCAGGTGGTCCCCCTCCCAAATACTAACTACGCTCGGAGCTTCTTAACTTCGGTGATCGACGAAAACCGGTGTATTCAACGTGATATGGTCGTTGCCAACAACTGCTCTATTTGTACATAGCCAATATATTTAAATATTTATATAAGAACAAGAATGTAATTGATTGTTTAAAATATACCGAGAAAATTGATATAGTCTATTTTTTACAAATAAAAATGAAATGTAATATTTAAAAATTATCAAAATTACAACACGCAGTGTTCCCAGGTGGTCCCCCTCCCAAATACTAACTACGCTCGGCGCTGCTTAACCTCGGTGATCGACGAGAACCTGTGTATTCAACGTAATATGGTCGTGCCAAACAACTGCCCTATTTGTACATAGCCAATATATTTAAATATTTATATAAGAACAAGAATGTAATTGATTGTTTAAAATATACCGAGAAAATTGATATAGTCTATTTTTTAAAAATAAAAATTAAATGTAATATCTAAAAATTATCAAAAGGACAACAACACGAAGTGTTCACAGGTGGTCTCCTTCCCAAGTACTAACTGCGCTCGACGAGAACCGGTGTATTCAACGTGATATGGTCGTTGCCAACAACTGCCCTATTTGTACATAGCCAATATATTTAAATATTTATATAAGAACAAGAATGTAATTGATTGTTTAAAATATACCGAGAAAATTGATATAGTCTATTTTTACAAATAAAAATGAAATGTAATATCTAAAAATTATCAAAAGGACAACAACCCGCAGTGTTCCCAGGTGGTCCCCCTCCCAAATACTAACTACGCTCGGCGCTGCTAAACTTCGGTGATCGACGAGAACCTGTGTATTCAACGTAATATGGTCGTGCCAAACAACTGCCCTATTTGTAAATAGCCAATATATTTAAATATTTATATAAGAACAAGAATGTAATTGATTGTTTAAAATATACCGAGAATATTGATTTAGTTATTTTTTAAAAATAAAAATTAAATGTAATATCTAAAAATTATCAAAAGGACAACAACACGAAGTGTTCACAGGTGGTCTCCCTCCCAAGTACTAACTGCGCTCGACGAGAACCGGTGTATTCAACGTGATATGGTCGTTGCCAACAACTGCCCTATTTGTACATAGCCAATATATTTAAATATTTATATAAGAACAAGAATGTAATTGATTGTTTAAAATATACCGAGAAAATTGATATAGTCTATTTTTACAAATAAAAATGAAATGTAATATCTAAAAATTATCAAAAGGACAACAACCCGCAGTGTTCCCAGGTGGTCCCCCTCCCAAATACTAACTACGCTCGGCGCTGCTAAACTTCGGTGATCGACGAGAACCTGTGTATTCAACGTAATATGGTCGTGCCAAACAACTGCCCTATTTGTAAATAGCCAATATATTTAAATATTTATATAAGAACAAGAATGTAATTGATTGTTTAAAATATACCGAGAATATTGAGATAGTCTATTTTTTACAAATAAAAATGAAATGTAATATATAAAAATTATCAAAATTACAACACGCAGTGTTCCCAGGTGGTATCCCTCCCAAGTACTAACTGCGCTCGACGAGAACCGGTGTATTCAACGTGATATGGTCGTTGCCAACAACTGCCCTATTTGTACATAGCCAATATATTTAAACATTTATATAAGAACAAGAATGTAATTGATTGTTTAAAATATACCGAGAAAATTGATATAGTCTATTTTTTACAAATAAAAATGAAATGTGATATATAAAAATTATCAAAATTACAACACGCAGTGTTCCCAGGTGGTCCCCCTCCCAAATACTAACTACGCTCGGCGCTGCTAAACTTCGGTGATCGACGAGAACCTGTGTATTCAACGTAATATGGTCGTGCCAAACAACTGCCCTATTTGTAAATAGCCAATATATTTAAATATTTATATAAGAACAAGAATGTAATTGATTGTTTAAAATATACCGAGAATATTGAGATAGTCTATTTTTTACAAATAAAAATGAAATGTAATATATAAAAATTATCAAAATTACAACACGCAGTGTTCCCAGGTGGTATCCCTCCCAAGTACTAACTGCGCTCGACGAGAACCGGTGTATTCAACGTGATATGGTCGTTGCCAACAACTGCCCTATTTGTACATAGCCAATATATTTAAACATTTATATAAGAACAAGAATGTAATTGATTGTTTAAAATATACCGAGAAAATTGATATAGTCTATTTTTTACAAATAAAAATGAAATGTGATATATAAAAATTATCAAAATTACAACACGCAGTGTTCCCAGGTGGTCCCCCTCCCAAATACTAACTACGCTCGGCGCTGCTAAACTTCGGTGATCGACGAGAACCTGTGTATTCAACGTAATATGGTCGTGCCAAACAACTGCCCTATTTGTAAATAGCCAATATATTTAAATATTTATATAAGAACAAGAATGTAATTGATTGTTTAAAATATACCGAGAATATTGAGATAGTCTATTTTTTACAAATAAAAATGAAATGTAATATATAAAAATTATCAAAATTACAACACGCAGTGTTCCCAGGTGGTATCCCTCCCAAGTACTAACTGCGCTCGACGAGAACCGGTGTATTCAACGTGATATGGTCGTTGCCAACAACTGCCCTATTTGTACATAGCCAATATATTTAAACATTTATATAAGAACAAGAATGTAATTGATTGTTTAAAATATACCGAGAAAATTGATATAGTCTATTTTTTACAAATAAAAATGAAATGTGATATATAAAAATTATCAAAATTACAACACGCAGTGTTCCCAGGTGGTCCCCCTCCCAAATACTAACTACGCTCGGCGCTGCTTAACTTCGGTGGTCGACGAGAACCTGTGTATTCAACGTAATATGGTCGTGCCAAAAAACTGCCCTATTTGTACATAGCCAATATATTTAAATATTTATATAAGAACAAGAATGTAATTGATTGTTTAAAATATACCGAGAAAATTGATATAGTCTATTTTTTACAAATAAAAACTAAATGTAATATCTAAAAATTATCAAAAGGACAACAACACGAAGTGTTCACAGGTGGTCTCCCTCCCAAGTACTAACTGCGCTCGACGAGAACCGGTGTATTCAACGTGATATGGTCGTTGCCGACAACTGCGCTATTTGTACATAGCCAATATATTTAAATATTTATATAAGAACAAGAATGTAATTGACTGTTTAAAATATACCGAGAATATTGATATAGTCTATTTTTTACAAATAAAAATGAAATGTGATATATAAAAATTATCAAAATTACAACACGCAGTGTTCCCAGGTGGTCCCCCTCCCAAATACTAACTACGCTCGGCGCTGCTTAACTTCGGTGATCGACGAGAACATGTGTATTCAACGTAATATGGTCGTTGCCAACAACTGCCCTATTTGTACATAGCCAATATATTTAAATATTTATATAAGAACAAGAATGTAATTAATTGTTTAAAATATACCGAGAATATTGATATAGTCTATTTTTACAAATAAAAATGAAATGTAATATCTAAAAATTATCAAAAGGACAACAACCCGCAGTGTTCCCAGGTGCTCCCCCTCCCAAATACTAATTACGCTCGGCACTGCTTAACTTCGGTGATCGACGAGAACCTGTGTATTCAACGTGATATGGCCGTGCCCAACAACTGCCCTATTTGTAAATAGCCGATATATTTAAATATTTATATAAGAACAAGAATGTAATTAATTGTTTAAAATATACCGAGAATATTGATATAGTATATTTTTACAAATAAAAATGAAATGTAATATCTAAAAATTATCAAAAGGACAACAACCCGCAGTGTTCCCAGGTGCTCCCCCTCCCAAATACAAACTACGCTCGCCGCTGCTTAACTTCGGTGATCGACGAGAACCTGTGTATTCAACGTAATATGGTCGTGCCAAACAACTGCCCTATTTGTACATAGCCAATATATTTAAATATATAAGAACAACAATGTAATAGATTGTTTAAAATATACCGAGAAAATTGAAATAGTCTATTTTTTACAAATAAAAATGAAACGTAATATCTAAAAATTATCAAAAGGACAACAACCCGCAGTGTTCCCAGGTGCTCCCCCTCCCAAATACTAACTACGTTCGGCGCTGCTTAACTTCGGTCATCGACGAGAACCTGTGTATTCAACGTGATATGGTCGTGCCCAACAACTGCCCTATTTGTAAATAGCAGATATATTTAAATATTTATATAAGAACAAGAATGTAATTGATTGTTTAAAATATACCGAGAAAATTGATATAGTCTATTTTTTACAAATAAAAATGAAATGTAATATCTAAAAATTATCAAAAGGACAACAACCCGCAGTGTTCCCAGGTGCTCCCCCTCCCAAATACTAACTACGCTCGGCGCTGCTTAACTTCGGTCATCCACGAGAACCTGTGTATTCAACGTGATATGATAGTGCCCAACAACTGCCCTATTTGTAAATAGCCAATATATTTAAATATTTATATAACAACAAGAATGTAATTGATTGTTTAAAATATACCGAGAATATTGAGATTGTCTATTTTTTACAAATTAAAATGAAATGTAATATCTAAAAATTATCAAAAGGACAACAACCCGCAGTGTTCCCTGGTGCTCCCCCTCCCAAATACTAACTACGCTCTGCGCTGCTTAACTTTGGTGATCGACGAGAACCTGTGTATTCAACGTGATATGGTCGTGCCAACAACTGCCCTATTTGTAAATAGCCAATATATTTAAATATTTATATAAGAACAAGAATGTAATTGATTGTTTAAAATATACCGAGAATATTGAAATAGTCTATTTTTTAAAAATAAAAATGAAATGCAATATCTAAAAATTATCAAAAGGACAACAACACGAAGTGTTCCCAGGTGGTCTCCCTCCCAAGTACTAACTGCGCTCGACGAGAACCGGTGTATTCAACGTGATATGGTCGTTGCCAACAACTGCCCTATTTGTACATAGCCAATATATTTAAATATTTATATAAGAACAAGAATGTAATTGATTGTTTAAAATATACCGAGAATATTGAGATAGTCTATTTTTACAAATAAAAATGAAATGTAATATCTAAAAATTATCAAAAGGACAACAACCCGCAGTGCTCCCAGGTACTCCCCCTCCCAAATACTAACTACGCTCAGCGCTGCTTAACTTCGGTGATCGACGAGAACCTGTGTATTCAACGTGATATGGTCGTGCCCAACAACTGCCCTATTTGTAAATATCCAAAATATTTAAATATTTATATAAGAACAAGAATGTAATTGATTGTTTAAAATATACCGAGAAAATTGATATAGTCTATTTTTTACAAATAAAAATGAAATGTAATATCTAAAAATTATCAAAAGGACAACAACCCGCAGTGTTCCCAGGTGCTCCCCCTCCCAAATACTAACTACGCTCGGCGCTGCTTAACTTCGGTCATCCACGAGAACCTGTGTATTCAACGTGATATGATAGTGCCCAACAACTGCCCTATTTGTAAATAGCCAATATATTTAAATATTTATATAACAACAAGAATGTAATTGATTGTTTAAAATATACCGAGAATATTGAGATTGTCTATTTTTTACAAATTAAAATGAAATGTAATATCTAAAAATTATCAAAAGGACAACAACCCGCAGTGCTCCCAGGTACTCCCCCTCCCAAATACTAACTACGCTCAGCGCTGCTTAACTTCGGTGATCGACGAGAACCTGTGTATTCAACGTAATATGGTCGTGCCCAACAACTGCCCTATTTGTAAATAGCCAATATATTTAAATATTTATATAAGAACAAGAATGTAATTGATTGTTTAAAATATACCGAGAATATTGAGATAGTCTATTTTTACAAATAAAAATGAAATGTAATATCTAAAAATTATCAAAAGGACAACAACCCGCAGTGCTCCCAGGTACTCCCCCTCCCAAATACTAACTACGCTCAGCGCTGCTTAACTTCGGTGATCGACGAGAACCTGTGTATTCAACGTGATATGGTCGTGCCCAACAACTGCCCTATTTGTAAATATCCAAAATATTTAAATATTTATATAAGAACAAGAATGTAATTGATTGTTTAAAATATACCGAGAAAATTGATATAGTCTATTTTTTACAAATAAAAATGAAATGTAATATCTAAAAATTATCAAAAGGACAACAACCCGCAGTGCTCCCAGGTACTCCCCCTCCCAAATACTAACTACGCTCGGCGCTGCTTAACTTCGGTGATCGACGAGAACCTGTGTATTCAACGTAATATGGTCGTGCCCAACAACTGCCCTATTTGTACATAGCAAATATATTTAAATATTTATATTAGAACAAGAATGTAATTGATTGTTTCAAATATACCGAGAAAATTGAAATAGTCTATTTATTACAAATAAAAGTTAAATGTAATATCTAAAAATTATCAAAAGGACAACAACACGAATTGTTCCCAGGTGGTCTCCCTCCCAAGTACTAACTGCGCTCGGCGCTGCTTAACTTCGGTGATCGACGAGAACCTGTGTATTCAACGTGATATGGTCGTGCCCAACAACTGCCCTATTTTAAATAGCCAATATATTTAAATATTTTTATAAGAACAAGAATGTAATTGATTGTTTAAAATATACCGAGAATACTGAGATAGTCTATTTTTACAAATAAAAATGAAATGTAATATCTAAAAATTATCAAAAGGACAACAACACGAAGTGTTCCCAGGTGGTCTCCTTCCCAAGTACTAACTGCGCTCGACGCTGCTTAACTTCGGTGATCAGACGAGAACCGGTGTATTCAACGTGATATAGTCGTTGCCAACAACTGGCCTATTTGTACATAGCCAATATATTTAAATATTTATATTAGAACAAGAATATAATTGATTGTTTCAAATATACCGAGAAAATTGAAATAGTCTATTTTTTACAAATAAAAATGAAATGTAATATCTGAAAATTATCAAAAGGACAACAACACGCAGTGTTCCCAGGTGGTCCCCCTCCCAAATACTAACTACGCTCGGCGCTGCTTAACTTCGGTGATCGACGAGAACCTGTGTATTCAACGTGATATGGTCGTGCCTAACAACTGCCCTATTTGTACATAGCCAATATATTTAAATATTTATATAAGAACAAGAATGTAATTGATTGTTTAAAATATACCGAGAATATTGATATAGTCTATTTTTTACCAATAAAAATGAAATGTAATATCTAAAAATTATCAAAAGGACAACAACACGCAGTGTTCCCAGGTGGTCCCCCTCCCAAATTCTAACTACGCTCGGCGCTGCTTAACTTCGGTGATCAGACGAGAACCTGTGTATTCAACGTGATATGGTCGTGCCTAACAACTGCCCTATTTGTACATAGCCAATATATTTAAATATTTATATAAGAACAAGAATGTAATTGATTGTTTAAAATATACCGAGAATATTGATATAGTATATTTTTTACAAATAAAAATGAAATGTAATATCTAAAAATTATCAAAAGGACAACAACACGAAGTGTTCCCAGGTGGTCCCCCTCCCAAATACTAACTACGCTCGGCGCTGCTTAACTTCGGTGATCAGACGAGAACCTGTGTATTCAACGTGATATGGTCGTTGCCAACAACTGGCCTATTTGTACATAGCCAATATATTTAAATATTTATATTAGAACAAGAATATAATTGATTGTTTCAAATATACCGAGAAAATTGAAATAGTCTATTTTTTACAAATAAAAATGAAATGTAATATCTGAAAATTATCAAAAGGACAACAACACACAGTGTTCCCAGGTGGTCCCCCTCCCAAATACTAACTACGCTCGGCGCTGCTTAACTTCGGTGATCGACGAGAACCTGTGTATTCAACGTGATATGGTCGTGCCTAACAACTGCCCTATTTGTACATAGCCAATATATTAAAATATTTATATAAGAACAAGAATGTAATTGATTGTTTAAAATATACCGAGAATATTGATATAGTCTATTTTTTACAAATAAAAATGAAATGTAATATCAAAAGGACAACAACACGCAGTGTTCCCAGGTGGTCCCCCTCCCAAATACTAACTACGCTCGGCGCTGCTTAACTTCGGTGATCAGACGAGAACCTGTGTATTCAACGTGATATGGTCGTGCCTAACAACTGCCCTATTTGTACATAGCCAATATATTTAAATATTTATATAAGAACAAGAATGTAATTGATTGTTTAAAATATACCGAGAAAATTGATATAGTCTATTTTTTACAAATAAAAATGAAATGTAATATCTAAAAATTATCAAAAGGACAACAACCCGCAGTGTTCCCAGGTGCTCCCCCTCCCAAATACTAACTACGCTCGGCGCTGCTTAACTTCGGTCATCCACGAGAACCTGTGTATTCAACGTGATATGATAGTGCCCAACAACTGCCCTATTTGTACATAGCCAATATATTTAAATATTTATATAAGAACAAGAATGTAATTGATTGTTTAAAATATACCGAGAATATTGATATAGTCTATTTTTTACAAATAAAAATGAAATGTAATATCTAAAAATTATCAAAAGGACAACAACACGCAGTGTTCCCAGGTGGTCCCCCTCCCAAATACTAACTACGCTCGGCGCTGCTTAACTTCGGTGATCAGACGAGAACCTGTGTATTCAACGTGATATGGTCGTGCCTAACAACTGCCCTATTTGTACATAGCCAATATATTTAAATATTTATATAAGAACAAGAATGTAATTGATTGTTTAAAATATACCGAGAATATTGATATAGTCTATTTTTTACAAATAAAAATGAAATGTAATATCTAAATATTATCAAAAGGACAACAACACGCAGTGTTCCCAGGTGGTCCCCCTTCCAAATACTAACTACGCTCGGCGCTGCTTAACTTCGGTGATCAGACGAGAACCGGTGTATTCAACGTGATATGGTCGTTGCCAACAACTGGCCTATTTGTACATAGCCAATATATTTAAATATTTATATAAGAACAAGAATGTAATTGATTGTTTAAAATATACCGAGAAAATTGAGATAGTCTATCTATTACAAATAAAAATGAAATATAATATCTAAAAATTATCAAAAGGATAACAACACGAATTGTTCCCAGGTGGTCTCCCTCCCAAGTACTAACTGCGCTCTACGCTGCTTAACTTCGGTGATCAGACGAGAACCGGTGTATTCAACGTGATAAGGTCGTTGCCAACAACTGGCCTATTTGTACATAGCCAATATATTTAAATATTTATATAAGAACAAGAATGTAATTGATTGTTTCAAATATACCGAGAAAATTGAAATAGTCTATTTTTTACAAATAAAAATGAAATGTAATATCTAAAAATTATCAAAAGGACAACAACACGCAGTGTTCCCAGGTGGTCCCCCTCCCAAATACTAACTACGCTCGGCGCTCAGACGAGAACCGGTGTATTCAACGTGATATGGTCGTTGCCAACAACTGGCCTATTTGTACATAGCCAATATATTTAAATATTTATATAAGAACAAGAATGTAATTGATTGTTTAAAATATACCGAGAAAATTGAGATAGTCTATTTTTTACAAATAAAAATGAAATGTAATATCTAAAAATTATCAAAAGGACAACAACCCGCAGTGCTCCCAGGTGCTCCCCCTCCCAAATACTAACTACGCTCTGCGCTGCTTAACTTCGGTGATCGACGAGAACCTGTGTATTCAACGTGATATGATAGTGCCCAACAACTGCCCTATTTGTAAATAGCCAATATATTTAAATATTTATATAAGAACAACAATGTAATTGGTTGTTTAAAATATACCGAGAAAATTGATATAGTCTATTTTTTACAAATAAAAATGAAATGTAATATCTAAAAATTATCAAAAGGACAACAACCCGCAGTGCTCCCAGGTGCTCCCCCTCCCAAATACTAACTACGCTCTGCGCTGCTTAACTTCGGTGATCGACGAGAACCTGTGTATTCAACGTGATATGGTCGTGCCCAACAACTGCCCTATTTCTAAATAGCCAATATATTTAAATATTTATATAAGAACAAGAATGTAATTGATTGTTTAAAATATACCGAGAATATTGATATAGTCTATTTTTTACAAATAAAAATTAAATGTAATATCTAAAAATTATCAAAAGGACAACAACCCGCAGTGTTCCCAGGTGCTCCCCCTCCCAAATACTAACTACGCTCGGCGCTGCTTAACTTCGGTCATCCACGAGAACCTGTGTATTCAACGTGATATGATAGTGCCCAACAACTGCCCTATTTGTAAATAGCAAATATATTTAAATATTTATATAACAACAAGAATGTAATTGATTGTTTAAAATATACCGAGAATATTGAGATTGTCTATTTTTTACAAATTAAAATGAAATGTAATATCTAAAAATTATCAAAAGGACAACAACCCGCAGTGCTCCCAGGTACTCCCCCTCCCAAATACTAACTACGCTCAGCGCTGCTTAACTTCGGTGATCGACGAGAACCTGTGTATTCAACGTGATATGGTCGTGCCCAACAACTGCCCTATTTGTAAATAGCCAATATATTTAAATATTTATATAAGAACAAGAATGTAATTGATTATTTAAAATATACCGAGAAAATTGATATAGTCTATTTTTTACAAATAAAAATGAAATCTAATATCTAAAAATTATCAAAAGGACAACAACCCGCAGTGCTCCCAGGTGCTCCCCCTCCCAAATACAAACTACGCTCGGCGCTGCTTAACTTCGGTGATCGACGAGAACCTGTGTATTCAACGTGATATGATAGTGCCCAACAACTGCCCTATTTGTAAATAGCCAATATATTTAAATATTTATATAAGAACAACAATGTAATTGGTTGTTTAAAATATACCGAGAAAATTGATATAGTCTATTTTTTACAAATAAAAATGAAATGTAATATTTAAAAATTATCAAAAGGACAACAACCCGCAGTGCTCCCTGGTGCTCCCCCTCCCAAATACTAACTACGCTCTGCGCTGCTTAACTTCGGTGATCGACGAGAACCTGTGTATTCAACGTGATATGGTCGTGCCCAACAACTGCCCTATTTGTAAATAGCCAATATATTTAAATATTTATATAAGAACAAGAATGTAATTGATTGTTTAAAATATACCGAGAATATTGATATAGTCTATTTTTTACAAATAAAAATTAAATGTAATATCTAAAAATTATCAAAAGGACAACAACCCGCAGTGTTCCCAGGTGCTCCCCCTCCCAAATACTAACTACGCTCGGCGCTGCTTAACTTCGGTCATCCACGAGAACCTGTGTATTCAACGTGATATGATAGTGCCCAACAACTGCCCTATTTGTAAATAGCCAATATATTTAAATATTTATATAAGAACAACAATGTAATTGGTTGTTTAAAATATACCGAGAAAATTGATATAGTCTATTTTTTACAAATAAAAATGAAATGTAATATCTAAAAATTATCAAAAGGACAACAACACGCAGTGTTCCCAGGTGGTCCCCCTCCCAAATACTAACTACGCTCGGAGCTTCTTAACTTCGGTGATCGACGAAAACCGGTGTATTCAACGTGGTATGGTCGTTTCCAACAACTGCCCTATTTGTACATAGCCAATATATTTAAATATTTATATAAGAACAAGAATGTAATTGATTGTTTAAAATATACCGAGAAAATTGATATAGTCTATTTTTTACAAATGAAATGTAATATCTAAAAATTATCAAAAGGACAACAACCCGCAGTGCTCCCAGGTGCTCCCCCTCCCAAATACTAACTACGCTCTGCGCTGCTTAACTTCGGTGATCGACGAGAACCTGTGTATTCAACGTGATATGGTCGTGCCCAACAACTGCCCTATTTGTAAATAGCCAATATATTTAAATATTTATATAAGAACAAGAATGTAATTGATTGTTTAAAATATACCGAGAAAATTGATATAGTCTATTTTTTACAAATAAAAATGAAATGTAATATCTAAAAATTATCAAAAGGACAACAACCCGCAGTGCTCCCAGGTGCTCCCCCTCCCAAATACTAACTACGCTCGGCGCTGCTTAACTTCGGTGATCGACGAGAACCTGTGTATTCAACGTGATATGGTAGTGCCCAACAACTGCCCTATTTGTAAATAGCCAATATATTTAAATATTTATATAAGAACAACAATGTAATTGATTGTTTAAAATATACCGAGAAAATTGATATAGTCTATTTTTTACAAATGAAATGTAATATCTAAAAATTATCAAAAGGACAACAACCCGCAGTGCTCCCTGGTGCTCCCCCTCCCAAATACTAACTACGCTCTGCGCTGCTTAACTTCGGTGATCGACGAGAACCTGTGTATTCAACGTGATATGGTCGTGCCCAACAACTGCCCTATTTGTAAATAGCCAATATATTTAAATATTTATATAAGAACAAGAATGTAATTGATTGTTTAAAATATACCGAGAATATTGATATAGTCTATTTTTTACAAATAAAAATTAAATGTAATATCTAAAAATTATCAAAAGGACAACAACCCGCAGTGTTCCCAGGTGCTCCCCCTCCCAAATACTAACTACGCTCGGCGCTGCTTAACTTCGGTCATCCACGAGAACCTGTGTATTCAACGTGATATGATAGTGCCCAACAACTGCCCTATTTGTAAATAGCAAATATATTTTAATATTTATATAACAACAAGAATGTAATTGATTGTTTAAAATATACCGAGAATATTGAGATTGTCTATTTTTTACAAATTAAAATGAAATGTAATATCTAAAAATTATCAAAAGGACAACAACCCGCAGTGCTCCCAGGTACTCCCCCTCCCAAATACTAACTACGCTCAGCGCTGCTTAACTTCGGTGATCGACGAGAACCTGTGTATTCAACGTGATATGGTCGTGCCCAACAACTGCCCTATTTGTAAATAGCCAATATATTTAAATATTTATATAAGAACAAGAATGTAATTGATTGTTTAAAATATACCGAGAAAATTGATATAGTCTATTTTTTACAAATAAAAATGAAATCTAATATCTAAAAATTATCAAAAGGACAACAACCCGCAGTGCTCCCAGGTGCTCCCCCTCCCAAATACTAACTACGCTCTGCGCTGCTTAACTTCGGTGATCGACGAGAACCTGTGTATTCAACGTGATATGGTCGTGCCCAACAACTGCCCTATTTGTAAATAGCCAATATATTTAAATATTTATATAAGAACAAGAATGTAATTGATTGTTTAAAATATACCGAGAATATTGATATAGTCTATTTTTTACAAATAAAAATTAAATGTAATATCTAAAAATTATCAAAAGGACAACAACCCGCAGTGTTCCCATGTGCTCCCCATCCCAAATACTAACTACGCTTGGCGCTGCTTAACTTCGGTCATCCACGAGAACCTGTGTATTCAACGTGATATGATAGTGCCCAACAACTGCCCTATTTGTAAATAGCCAATATATTTAAATATTTATATAACAACAAGAATGTAATTGATTGTTTAAAATATACCGAGAATATTGAGATTGTCTATTTTTTACAAATTAAAATGAAATGTAATATCTAAAAATTATCAAAAGGACAACAACCCGCAGTGCTCCCAGGTACTCCCCCTCCCAAATACTAACTACGCTCAGCGCTGCTTAACTTCGGTGATCGACTAGAACCTGTGTATTCAACGTGATATGGTCGTGCCCAACAACTGCCCTATTTGTAAATAGCCAATATATTTAAATATTTATATAAGAACAAGAATGTAATTGATTGTTTAAAATATACCGAGAAAATTGATATAGTCTATTTTTTACAAATAAAAATGAAATGTAATATCTAAAAATTATCAAAAGGACAACAACCCGCAGTGCTCCCAGGTGCTCCCCCTCCCAAATACTAACTACGCTCGGCGCTGCTTAACTTCGGTGATCGACGAGAACCTGTGTATTCAACATGATATGGTCGTGCCCAACAACTGCCCTATTTGTAAATAGCCAATATATTTAAATATTTATATAAGAACAAGAATGTAATTGATTGTTTAAAATATACCGAGAATATTGAGATAGTCTATTTTTACAAATAAAAATGAAATGTAATATCTAAAAATTATCAAAAGGACAACAACCCGCAGTGTTCCCAGGTGCTCCCCCTCCCAAATACTAACTACGCTCGGCGCTGCTTAACTTCGGTGATCGACGAGAACCTTTGTATTCAACGTGATATGGTCGTGCCCAACAACTGCCCTATTTGTAAATAGCCAATATATTTAAATATTTATATAAGAACAAGAATGTAATTGATTTTTTAAAATATACCGAGAATATTGAAATAGTCTATTTTTACAAATAAAAATGAAATGTAATATCTAAAAATTATCAAAAGGACAACAACCCGCAGTGTTCCCCCTCCCAAATACTAACTACGCTCGGCGCTGCTTAACTTCGGTGATCGACGAGAACCTGTGTATTCAACGTAATATGGTCGTGCCAAACAACTGCCCTAATTGTACATAGCAAATATATTTCAATATTTATATTAGAACAACAATGTAATTGATTGTTTAAAATATGCCGAGAAAATTGATATTGTCTATTTTTTAAAATAAAAATGAAATGTAATATCTAAAAATTATCAAAAGGACAACAACACGAAATGTTCCCAGGTGGTCTCCCTCCCAAGTACTAACTGCGCTCGACGAGAACCGGTGTATTCAACGTGATATGGTCGTTGCCAACAACTGCCCTATTTGTACATAGCCAATATATTTAAATATTTATATAAGAACAAGAATGTAATTGATTCTTTAAAATATACCGAGAATATTGAGATAGTCTATTTTTTACAAATAAAAATGAAATGTAATATATAAAAATTATCAAAATTACAACACGCAGTGTTCCCAGGTGGTCCCCCTCCCAAATACTAACTACGCTCGGCGCTGCTTAACTTCGGTGATCGACGAGAACCTGTGTATTCAACGTGATATGGTCGTGCCCAACAACTGCCCTATTTGTAAATAGCCAATATATTTAAATATTTATATAAGAACAAGAATGTAATTGATCGTTTAAAATATACCGAGAATATTGATATAGTATATTTTTTACAAAAAAAATGCAATGTAATATCTAAAAATTATCAAAAGGACAACAACACGAAGTGTTCCCAGGTGGTCCACCTCCCAAATACTAACTACGCTCGGCGCTGCTTAACTTCGGTGATCGACGAGAACCTGTGTATTCAACGTGATATGGTCGTGCCCAACAACTGCCCTATTTGTAAATAGCCAATATATTTAAATATTTATATAAGAACAAGAATGTAATTGATTGTTTAAAATATACCGAGAATATTGAGATAGTCTATTTTTTACAAATAAAAATGAAATGTAATATATAAAAATTATCAAAATTACAACACGCAGTGTTCCCAGGTGGTCCCCCTCCCAAATTCTAACTACGCTCGGCGCTGCTTAACTTCGGTGATCGACGAGAACCTGTGTATTCAACGTGATATGGTCGTGCCTAACAACTGCCCTATTTGTACATAGCCAATATATTTAAATATTTATATAAGAACAAGAATGTAATTGATTGTTTAAAATATACCGAGAATATTGATATAGTCTATTTTTTACCAATAAAAATGAAATGTAATATCTAAAAATTATCAAAAGGACAACAACACGCAGTGTTCCCAGGTGGTCCCCCTCCCAAATTCTAACTACGCTCGGCGCTGCTTAACTTCGGTGATCAGACGAGAACCTGTGTATTCAACGTGATATGGTCGTGCCTAACAACTGCCCTATTTGTACATAGCCAATATATTTAAATATTTATATAAGAACAAGAATGTAATTGATCGTTTAAAATATACCGAGAATATTGATATAGTATATTTTTTACAAATAAAAATGAAATGTAATATCTAAAAATTATCAAAAGGACAACAACACGAAGTGTTCCCAGGTGGTCCCCCTCCCAAATACTAACTACGCTCGGCGCTGCTTAACTTCGGTGATCAGACGAGAACCTGTGTATTCAACGTGATATGGTCGTGCCTAACAACTGCCCTATTTGTACATAGCCAATATATTTAAATATTTATATAAGAACAAGAATGTAATTGATTGTTTAAAATATACCGAGAAAATTGATATAGTCTATTTTTTACAAATAAAAATGAAATGTAATATCTAAAAATTATCAAAAGGACAACAACCCGCAGTGTTCCCAGGTGCTCCCCCTCCCAAATACTAACTACGCTCGGCGCTGCTTAACTTCGGTCATCCACGAGAACCTGTGTATTCAACGTGATATGATAGTGCCCAACAACTGCCCTATTTGTAAATAGCCAATATATTTAAATATTTATATAACAACAAGAATGTAATTGATTGTTTAAAATATACCGAGAATATTGAAATAGTCTATTTTTTAAAAATAAAAATGAAATGCAATATCTAAAAATTATCAAAAGGACAACAACACGAAGTGTTCCCAGGTGGTCTCCCTCCCAAGTACTAACTGCGCTCGACGAGAACCGGTGTATTCAACGTGATATGGTCGTGCCTAACAACTGCCCTATTTGTACATAGCCAATATATTTAAATATTTATATAAGAACAAGAATGTAATTGATCGTTTAAAATATACCGAGAATATTGATATAGTCTATTTTTTACAAATAAAAATTAAATGTAATATCTAAAAATTATCAAAAGGACAACAACACGCAGTGTTCCCAGGTGGTCCCCCTCCCAAATACTAACTACGGTCGGCGCTGCTTAACTTCGGTGATCGACGAGAACCTGTGTATTCAACGTGATATGGTCGTGCCCAACAACTGCCCTATTTTACATAGCCAATATATTTAAATATTTATATAAGAACAAGAATGTAATTGATTGTTTAAAATATACCGAGAATATTGATATAGTCTATTTTTTACAAATAAAAATGAAATGTAATATCTAAAAATTATCAAAAGGACAACAACACGCAGTGTTCCCAGGTGGTCCCCCTCCCAAATACTAACTACGCTCGGCGCTGCTTAACTTCGGTGATCAGACGAGAACCTGTGTATTCAACGTGATATGGTCGTGCCTAACAACTGCCCTATTTGTACATAGCCAATATATTTAAATATTTATATAAGAACAAGAATGTAATTGATTGTTTCAAATATACCGAGAATATTGAGATAGTCTATTTTTTACAAATAAAAATTAAATGTAATATCTAAAAATTATCAAAAAGACAACAACACGCAGTGTTCCCAGGTGGTCCCCCTCCCAAATACTAACTACGCTCGGAGATTCTTAACTTCGGTGATCGACGAAAACCGGTGTATTCAACGTGATATGGTCGTTGCCAACAACTGCCCTATTTGTATATAGCCAATATATTTAAATATTTATATAAGAACAAGAATGTAGTTGATTGTTTAAAATATACCAAGAAAATTAAGATAGTATATTTTTATTAATTAAAATGAAATGTAAAATCTAAAAATTATCAAAAGGACAACAACACGAAGTGACCCAGGTGGTCTCCTTCCCAAGTACTAACTACGCTCGGCGCTGCTTAACTTCGGTGATCGACGAGAACCTGTGTATTCAACGTGATATGGTCGTGCCCAACAACTGCCATATTTGTACATAGCCAATATATTTAAATATTTATATAAGAACAAGAATGTAATTGATTTTTTAAAATATACCGAGAATATTAAGATAGTCTATTTTTTACAAATAAAAATTAAATGTAATATCTAAAAATTATCAAAAGGACAACAACACGCAGTGTTCCCAGGTGGTCCCCCTCCCAAATACTAACTACGGTCGGCGCTGCTTAACTTCGGTGATCGACGAGAACCTGTGTATTCAACGTGATATGGTCGTGCCCAACAACTGCCCTATTTTACATAGCCAATATATTTAAATATTTATATAAGAACAAGAATGTAATTAATTGTTTAAAATATACCGAGAATATTGATACAGTCTATTTTTTACAAATAAAAATTAAATGTAATATCTAAAAATTATCAAAAAGACAACAACACGCAGTGTTCCCAGGTGGTCCCCCTCCCAAATACTAACTACGCTCGGAGATTCTTAACTTCGGTGATCGACGAAAACCGGTGTATTCAACGTGATATGGTCGTTGCCAACAACTGCCCTATTTGTATATAGCCAATATATTTAAATATTTATATAAGAACAAGAATGTAGTTGATTGTTTAAAATATACCAAGAAAATTAAGATAGTATATTTTTATTAATTAAAATGAAATGTAAAATCTAAAAATTATCAAAAGGACAACAACACGAAGTGACCCAGGTGGTCTCCTTCCCAAGTACTAACTACGCTCGGCGCTGCTTAACTTCGGTGATCGACGAGAACCTGTGTATTCAACGTGATATGGTCGTGCCCAACAACTGCCATATTTGTACATAGCCAATATATTTAAATATTTATATAAGAACAAGAATGTAATTGATTTTTTAAAATATACCGAGAATATTAAGATAGTCTATTTTTTACAAATAAAAATTAAATGTAATATCTAAAAATTATCAAAAGGACAACAACACGCAGTGTTCCCAGGTGGTCCCCCTCCCAAATACTAACTACGGTCGGCGCTGCTTAACTTCGGTGATCGACGAGAACCTGTGTATTCAACGTGATATGGTCGTGCCCAACAACTGCCCTATTTTACATAGCCAATATATTTAAATATTTATATAAGAACAAGAATGTAATTAATTGTTTAAAATATACCGAGAATATTGATACAGTCTATTTTTTACAAATAAAAATTAAATGTAATATCTAAAAATTATCAAAAAGACAACAACACGCAGTGTTCCCAGGTGGTCCCCCTCCCAAATACTAACTACGCTCGGAGATTCTTAACTTCGGTGATCGACGAAAACCGGTGTATTCAACGTGATATGGTCGTTGCCAACAACTGCCCTATTTGTACATAGCCAATATATTTAAATATTTATATAAGAACAAGAATGTAATTGATTGTTTAAAATATACCGAGAATATTGAGATAGTCTATTTTTTACCAATAAAAATGAAATGTAATATCTAAAAATTATCAAAAGGACAACAACACGCAGTGTTCCCAGGTGGTCCCCCTCCCAAATACTAACTACGCTCGGCACTGCTTAACTTCGGTGATCAGACGAGAACCGGTGTATTCAACGTGATATGGTCGTTGCCAACAACTGGCCTATTTGTACATAGCCAATATATTTAAATATTTATATAAGAACAAGAATGTAATTGATTGTTTAAAATATACCGAGAAAATTGATATAGTCTATTTTTTACAAATAAAAATGAAATGTAATATCTAAAAATTATCAAAAGGACAACAACACGCAGTGTTCCCAGGTGGTCCCCCTCCCAAATACTAACTACGCTCGGCATTGCTTAACTTCGGTGATCAGACGATAACCGGTGTATTCAACGTGATATGGTCGTTGCCAACAACTGGCCTATTTGTACATAGCCAATATATTTAAATATTTATATAAGAACAAGAATGTAATTGATTGTTTAAAATATACCGAGAATATTGAGATAGTCTATTTTTTACCAATAAAAATTAAATGTAATATCTAAAAATTATCAAAAGGACAACAACACGCAGTGTTCGGAGGTGGTCCCCCTCCCAAATACTAACTACGGTCGGCGCTGCTTAACTTCGGTGATCGACGAGAACCTGTGTATTCAACGTGATATGGTCGTGCCCAACAACTGCCCTATTTTACATAGCCAATATATTTAAATATTTATATAAGAACAAGAATGTAATTAATTGTTTAAAATATACCGAGAATATTGATACAGTCTATTTTTTACAAATAAAAATTAAATGTAATATCTAAAAATTATCAAAAAGACAACAACACGCAGTGTTCCCAGGTGGTCTCCCTCCCAAATACTAACTACGCTCGGCACTGCTTAACTTCGGTGATCAGACGAGAACCGGTGTATTCAACGTGATATGGTCGTTGCCAACAACTGCCCTATTTGTATATAGCCAATATATTTAAATATTTATATAAGAACAAGAATGTAATTGATTGTTTAAAATATACCGAGAAAATTGATATAGTCTATTTTTTACAAATAAAAATGAAATGTAATATCTAAAAATTATCTAAAGGACAACAACACGAAGTGTTCCCAGGTGGTCTCCTTCCCAAATACTAACTACGCTCGGCGCTGCTAAACTTCGGTGATCAGACGAGAACCGGTGTATTCAACGTGATATGGTAGTTGCCAACAACTGGCCTATTTGTACATAGCCAATATATTTAAATATTTATATAAGAACAAGAATGTAATTGATTGTTTAAAATATACCGAGAAAATTGATATAGTCTATTTTTTACAAATAAAAATGAAATGTAATATCTAAAAATTATCAAAAGGACAACAACACGAAGTGTTCCCAGGTGGTCTCCTTCCCAAGTACTAACTACGCTCGGCGCTGCTTAACTTCGGTGATCGACGAGAACCTGTGTATTCAACGTGATATGGTCGTGCCCAACAACTGCCCTATTTGTACATAGCCAATATATTTAAATATTTATATAAGAACAAGAATGTAATTGATTGTTTAAAATATACCGAGAATATTGAGATAGTCTATTTTTTACCAATAAAAATGAAATGTAATATCTAAAAATTACCAAAAGTACAACAACACGCAGTGTTCCCAGGTGGTCCCCCTCCCAAATACTAACTACGCTCGGCGCTGCTTAACTTCGGTGATCAGACGAAAACCGGTGTATCCAACGTGATATGGTCGTTGCCAACAACTGCCCTATTTGTATATAGCCAAGATATTTAAATATTTATATAAGAACAAGAATGTAATTGATTGTTTAAAATATACCGAGAAAATTGATATAGTCTATTTTTTACAAATAAAAATGAAATGTAATATCTAAAAATTATCTAAAGGACAACAACACGAAGTGTTCCCAGGTGGTCTCCTTCCCAAATACTAACTACGCTCGGCGCTGCTAAACTTCGGTGATCAGACGAGAACCGGTGTATTCAACGTGATATGGTAGTTGCCAACAACTGGCCTATTTGTACATAGCCAATATATTTAAATATTTATATAAGAACAAGAATGTAATTGATTGTTTAAAATATACCGAGAAAATTGATATAGTCTATTTTTTACCAATAAAAATGAAATGTAATATCTAAAAATTATCAAAAGGACAACAACACGCAGTGTTCCCAGGTGGTCCCCCTCCCAAATACTAACTACGCTCGGCACTGCTTAACTTCGGTGATCAGACGATAACCGGTGTATTCAACGTGATATGGTCGTTGCCAACAACTGGCCTATTTGTACATAGCCAATATATTTAAATATTTATATAAGAACAAGAATGTAATTGATTGTTTAAAATATACCGAGAATATTGAGATAGTCTATTTTTTACCAATAAAAATGAAATGTAATATCTAAAAATTACCAAAAGTACAACAACACGCAGTGTTCCCAGGTGGTCCCCCTCCCAAATACTAACTACGCTCGGCGCTGCTTAACTTCGGTGATCAGACGAAAACCGGTGTATCCAACGTGATATGGTCGTTGCCAACAACTGCCCTATTTGTATATAGCCAAGATATTTAAATATTTATATAAGAACAAGAATGTAATTGATTGTTTAAAATATACCGAGAAAATTGATATAGTCTATTTTTTACAAATAAAAATGAAATGTAATATCTAAAAATTATCTAAAGGACAACAACACGAAGTGTTCCCAGGTGGTCTCCTTCCCAAATACTAACTACGCTCGGCGCTGCTAAACTTCGGTGATCAGACGAGAACCGGTGTATTCAACGTGATATGGTAGTTGCCAACAACTGGCCTATTTGTACATAGCCAATATATTTAAATATTTATATAAGAACAAGAATGTAATTGATTGTTTAAAATATACCGAGAAAATTGATATAGTCTATTTTTTACAAATAAAAATGAAATGTAATATCTAAAAATTATCAAAAGGACAACAACACGAAGTGTTCCCAGGTGGTCTCCTTCCCAAGTACTAACTGCGCTCGACGCTGCTTAACTTCGGTGATCAGACGAGAACCGGTGTATTCAACGTGATATGGTCGTTGCCAACAACTGGCCTATTTGTACATAGCCAATATATTTAAATATTTATATAAGAACAAGAATGTAATTGATTGTTTAAAATATACCGAGAATATTGAGATAGTCTATTTTTTACCAATAAAAATGAAATGTAATATCTAAAAATTATCAAAAGGACAACAACACGCAGTGTTCGGAGGTGGTCCCCCTCCCAAATACTAACTACGGTCGGCGCTGCTTAACTTCGGTGATCGACGAGAACCTGTGTATTCAACGTGATATGGTCGTGCCCAACAACTGCCCTATTTTACATAGCCAATATATTTAAATATTTATATAAGAACAAGAATGTAATTAATTGTTTAAAATATACCGAGAATATTGATACAGTCTATTTTTTACAAATAAAAATTAAATGTAATATCTAAAAATTATCAAAAAGACAACAACACGCAGTGTTCCCAGGTGGTCTCCCTCCCAAATACTAACTACGCTCGGAGATTCTTAACTTCGGTGATCGACGAAAACCGGTGTATTCAACGTGATATTGTCGTTGCCAACAACTGCCCTATTTGTACATAGCCAATATATTTAAATATTTATATAAGAACAAGAATGTAATTGATTGTTTAAAATATACCGAGAAAATTGATATAGTCTATTTTTTACAAATAAAAATGAAATGTAATATCTAAAAATTATCAAAAGGACAACAACACGAAGTGTTCCCAGGTGGTCTCCTTCCCAAGTACTAACTACGCTCGGCGCTGCTTAACTTCGGTGATCGACGAGAACCTGTGTATTCAACGTGATATGGTCGTGCCCAACAACTGCCATATTTGTACATAGCCAATATATTTAAATATTTATATAAGAACAAGAATGTAATTGATTGTTTAAAATATACCGAGAATATTGAGATAGTCTATTTTTTAACAATAAAAATGAAATGTAATATCTAAAAATTATCAAAAGGACAACAACACGCAGTGTTCCCAGGTGGTCCCCCTCCCAAATACTAACTACGCTCGGCACTGCTTAACTTCGGTGATCAGACGAGAGCCGGTGTATTCAACGTGATATGGTCGTTGCCAACAACTGCCCTATTTGTATATAGCCAATATATTTAAATATTTATATAAGAACAAGAATGTAGTTGATTGTTTAAAATATACCAAGAAAATTAAGATAGTATATTTTTATTAATTAAAATGAAATGTAAAATCTAAAAATTATCAAAAGGACAACAACACGCAGTGTTCCTAGGTGGTCCCCCTCCCAAATACTAACTACGCTCGGCGCTGCTAAACTTTGGTGATCAGACGAGAACCGGTGTATTCAACGTGATATGGTCGTTGCCAACAACTGGCCTATTTGTACATAGCCAATATATTTAAATATTTATATTAGAACAAGAATGTAATTGATTGTTTCAAATATACCGAGAAAATTGAAATAGTCTATTTTTTACCAATAAAAATTAAATGTAATATCTAAAAATTATCAAAAGGACAACAACACGCAGTGTTCGGAGGTGGTCCCCCTCCCAAATACTAACTACGGTCGGCGCTGCTTAACTTCGGTGATCGACGAGAACCTGTGTATTCAACGTGATATGGTCGTGCCCAACAACTGCCCTATTTGTATATAGCCAAGATATTTAAATATTTATATAAGAACAAGAATGTAATTGATTGTTTAAAATATACCGAGAAAATTGAAATAGTCTATTTTTTACAAATAAAAATGAAATGTAATATCTAAAAATTATCAAAAGGACAACAACACGCAGTGTTCCCAGGTGGTCCCCCTCCCAAATACTAACTACGCTCGGCGCTGCTTAACTTCGGTGATCAGACGAGAACCGGTGTATTCAACGTGATATGGTCGTTGCCAACAACTGGCCTATTTGTACATGGCCAATATATTTAAATATTTATATAAGAACAAGAATGTAATTGATTGTTTAAAATATACCGAGAATATTGATATAGTCTATTTTTTACAAATAAAAATGAAATGTAATATCTAAAAATTATCAAAAGGACAACAACACGCAGTGTTCCCAGGTCGTCCCCCTCCCAAATACTAACTACGCTCGGAGCTTCTTAACTTCGGTGATCGACGAAAACCGGTGTATTCAACGTGATATGGTCGTTGCCAACAACTGCCCTATTTGTATATAGCCAATATATTTAAATATTTATATAAGAACAAGAATGTAGTTGATTGTTTAAAATATACCAAGAAAATTAAGATAGTATATTTTTATTAATTAAAATGAAATGTAAAATCTAAAAATTATCAAAAGGACAACAACACGAAGTGTTCCCAGGTGGTCTCCTTCCCAAGTACTAACTACGCTCGCCGCTGCTTAACTTCGGTGATCGACGAGAACCTGTGTATTCAACGTGATATGGTCGTGCCCAACAACTGCCATATTTGTACATAGCCAATATATTTAAATATTTATATAAGAACAAGAATGTAATTGATTGTTTAAAATATACCGAGAATATTGAGATAGTCTATTTTTTACCAATAAAAATGAAATGTAATATCTAAAAATTATCAAAAGGACAACAACACGCAGTGTTCCCAGGTGGTCCCCCTCCCAAATACTAACTACGCTCGGCGCTGGTTAACTTCGGTGATCAGACGAAAACCGGTGTATTCAACGTGATATTGTCGTGCCCAACAACTGCCCTATTTGTACATAGCCAATATATTTAAATATTTATATAAGAACAAGAATGTAATTGATTGTTTCAAATATACCGAGAAAATTGAAATAGTCTATTTTTTACAAATAAAAATGAAATGTAATATCTAAAAATTATCAAAAGGACAACAACACGCAGTGTTCCCAGGTGGTCCCCCTCCCAAATACTAACTACGCTCGGAGCTTCTTAACTTCGGTGATCGACGAAAACCGGTGTATTCAACGTGATATGGTCGTTGCCAACAACTGCCCTATTTGTATATAGCCAATATATTTAAATATTTATATAAGAACAAGAATGTAGTTGATTGTTCAAAATATACCAAGAAAATTAAGATAGTATATTTTTATTAATTAAAATGAAATGTAAAATCTAAAAATTATCAAAAGGACAACAACACGCAGTGTTCCTAGGTGGTCCCCCTCCCAAATACTAACTACGCTCGGCGCTGCTAAACTTCGGTGATCAGACGAGAACCGGTGTATTCAACGTGATATTGTCGTGCCCAACAACTGCCCTATTTGTACATAGCCAATATATTTAAATATTTATATAAGAACAAGAATGTAATTGATTGTTTCAAATATACCGAGAAAATTGAAATAGTCTATTTTTTACAAATAAAAATGAAATGTAATATCTAAAAATTATCAAAAGGACAACAACACGCAGTGTTCCCAGGTGATCCCCCTCCCAAATACTAACTACGCTCGGCGCTGGTTAACTTCGGTGATCAGACGAAAACCGGTGTATTCAACGTGATATTGTCGTGCCCAACAACTGCCCTATTTGTACATAGCCAATATATTTAAATATTTATATAAGAACAAGAATGTAATTGATTGTTTAAAATATACCGAGAATATTGAGATAGTCTATTTTTTACCAATAAAAATGAAATGTAATATCTAAAAATTATCAAAAGGACAACAACACGCAGTGTTCCCAGGTGGTCCCCCTCCCAAATACTAACTACGCTCGGCGCTGGTTAACTTCGGTGATCAGACGAAAACCGGTGTATTCAACGTGATGTTGTCGTGCCCAACAACTGCCCTATTTGTACATAGCCAATATATTTAAATATTTATATAAGAACAAGAATGTAATTGATTGTTTCAAATATACCGAGAAAATTGAAATAGTCTATTTTTTACAAATAAAAATGAAATGTAATATCTAAAAATTATCAAAAGGACAACAACACGCAGTATTCCCAGGTGGTCCCCCTCCCAAATACTAACTACGCTCGGCGCTGCTTAACTTCGGTGATCAGACGAGAACCGGTGTATTCAACGTGATATGGTCGTTGCCAACAACTGGCCTATTTGTACATGGCCAATATATTTAAATATTTATATAAGAACAAGAATGTAATTGATTGTTTAAAATATACCGAGAATATTGATATAGTCTATTTTTTACAAATAAAAATGAAATGTAATATCTAAAAATTATCAAAAGGACAACAACACGCAGTGTTCCCAGGTCGTCCCCCTCCCAAATACTAACTACGCTCGGAGCTTCTTAACTTCGGTGATCGACGAAAACCGGTGTATTCAACGTGATATGGTCGTTGCCAACAACTGCCCTATTTGTATATAGCCAATATATTTAAATATTTATATAAGAACAAGAATGTAGTTGATTGTTTAAAATATACCAAGAAAATTAAGATAGTATATTTTTATTAATTAAAATGAAATGTAAAATCTAAAAATTATCAAAAGGACAACAACACGAAGTGTTCCCAGGTGGTCTCCTTCCCAAGTACTAACTACGCTCGCCGCTGCTTAACTTCGGTGATCGACGAGAACCTGTGTATTCAACGTGATATGGTCGTGCCCAACAACTGCCATATTTGTACATAGCCAATATATTTAAATATTTATATAAGAACAAGAATGTAATTGATTGTTTAAAATATACCGAGAATATTGAGATAGTCTATTTTTTACCAATAAAAATGAAATGTAATATCTAAAAATTATCAAAAGGACAACAACACGCAGTGTTCCCAGGTGGTCCCCCTCCCAAATACTAACTACGCTCGGCGCTGGTTAACTTCGGTGATCAGACGAAAACCGGTGTATTCAACGTGATATTGTCGTGCCCAACAACTGCCCTATTTGTACATAGCCAATATATTTAAATATTTATATAAGAACAAGAATGTAATTGATTGTTTCAAATATACCGAGAAAATTGAAATAGTCTATTTTTTACAAATAAAAATGAAATGTAATATCTAAAAATTATCAAAAGGACAACAACACGCAGTATTCCCAGGTGGTCCCCCTCCCAAATACTAACTACGCTCGGCGCTGCTTAACTTCGGTGATCAGACGAGAACCGGTGTATTCAACGTGATATGGTCGTTGCCAACAACTGGCCTATTTGTACATGGCCAATATATTTAAATATTTATATAAGAACAAGAATGTAATTGATTGTTTAAAATATACCGAGAATATTGATATAGTCTATTTTTTACAAATAAAAATGAAATGTAATATCTAAAAATTATCAAAAGGATAACAACACGCAGTGTTCCCAGGTCGTCCCCCTCCCAAATACTAACTACGCTCGGAGCTTCTTAACTTCGGTGATCGACGAAAACCGGTGTATTCAACGTGATATGGTCGTTGCCAACAACTGCCCTATTTGTATATAGCCAATATATTTAAATATTTATATAAGAACAAGAATGTAGTTGATTGTTTAAAATATACCAAGAAAATTAAGATAGTATATTTTTATTAATTAAAATGAAATGTAAAATCTAAAAATTATCAAAAGGACAACAACACGAAGTGTTCCCAGGTGGTCTCCTTCCCAAGTACTAACTACGCTCGCCGCTGCTTAACTTCGGTGATCGACGAGAACCTGTGTATTCAACGTGATATGGTCGTGCCCAACAACTGCCATATTTGTACATAGCCAATATATTTAAATATTTATATAAGAACAAGAATGTAATTGATTGTTTAAAATATACCGAGAATATTGAGATAGTCTATTTTTTACCAATAAAAATGAAATGTAATATCTAAAAATTATCAAAAGGACAACAACACGCAGTGTTCCCAGGTGGTCCCCCTCCCAAATACTAACTACGCTCGGCGCTGGTTAACTTCGGTGATCAGACGAAAACCGGTGTATCCAACGTGATATGGTCGTTGCCAACAACTGCCCTATTTGTATATAGCCAAGATATTTAAATATTTATATAAGAGCAAGAATGTAATTGATTGTTTAAAATATACCGAGAAAATTGAAATAGTCTATTTTTTACAAATAAAAATGAAATGTAATATCTAAAAATTATCAAAAGGACAACAACACGCAGTGTTCCCAGGTGGTCCCCCTCCCAAATACTAACTACGCTCGGAGCTTCTTAACTTCGGTGATCGACGAAAACCGGTGTATTCAACGTGATATGGTCGTTGCCAACAACTGCCCTATTTGTATATAGCCAATATATTTAAATATTTATATAAGAACAAGAATGTAGTTGATTGTTTAAAATATACCAAGAAAATTAAGATAGTATATTTTTATTAATTAAAATGAAATGTAAAATCTAAAAATTATCAAAAGGACAACAACACGCAGTGTTCCTAGGTGGTCCCCCTCCCAAATACTAACTACGCTCGGCGCTGCTAAACTTCGGTGATCAGACGAGAACCGGTGTATTCAACGTGATATTGTCGTGCCCAACAACTGCCCTATTTGTACATAGCCAATATATTTAAATATTTATATAAGAACAAGAATGTAATTGATTGTTTAAAATATACCGAGAATAATGAGATAGTCTATTTTTTACCAATAAAAATGAAATGTAATATCTAAAAATTATCAAAAGGACAACAACACGCAGTGTTCCCAGGTGGTCCCCCTCCCAAATACTAACTACGCTCGGCGCTGCTTAACTTCGGTGATCGACGAAAACCGGTGTATTCAACGTGATATGGTCGTTGCCAACAACTGGCCTATTTGTACATAGCCAATATATTTAAATATTTATATTAGAACAAGAATGTAATTGATTGTTTCAAATATACCGAGACAATTGAAATAGTCTATTTTTTACAAATAAAAATGAAATGTAAAATCTAAAAATTATCAAAAGGACAACAACACGCAGTGTTCCCAGGTGGTCCCCCTCCCAAATACTAACTACGCTCGGCGCTGGTTAACTTCGGTGATCAGACGAAAACCGGTGTATCCAACGTGATATGGTCGTTGCCAACAACTGGCCTATTTGTACATAGCCAATATATTTAAATATTTATATTAGAACAAGAATGTAATTGATTGTTTCAAATATACCGAGAAAATTGAAATAGTCTATTTTTTACAAATAAAAATGAAATGTAATATCTAAAAATTATCAAAAGGACAACAACACGCAGTGTTCCCAGGTGGTCCCCCTCCCAAATACTAACTACGCTCGGCGCTGCTTAACTTCGGTGATCAGACGAGAACCGGTGTATTCAACGTGATATGGTCGTTGCCAACAACTGGCCTATTTGTACATGGCCAATATATTTAAATATTTATATAAGAACAAGAATGTAATTGATTGTTTAAAATATACCGAGAATATTGAGATAGTCTATTTTTTACCAATAAAAATGAAATGTAATATCTAAAAATTATCAAAAGGACAACAACACGCAGTGTTCCCAGGTGGTCCCCCTCCCAAATACAAACTACGCTCGGCGCTGCTTAACTTCGGTGATCAGACGAAAACCGGTGTATCCAACGTGATATGGTCGTTGCCAACAACTGCCCTATTTGTATAAAGCCAAGATATTTAAATATTTATATAAGAACAAGAATGTAATTGATTGTTTAAAATATACCGAGAAAATTGATATAGTCTATTTTTTACCAATAAAAATGAAATGTAATATCTAAAAATTATCAAAAGGACAACAACACGCAGTGTTCCCAGGTGGTCCCCCTCCCAAATACTAACTACGCTCGGCGCTGCTTAACTTCGGTGATCAGACGAAAACCGGTGTATCCAACGTGATATGGTCGTTGCCAACAACTGCCCTATTTGTATAAAGCCAAGATATTTAAATATTTATATAAGAACAAGAATGTAATTGATTGTTTAAAATATACCGAGAAAATTGATATAGTCTATTTTTTACCAATAAAAATGAAATGTAATATCTAAAAATTATCAAAAGGACAACAACACGCAGTGTTCCCAGGTGGTCCCCCTCCCAAATACTAACTACGCTCGGCGCTGCTTAACTTCGGTGATCGACGAAAACCGGTGTATTCAACGTGATATGGTCGTTGCCAACAACTGGCCTATTTGTACATAGCCAATATATTTAAATATTTATATTAGAACAAGAATGTAATTGATTGTTTCAAATATACCGAGAAAATTGAAATAGTCTATTTTTTACAAATAAAAATGAAATGTAAAATCTAAAAATTATCAAAAGGACAACAACACGCAGTGTTCCCAGGTGGTCCCCCTCCCAAATACTAACTACGCTCGGCGCTGCTTAACTTCGGTGATCAGACGAGAACCGGTGTATTCAACGTGATATGGTCGTTGCCAACAACTGGCCTATTTGTACATGGCCAATATATTTAAATATTTATATAAGAACAAGAATGTAATTGATTGTTTAAAATATACCGAGAATATTGAGATAGTCTATTTTTTACCAATAAAAATGAAATGTAATATCTAAAAATTATCAAAAGGACAACAACACGCAGTGTTCCCAGGTGGTCCCCCTCCCAAATACTAACTACGCTCGGCGCTGCTTAACTTCGGTGATCAGACGAAAACCGGTGTATCCAACGTGATATGGTCGTTGCCAACAACTGCCCTATTTGTATAAAGCCAAGATATTTAAATATTTATATAAGAACAAGAATGTAATTGATTGTTTAAAATATACCGAGAAAATTGATATAGTCTATTTTTTACCAATAAAAATGAAATGTAATATCTAAAAATTATCAAAAGGACAACAACACGCAGTGTTCCCAGGTGGTCCCCCTCCCAAATACTAACTACGCTCGGCGCTGCTTAACTTCGGTGATCGACGAAAACCGGTGTATTCAACGTGATATGGTCGTTGCCAACAACTGGCCTATTTGTACATAGCCAATATATTTAAATATTTATATTAGAACAAGAATGTAATTGATTGTTTCAAATATACCGAGAAAATTGAAATAGTCTATTTTTTACAAATAAAAATGAAATGTAATATCTAAAAATTATCAAAAGGACAACAACACGCAGTGTTCCCAGGTGGTCCCCCTCCCAAATACTAACTACGCTCGGCGCTGCTTAACTTCGGTGATCAGACGAGAACCGGTGTATTCAACGTGATATGGTCGTTGCCAACAACTGGCCTATTTGTACATGGCCAATATATTTAAATATTTATATAAGAACAAGAATGTAATTGATTGTTTAAAATATACCGAGAATATTGAGATAGTCTATTTTTTACCAATAAAAATGAAATGTAATATCTAAAAATTATCAAAAGGACAACAACACGCAGTGTTCCCAGGTGGTCCCCCTCCCAAATACTAACTACGCTCGGCGCTGCTTAACTTCGGTGATCAGACGAGAACCGGTGTATTCAACGTGATATGGTCGTTGCCAACAACTGGCCTATTTGTACATGGCCAATATATTTAAATATTTATATAAGAACAAGAATGTAATTGATTGTTTAAAATATACCGAGAATATTGATATAGTCTATTTTTTACAAATAAAAATGAAATGTAATATCTAAAAATTATCAAAAGGACAACAACACGCAGTGTTCCCAGGTCGTCCCCCTCCCAAATACTAACTACGCTCGGAGCTTCTTAACTTCGGTGATCGACGAAAACCGGTGTATTCAACGTGATATGGTCGTTGCCAACAACTGCCCTATTTGTATATAGCCAATATATTTAAATATTTATATAAGAACAAGAATGTAGTTGATTGTTTAAAATATACCAAGAAAATTAAGATAGTATATTTTTATTAATTAAAATGAAATGTAAAATCTAAAAATTATCAAAAGGACAACAACACGAAGTGTTCCCAGGTGGTCTCCTTCCCAAGTACTAACTACGCTCGCCGCTGCTTAACTTCGGTGATCGACGAGAACCTGTGTATTCAACGTGATATGGTCGTGCCCAACAACTGCCATATTTGTACATAGCCAATATATTTAAATATTTATATAAGAACAAGAATGTAATTGATTGTTTAAAATATACCGAGAATATTGAGATAGTCTATTTTTTACCAATAAAAATGAAATGTAATATCTAAAAATTATCAAAAGGACAACAACACGCAGTGTTCCCAGGTGGTCCCCCTCCCAAATACTAACTACGCTCGGCGCTGGTTAACTTCGGTGATCAGACGAAAACCGGTGTATTCAACGTGATATTGTCGTGCCCAACAACTGCCCTATTTGTACATAGCCAATATATTTAAATATTTATATAAGAACAAGAATGTAATTGATTGTTTCAAATATACCGAGAAAATTGAAATAGTCTATTTTTTACAAATAAAAATGAAATGTAATATCTAAAAATTATCAAAAGGACAACAACACGCAGTATTCCCAGGTGGTCCCCCTCCCAAATACTAACTACGCTCGGCGCTGCTTAACTTCGGTGATCAGACGAGAACCGGTGTATTCAACGTGATATGGTCGTTGCCAACAACTGGCCTATTTGTACATGGCCAATATATTTAAATATTTATATAAGAACAAGAATGTAATTGATTGTTTAAAATATACCGAGAATATTGATATAGTCTATTTTTTACAAATAAAAATGAAATGTAATATCTAAAAATTATCAAAAGGACAACAACACGCAGTGTTCCCAGGTCGTCCCCCTCCCAAATACTAACTACGCTCGGAGCTTCTTAACTTCGGTGATCGACGAAAACCGGTGTATTCAACGTGATATGGTCGTTGCCAACAACTGCCCTATTTGTATATAGCCAATATATTTAAATATTTATATAAGAACAAGAATGTAGTTGATTGTTTAAAATATACCAAGAAAATTAAGATAGTATATTTTTATTAATTAAAATGAAATGTAAAATCTAAAAATTATCAAAAGGACAACAACACGAAGTGTTCCCAGGTGGTCTCCTTCCCAAGTACTAACTACGCTCGCCGCTGCTTAACTTCGGTGATCGACGAGAACCTGTGTATTCAACGTGATATGGTCGTGCCCAACAACTGCCATATTTGTACATAGCCAATATATTTAAATATTTATATAAGAACAAGAATGTAATTGATTGTTTAAAATATACCGAGAATATTGAAATAGTCTATTTTTTACAAATAAAAATGAAATGTAATATCTAAAAATTATCAAAAGGACAACAACACGCAGTGTTCCCAGGTGGTCCCCCTCCCAAATACTAACTACGCTCGGAGCTTCTTAACTTCGGTGATCGACGAAAACCGGTGTATTCAACGTGATATGGTCGTTGCCAACAACTGCCCTATTTGTATATAGCCAATATATTTAAATATTTATATTAGAACAAGAATGTAATTGATTGTTTCAAATATACCGAGAAAATTGAAATAGTCTATTTTTTACAAATAAAAATGAAATGTAATATCTAAAAATTATCAAAAGGACAACAACACGCAGTGTTCCCAGGTGGTCCCCCTCCCAAATACTAACTACGCTCGGCGCTGCTTAACTTCGGTGATCAGACGAGAACCGGTGTATTCAACGTGATATGGTCGTTGCCAACAACTGGCCTATTTGTACATGGCCAATATATTTAAATATTTATATAAGAACAAGAATGTAATTGATTGTTTAAAATATACCGAGAATATTGAGATAGTCTATTTTTTACCAATAAAAATGAAATGTAATATCTAAAAATTATCAAAAGGACAACAACACGCAGTGTTCCCAGGTGGTCCCCCTCCCAAATACTAACTACGCTCGGCGCTGCTTAACTTCGGTGATCAGACGAAAACCGGTGTATCCAACGTGATATGGTCGTTGCCAACAACTGCCCTATTTGTATAAAGCCAAGATATTTAAATATTTATATAAGAACAAGAATGTAATTGATTGTTTAAAATATACCGAGAATATTGAGATAGTCTATTTTTTACCAATAAAAATGAAATGTACTATCTAAAAATTATCAAAAGGACAACAACACGCAGTGTTCCCAGGTGGTCCCCCTCCCAAATACTAACTACGCTCGGCGCTGCTTAACTTCGGTGATCAGACGAAAACCGGTGTATCCAACGTGATATGGTCGTTGCCAACAACTGCCCTATTTGTATAAAGCCAAGATATTTAAATATTTATATAAGAACAAGAATGTAATTGATTGTTTAAAATATACCGAGAAAATTGATATAGTCTATTTTTTACCAATAAAAATGAAATGTAATATCTAAAAATTATCAAAAGGACAACAACACGCAGTGTTCCCAGGTGGTCCCCCTCCCAAATACTAACTACGCTCGGCGCTGCTTAACTTCGGTGATCAGACGAAAACCGGTGTATCCAACGTGATATGGTCGTTGCCAACAACTGCCCTATTTGTATAAAGCCAAGATATTTAAATATTTATATAAGAACAAGAATGTAATTGATTGTTTAAAATATACCGAGAAAATTGATATAGTCTATTTTTTACCAATAAAAATGAAATGTAATATCTAAAAATTATCAAAAGGACAACAACACGCAGTGTTCCCAGGTGGTCCCCCTCCCAAATACTAACTACGCTCGGCGCTGCTTAACTTCGGTGATCGACGAAAACCGGTGTATTCAACGTGATATGGTCGTTGCCAACAACTGGCCTATTTGTACATAGCCAATATATTTAAATATTTATATTAGAACAAGAATGTAATTGATTGTTTCAAATATACCGAGAAAATTGAAATAGTCTATTTTTTACAAATAAAAATGAAATGTAATATCTAAAAATTATCAAAAGGACAACAACACGCAGTGTTCCCAGGTGGTCCCCCTCCCAAATACTAACTACGCTCGGCGCTGCTTAACTTCGGTGATCAGACGAAAACCGGTGTATCCAACGTGATATGGTCGTTGCCAACAACTGCCCTATTTGTATAAAGCCAAGATATTTAAATATTTATATAAGAACAAGAATGTAATTGATTGTTTAAAATATACCGAGAAAATTGATATAGTCTATTTTTTACCAATAAAAATGAAATGTAATATCTAAAAATTATCAAAAGGACAACAACACGCAGTGTTCCCAGGTGGTCCCCCTCCCAAATACTAACTACGCTCGGCGCTGCTTAACTTCGGTGATCGACGAAAACCGGTGTATTCAACGTGATATGGTCGTTGCCAACAACTGGCCTATTTGTACATAGCCAATATATTTAAATATTTATATTAGAACAAGAATGTAATTGATTGTTTCAAATATACCGAGAAAATTGAAATAGTCTATTTTTTACAAATAAAAATGAAATGTAATATCTAAAAATTATCAAAAGGACAACAACACGCAGTGTTCCCAGGTGGTCCCCCTCCCAAATACTAACTACGCTCGGCGCTGCTTAACTTCGGTGATCGACGAAAACCGGTGTATTCAACGTGATATGGTCGTTGCCAACAACTGGCCTATTTGTACATAGCCAATATATTTAAATATTTATATTAGAACAAGAATGTAATTGATTGTTTCAAATATACCGAGAAAATTGAAATAGTCTATTTTTTACAAATAAAAATGAAATGTAATATCTAAAAATTATCAAAAGGACAACAACACGCAGTGTTCCCAGGTGGTCCCCCTCCCAAATACTAACTACGCTCGGCGCTGCTTAACTTCGGTGATCAGACGAAAACCGGTGTATCCAACGTGATATGGTCGTTGCCAACAACTGCCCTATTTGTATAAAGCCAAGATATTTAAATATTTATATAAGAACAAGAATGTAATTGATTGTTTAAAATATACCGAGAAAATTGATATAGTCTATTTTTTACCAATAAAAATGAAATGTAATATCTAAAAATTATCAAAAGGACAACAACACGCAGTGTTCCCAGGTGGTCCCCCTCCCAAATACTAACTACGCTCGGCGCTGCTTAACTTCGGTGATCGACGAAAACCGGTGTATTCAACGTGATATGGTCGTTGCCAACAACTGGCCTATTTGTACATAGCCAATATATTTAAATATTTATATTAGAACAAGAATGTAATTGATTGTTTCAAATATACCGAGAAAATTGAAATAGTCTATTTTTTACAAATAAAAATGAAATGTAATATCTAAAAATTATCAAAAGGACAACAACACGCAGTGTTCCCAGGTGGTCCCCCTCCCAAATACTAACTACGCTCGGCGCTGCTTAACTTCGGTGATCAGACGAAAACCGGTGTATCCAACGTGATATGGTCGTTGCCAACAACTGCCCTATTTGTATAAAGCCAAGATATTTAAATATTTATATAAGAACAAGAATGTAATTGATTGTTTAAAATATACCGAGAAAATTGATATAGTCTATTTTTTACCAATAAAAATGAAATGTAATATCTAAAAATTATCAAAAGGACAACAACACGCAGTGTTCCCAGGTGGTCCCCCTCCCAAATACTAACTACGCTCGGCGCTGCTTAACTTCGGTGATCGACGAAAACCGGTGTATTCAACGTGATATGGTCGTTGCCAACAACTGGCCTATTTGTACATAGCCAATATATTTAAATATTTATATTAGAACAAGAATGTAATTGATTGTTTCAAATATACCGAGAAAATTGAAATAGTCTATTTTTTACAAATAAAAATGAAATGTAATATCTAAAAATTATCAAAAGGACAACAACACGCAGTGTTCCCAGGTGGTCCCCCTCCCAAATACTAACTACGCTCGGCGCTGCTTAACTTCGGTGATCAGACGAAAACCGGTGTATCCAACGTGATATGGTCGTTGCCAACAACTGCCCTATTTGTATAAAGCCAAGATATTTAAATATTTATATAAGAACAAGAATGTAATTGATTGTTTAAAATATACCGAGAAAATTGATATAGTCTATTTTTTACCAATAAAAATGAAATGTAATATCTAAAAATTATCAAAAGGACAACAACACGCAGTGTTCCCAGGTGGTCCCCCTCCCAAATACTAACTACGCTCGGCGCTGCTTAACTTCGGTGATCGACGAAAACCGGTGTATTCAACGTGATATGGTCGTTGCCAACAACTGGCCTATTTGTACATAGCCAATATATTTAAATATTTATATTAGAACAAGAATGTAATTGATTGTTTCAAATATACCGAGAAAATTGAAATAGTCTATTTTTTACAAATAAAAATGAAATGTAATATCTAAAAATTATCAAAAGGACAACAACACGCAGTGTTCCCAGGTGGTCCCCCTCCCAAATACTAACTACGCTCGGCGCTGCTTAACTTCGGTGATCAGACGAGAACCGGTGTATTCAACGTGATATGGTCGTTGCCAACAACTGGCCTATTTGTACATGGCCAATATATTTAAATATTTATATAAGAACAAGAATGTAATTGATTGTTTAAAATATACCGAGAATATTGAGATAGTCTATTTTTTACCAATAAAAATGAAATGTAATATCTAAAAATTATCAAAAGGACAACAACACGCAGTGTTCCCAGGTGGTCCCCCTCCCAAATACTAACTACGCTCGGCGCTGCTTAACTTCGGTGATCAGACGAAAACCGGTGTATCCAACGTGATATGGTCGTTGCCAACAACTGCCCTATTTGTATAAAGCCAAGATATTTAAATATTTATATAAGAACAAGAATGTAATTGATTGTTTAAAATATACCGAGAAAATTGAGATAGTCTATTTTTTACCAATAAAAATGAAATGTAATATCTAAAAATTATCAAAAGGACAACAACACGCAGTGTTCCCAGGTGGTCCCCCTCCCAAATACTAACTACGCTCGGCGCTGCTTAACTTCGGTGATCAGACGAAAACCGGTGTATCCAACGTGATATGGTCGTTGCCAACAACTGCCCTATTTGTATAAAGCCAAGATATTTAAATATTTATATAAGAACAAGAATGTAATTGATTGTTTAAAATATACCGAGAAAATTGATATAGTCTATTTTTTACCAATAAAAATGAAATGTAATATCTAAAAATTATCAAAAGGACAACAACACGCAGTGTTCCCAGGTGGTCCCCCTCCCAAATACTAACTACGCTCGGCGCTGCTTAACTTCGGTGATCGACGAAAACCGGTGTATTCAACGTGATATGGTCGTTGCCAACAACTGGCCTATTTGTACATAGCCAATATATTTAAATATTTATATTAGAACAAGAATGTAATTGATTGTTTCAAATATACCGAGAAAATTGAAATAGTCTATTTTTTACAAATAAAAATGAAATGTAATATCTAAAAATTATCAAAAGGACAACAACACGCAGTGTTCCCAGGTGGTCCCCCTCCCAAATACTAACTACGCTCGGCGCTGCTTAACTTCGGTGATCAGACGAGAACCGGTGTATTCAACGTGATATGGTCGTTGCCAACAACTGGCCTATTTGTACATGGCCAATATATTTAAATATTTATATAAGAACAAGAATGTAATTGATTGTTTAAAATATACCGAGAATATTGAGATAGTCTATTTTTTACCAATAAAAATGAAATGTAATATCTAAAAATTATCAAAAGGACAACAACACGCAGTGTTCCCAGGTGGTCCCCCTCCCAAATACTAACTACGCTCGGCGCTGCTTAACTTCGGTGATCAGACGAAAACCGGTGTATCCAACGTGATATGGTCGTTGCCAACAACTGCCCTATTTGTATAAAGCCAAGATATTTAAATATTTATATAAGAACAAGAATGTAATTGATTGTTTAAAATATACCGAGAAAATTGATATAGTCTATTTTTTACCAATAAAAATGAAATGTAATATCTAAAAATTATCAAAAGGACAACAACACGCAGTGTTCCCAGGTGGTCCCCCTCCCAAATACTAACTACGCTCGGCGCTGCTTAACTTCGGTGATCGACGAAAACCGGTGTATTCAACGTGATATGGTCGTTGCCAACAACTGGCCTATTTGTACATAGCCAATATATTTAAATATTTATATTAGAACAAGAATGTAATTGATTGTTTCAAATATACCGAGAAAATTGAAATAGTCTATTTTTTACAAATAAAAATGAAATGTAATATCTAAAAATTATCAAAAGGACAACAACACGCAGTGTTCCCAGGTGGTCCCCCTCCCAAATACTAACTACGCTCGGCGCTGCTTAACTTCGGTGATCAGACGAGAACCGGTGTATTCAACGTGATATGGTCGTTGCCAACAACTGGCCTATTTGTACATGGCCAATATATTTAAATATTTATATAAGAACAAGAATGTAATTGATTGTTTAAAATATACCGAGAATATTGAGATAGTCTATTTTTTACCAATAAAAATGAAATGTAATATCTAAAAATTATCAAAAGGACAACAACACGCAGTGTTCCCAGGTGGTCCCCCTCCCAAATACTAACTACGCTCGGCGCTGCTTAACTTCGGTGATCAGACGAAAACCGGTGTATCCAACGTGATATGGTCGTTGCCAACAACTGCCCTATTTGTATAAAGCCAAGATATTTAAATATTTATATAAGAACAAGAATGTAATTGATTGTTTAAAATATACCGAGAATATTGAGATAGTCTATTTTTTACCAATAAAAATGAAATGTAATATCTAAAAATTATCAAAAGGACAACAACACGCAGTGTTCCCAGGTGGTCCCCCTCCCAAATACTAACTACGCTCGGCGCTGCTTAACTTCGGTGATCAGACGAAAACCGGTGTATCCAACGTGATATGGTCGTTGCCAACAACTGCCCTATTTGTATAAAGCCAAGATATTTAAATATTTATATAAGAACAAGAATGTAATTGATTGTTTAAAATATACCGAGAATATTGAGATAGTCTATTTTTTACCAATAAAAATGAAATGTAATATCTAAAAATTATCAAAAGGACAACAACACGCAGTGTTCCCAGGTGGTCCCCCTCCCAAATACTAACTACGCTCGGCGCTGCTTAACTTCGGTGATCAGACGAAAACCGGTGTATCCAACGTGATATGGTCGTTGCCAACAACTGCCCTATTTGTATAAAGCCAAGATATTTAAATATTTATATAAGAACAAGAATGTAATTGATTGTTTAAAATATACCGAGAAAATTGATATAGTCTATTTTTTACCAATAAAAATGAAATGTAATATCTAAAAATTATCAAAAGGACAACAACACGCAGTGTTCCCAGGTGGTCCCCCTCCCAAATACTAACTACGCTCGGCGCTGCTTAACTTCGGTGATCAGACGAAAACCGGTGTATCCAACGTGATATGGTCGTTGCCAACAACTGCCCTATTTGTATAAAGCCAAGATATTTAAATATTTATATAAGAACAAGAATGTAATTGATTGTTTAAAATATACCGAGAAAATTGATATAGTCTATTTTTTACCAATAAAAATGAAATGTAATATCTAAAAATTATCAAAAGGACAACAACACGCAGTGTTCCCAGGTGGTCCCCCTCCCAAATACTAACTACGCTCGGCGCTGCTTAACTTCGGTGATCGACGAAAACCGGTGTATTCAACGTGATATGGTCGTTGCCAACAACTGGCCTATTTGTACATAGCCAATATATTTAAATATTTATATTAGAACAAGAATGTAATTGATTGTTTCAAATATACCGAGAAAATTGAAATAGTCTATTTTTTACAAATAAAAATGAAATGTAATATCTAAAAATTATCAAAAGGACAACAACACGCAGTGTTCCCAGGTGGTCCCCCTCCCAAATACTAACTACGCTCGGCGCTGCTTAACTTCGGTGATCAGACGAAAACCGGTGTATCCAACGTGATATGGTCGTTGCCAACAACTGCCCTATTTGTATAAAGCCAAGATATTTAAATATTTATATAAGAACAAGAATGTAATTGATTGTTTAAAATATACCGAGAAAATTGATATAGTCTATTTTTTACCAATAAAAATGAAATGTAATATCTAAAAATTATCAAAAGGACAACAACACGCAGTGTTCCCAGGTGGTCCCCCTCCCAAATACTAACTACGCTCGGCGCTGCTTAACTTCGGTGATCGACGAAAACCGGTGTATTCAACGTGATATGGTCGTTGCCAACAACTGGCCTATTTGTACATAGCCAATATATTTAAATATTTATATTAGAACAAGAATGTAATTGATTGTTTCAAATATACCGAGAAAATTGAAATAGTCTATTTTTTACAAATAAAAATGAAATGTAATATCTAAAAATTATCAAAAGGACAACAACACGCAGTGTTCCCAGGTGGTCCCCCTCCCAAATACTAACTACGCTCGGCGCTGCTTAACTTCGGTGATCGACGAAAACCGGTGTATTCAACGTGATATGGTCGTTGCCAACAACTGGCCTATTTGTACATAGCCAATATATTTAAATATTTATATTAGAACAAGAATGTAATTGATTGTTTCAAATATACCGAGAAAATTGAAATAGTCTATTTTTTACAAATAAAAATGAAATGTAATATCTAAAAATTATCAAAAGGACAACAACACGCAGTGTTCCCAGGTGGTCCCCCTCCCAAATACTAACTACGCTCGGCGCTGCTTAACTTCGGTGATCAGACGAAAACCGGTGTATCCAACGTGATATGGTCGTTGCCAACAACTGCCCTATTTGTATAAAGCCAAGATATTTAAATATTTATATAAGAACAAGAATGTAATTGATTGTTTAAAATATACCGAGAAAATTGATATAGTCTATTTTTTACCAATAAAAATGAAATGTAATATCTAAAAATTATCAAAAGGACAACAACACGCAGTGTTCCCAGGTGGTCCCCCTCCCAAATACTAACTACGCTCGGCGCTGCTTAACTTCGGTGATCGACGAAAACCGGTGTATTCAACGTGATATGGTCGTTGCCAACAACTGGCCTATTTGTACATAGCCAATATATTTAAATATTTATATTAGAACAAGAATGTAATTGATTGTTTCAAATATACCGAGAAAATTGAAATAGTCTATTTTTTACAAATAAAAATGAAATGTAATATCTAAAAATTATCAAAAGGACAACAACACGCAGTGTTCCCAGGTGGTCCCCCTCCCAAATACTAACTACGCTCGGCGCTGCTTAACTTCGGTGATCAGACGAAAACCGGTGTATCCAACGTGATATGGTCGTTGCCAACAACTGCCCTATTTGTATAAAGCCAAGATATTTAAATATTTATATAAGAACAAGAATGTAATTGATTGTTTAAAATATACCGAGAAAATTGATATAGTCTATTTTTTACCAATAAAAATGAAATGTAATATCTAAAAATTATCAAAAGGACAACAACACGCAGTGTTCCCAGGTGGTCCCCCTCCCAAATACTAACTACGCTCGGCGCTGCTTAACTTCGGTGATCGACGAAAACCGGTGTATTCAACGTGATATGGTCGTTGCCAACAACTGGCCTATTTGTACATAGCCAATATATTTAAATATTTATATTAGAACAAGAATGTAATTGATTGTTTCAAATATACCGAGAAAATTGAAATAGTCTATTTTTTACAAATAAAAATGAAATGTAATATCTAAAAATTATCAAAAGGACAACAACACGCAGTGTTCCCAGGTGGTCCCCCTCCCAAATACTAACTACGCTCGGCGCTGCTTAACTTCGGTGATCAGACGAAAACCGGTGTATCCAACGTGATATGGTCGTTGCCAACAACTGCCCTATTTGTATAAAGCCAAGATATTTAAATATTTATATAAGAACAAGAATGTAATTGATTGTTTAAAATATACCGAGAAAATTGATATAGTCTATTTTTTACCAATAAAAATGAAATGTAATATCTAAAAATTATCAAAAGGACAACAACACGCAGTGTTCCCAGGTGGTCCCCCTCCCAAATACTAACTACGCTCGGCGCTGCTTAACTTCGGTGATCGACGAAAACCGGTGTATTCAACGTGATATGGTCGTTGCCAACAACTGGCCTATTTGTACATAGCCAATATATTTAAATATTTATATTAGAACAAGAATGTAATTGATTGTTTCAAATATACCGAGAAAATTGAAATAGTCTATTTTTTACAAATAAAAATGAAATGTAATATCTAAAAATTATCAAAAGGACAACAACACGCAGTGTTCCCAGGTGGTCCCCCTCCCAAATACTAACTACGCTCGGCGCTGCTTAACTTCGGTGATCAGACGAGAACCGGTGTATTCAACGTGATATGGTCGTTGCCAACAACTGGCCTATTTGTACATGGCCAATATATTTAAATATTTATATAAGAACAAGAATGTAATTGATTGTTTAAAATATACCGAGAATATTGAGATAGTCTATTTTTTACCAATAAAAATGAAATGTAATATCTAAAAATTATCAAAAGGACAACAACACGCAGTGTTCCCAGGTGGTCCCCCTCCCAAATACTAACTACGCTCGGCGCTGCTTAACTTCGGTGATCAGACGAAAACCGGTGTATCCAACGTGATATGGTCGTTGCCAACAACTGCCCTATTTGTATAAAGCCAAGATATTTAAATATTTATATAAGAACAAGAATGTAATTGATTGTTTAAAATATACCGAGAAAATTGATATAGTCTATTTTTTACCAATAAAAATGAAATGTAATATCTAAAAATTATCAAAAGGACAACAACACGCAGTGTTCCCAGGCGGTCCCCCTCCCAAATACTAACTACGCTCGGCGCTGCTTAACTTCGGTGATCGACGAAAACCGGTGTATTCAACGTGATATGGTCGTTGCCAACAACTGGCCTATTTGTACATAGCCAATATATTTAAATATTTATATTAGAACAAGAATGTAATTGATTGTTTCAAATATACCGAGAAAATTGAAATAGTCTATTTTTTACAAATAAAAATGAAATGTAATATCTAAAAATTATCAAAAGGACAACAACACGCAGTGTTCCCAGGTGGTCCCCCTCCCAAATACTAACTACGCTCGGCGCTGCTTAACTTCGGTGATCAGACGAGAACCGGTGTATTCAACGTGATATGGTCGTTGCCAACAACTGGCCTATTTGTACATGGCCAATATATTTAAATATTTATATAAGAACAAGAATGTAATTGATTGTTTAAAATATACCGAGAATATTGAGATAGTCTATTTTTTACCAATAAAAATGAAATGTAATATCTAAAAATTATCAAAAGGACAACAACACGCAGTGTTCCCAGGTGGTCCCCCTCCCAAATACTAACTACGCTCGGCGCTGCTTAACTTCGGTGATCAGACGAAAACCGGTGTATCCAACGTGATATGGTCGTTGCCAACAACTGCCCTATTTGTATAAAGCCAAGATATTTAAATATTTATATAAGAACAAGAATGTAATTGATTGTTTAAAATATACCGAGAATATTGAGATAGTCTATTTTTTACCAATAAAAATGAAATGTAATATCTAAAAATTATCAAAAGGACAACAACACGCAGTGTTCCCAGGTGGTCCCCCTCCCAAATACTAACTACGCTCGGCGCTGCTTAACTTCGGTGATCAGACGAAAACCGGTGTATCCAACGTGATATGGTCGTTGCCAACAACTGCCCTATTTGTATAAAGCCAAGATATTTAAATATTTATATAAGAACAAGAATGTAATTGATTGTTTAAAATATACCGAGAATATTGAGATAGTCTATTTTTTACCAATAAAAATGAAATGTAATATCTAAAAATTATCAAAAGGACAACAACACGCAGTGTTCCCAGGTGGTCCCCCTCCCAAATACTAACTACGCTCGGCGCTGCTTAACTTCGGTGATCAGACGAAAACCGGTGTATCCAACGTGATATGGTCGTTGCCAACAACTGCCCTATTTGTATAAAGCCAAGATATTTAAATATTTATATAAGAACAAGAATGTAATTGATTGTTTAAAATATACCGAGAAAATTGATATAGTCTATTTTTTACCAATAAAAATGAAATGTAATATCTAAAAATTATCAAAAGGACAACAACACGCAGTGTTCCCAGGTGGTCCCCCTCCCAAATACTAACTACGCTCGGCGCTGCTTAACTTCGGTGATCGACGAAAACCGGTGTATTCAACGTGATATGGTCGTTGCCAACAACTGGCCTATTTGTACATAGCCAATATATTTAAATATTTATATTAGAACAAGAATGTAATTGATTGTTTCAAATATACCGAGAAAATTGAAATAGTCTATTTTTTACAAATAAAAATGAAATGTAATATCTAAAAATTATCAAAAGGACAACAACACGCAGTGTTCCCAGGTGGTCCCCCTCCCAAATACTAACTACGCTCGGCGCTGCTTAACTTCGGTGATCAGACGAGAACCGGTGTATTCAACGTGATATGGTCGTTGCCAACAACTGGCCTATTTGTACATGGCCAATATATTTAAATATTTATATAAGAACAAGAATGTAATTGATTGTTTAAAATATACCGAGAATATTGAGATAGTCTATTTTTTACCAATAAAAATGAAATGTAATATCTAAAAATTATCAAAAGGACAACAACACGCAGTGTTCCCAGGTGGTCCCCCTCCCAAATACTAACTACGCTCGGCGCTGCTTAACTTCGGTGATCAGACGAAAACCGGTGTATCCAACGTGATATGGTCGTTGCCAACAACTGCCCTATTTGTATATAGCCAAGATATTTAAATATTTATATAAGAACAAGAATGTAATTGATTGTTTAAAATATACCGAGAATATTGAGATAGTCTATTTTTTACCAATAAAAATGAAATGTAATATCTAAAAATTATCAAAAGGACAACAACACGCAGTGTTCCCAGGTGGTCCCCCTCCCAAATACTAACTACGCTCGGCGCTGCTTAACTTCGGTGATCAGACGAAAACCGGTGTATCCAACGTGATATGGTCGTTGCCAACAACTGCCCTATTTGTATAAAGCCAAGATATTTAAATATTTATATAAGAACAAGAATGTAATTGATTGTTTAAAATATACCGAGAATATTGAGATAGTCTATTTTTTACCAATAAAAATGAAATGTAATATCTAAAAATTATCAAAAGGACAACAACACGCAGTGTTCCCAGGTGGTCCCCCTCCCAAATACTAACTACGCTCGGCGCTGCTTAACTTCGGTGATCAGACGAAAACCGGTGTATCCAACGTGATATGGTCGTTGCCAACAACTGCCCTATTTGTATAAAGCCAAGATATTTAAATATTTATATAAGAACAAGAATGTAATTGATTGTTTAAAATATACCGAGAAAATTGATATAGTCTATTTTTTACCAATAAAAATGAAATGTAATATCTAAAAATTATCAAAAGGACAACAACACGCAGTGTTCCCAGGTGGTCCCCCTCCCAAATACTAACTACGCTCGGCGCTGCTTAACTTCGGTGATCGACGAAAACCGGTGTATTCAACGTGATATGGTCGTTGCCAACAACTGGCCTATTTGTACATAGCCAATATATTTAAATATTTATATTAGAACAAGAATGTAATTGATTGTTTCAAATATACCGAGAAAATTGAAATAGTCTATTTTTTACAAATAAAAATGAAATGTAATATCTAAAAATTATCAAAAGGACAACAACACGCAGTGTTCCCAGGTGGTCCCCCTCCCAAATACTAACTACGCTCGGCGCTGCTTAACTTCGGTGATCAGACGAGAACCGGTGTATTCAACGTGATATGGTCGTTGCCAACAACTGGCCTATTTGTACATGGCCAATATATTTAAATATTTATATAAGAACAAGAATGTAATTGATTGTTTAAAATATACCGAGAATATTGAGATAGTCTATTTTTTACCAATAAAAATGAAATGTAATATCTAAAAATTATCAAAAGGACAACAACACGCAGTGTTCCCAGGTGGTCCCCCTCCCAAATACTAACTACGCTCGGCGCTGCTTAACTTCGGTGATCAGACGAAAACCGGTGTATCCAACGTGATATGGTCGTTGCCAACAACTGCCCTATTTGTATAAAGCCAAGATATTTAAATATTTATATAAGAACAAGAATGTAATTGATTGTTTAAAATATACCGAGAATATTGAGATAGTCTATTTTTTACCAATAAAAATGAAATGTAATATCTAAAAATTATCAAAAGGACAACAACACGCAGTGTTCCCAGGTGGTCCCCCTCCCAAATACTAACTACGCTCGGCGCTGCTTAACTTCGGTGATCAGACGAAAACCGGTGTATCCAACGTGATATGGTCGTTGCCAACAACTGCCCTATTTGTATAAAGCCAAGATATTTAAATATTTATATAAGAACAAGAATGTAATTGATTGCTTAAAATATACCGAGAAAATTGATATAGTCTATTTTTTACAAATAAAAATGAAATGTAATATCTAAAAATTATCAAAAGGACAACAACACGAAGTGTTCCCAGGTGGTCTCCTTCCCAAGTACTAACTGCGCTCGACGCTGCTTAACTTCGGTGATCAGACGAGAACCGGTGTATTCAACGTGATATGGTCGTTGCCAACAAATGGCCTATTTGTACATAGCCAATATATTTAAATATTTATATTAGAACAAGAATGTAATTGATTGTTTCAAATATACCGAGAAAATTGAAATAGTCTATTTTTTACAAATAAAAATGAAATGTAATATCTAAAAATTATCAAAAGGACAACAACACGCAGTGTTCCCAGGTCGTCCCCCTCCCAAATACTAACTACGCTCGGAGCTTCTTAACTTCGGTGATCGACGAAAACCGGTGTATTCAACGTGATATGGTCGTTGCCAACAACTGCCCTATTTGTATATAGCCAATATATTTAAATATTTATATAAGAACAAGAATGTAGTTGATTGTTTAAAATATACCAAGAAAATTAAGATAGTATATTTTTATTAATTAAAATGAAATGTAAAATCTAAAAATTATCAAAAGGACAACAACACGAAGTGTTCCCAGGTGGTCTCCTTCCCAAGTACTAACTACGCTCGCCGCTGCTTAACTTCGGTGATCGACGAGAACCTGTGTATTCAACGTGATATGGTCGTGCCCAACAACTGCCATATTTGTACATAGCCAATATATTTAAATATTTATATAAGAACAAGAATGTAATTGATTGTTTAAAATATACCGAGAATATTGAGATTGTCTATTTTTTACCAATAAAAATGAAATGTAATATCTAAAAATTATCAAAAGGACAACAACACGCAGTGTTCCCAGGTGGTCCCCCTCCCAAATACTAACTACGCTCGGCGCTGGTTAACTTCGGTGATCAGACGAAAACCGGTGTATCCAACGTGATATGGTCGTTGCCAACAACTGCCCTATATATAGCCAAGATATTTAAATATTTATATAAGAACAAGAATGTAATTGATTGTTTAAAATATACCGAGAATATTGAGATAGTCTATTTTTTACCAATAAAAATGAAATGTAATATCTAAAAATTATCAAAAGGACAACAACACGCAGTGTTCCCAGGTGGTCCCCCTCCCAAATACTAACTACGCTCGGCGCTGCTTAACTTCGGTGATCAGACGAAAACCGGTGTATCCAACGTGATATGGTCGTTGCCAACAACTGCCCTATTTGTATAAAGCCAAGATATTTAAATATTTATATAAGAACAAGAATGTAATTGATTGCTTAAAATATACCGAGAAAATTGATATAGTCTATTTTTTACAAATAAAAATGAAATGTAATATCTAAAAATTATCAAAAGGACAACAACACGAAGTGTTCCCAGGTGGTCTCCTTCCCAAGTACTAACTGCGCTCGACGCTGCTTAACTTCGGTGATCAGACGAGAACCGGTGTATTCAACGTGATATGGTCGTTGCCAACAAATGGCCTATTTGTACATAGCCAATATATTTAAATATTTATATTAGAACAAGAATGTAATTGATTGTTTCAAATATACCGAGAAAATTGAAATAGTCTATTTTTTACAAATAAAAATGAAATGTAATATCTAAAAATTATCAAAAGGACAACAACACGCAGTGTTCCCAGGTCGTCCCCCTCCCAAATACTAACTACGCTCGGAGCTTCTTAACTTCGGTGATCGACGAAAACCGGTGTATTCAACGTGATATGGTCGTTGCCAACAACTGCCCTATTTGTATATAGCCAATATATTTAAATATTTATATAAGAACAAGAATGTAGTTGATTGTTTAAAATATACCAAGAAAATTAAGATAGTATATTTTTATTAATTAAAATGAAATGTAAAATCTAAAAATTATCAAAAGGACAACAACACGAAGTGTTCCCAGGTGGTCTCCTTCCCAAGTACTAACTACGCTCGCCGCTGCTTAACTTCGGTGATCGACGAGAACCTGTGTATTCAACGTGATATGGTCGTGCCCAACAACTGCCATATTTGTACATAGCCAATATATTTAAATATTTATATAAGAACAAGAATGTAATTGATTGTTTAAAATATACCGAGAATATTGAGATTGTCTATTTTTTACCAATAAAAATGAAATGTAATATCTAAAAATTATCAAAAGGACAACAACACGCAGTGTTCCCAGGTGGTCCCCCTCCCAAATACTAACTACGCTCGGCGCTGGTTAACTTCGGTGATCAGACGAAAACCGGTGTATCCAACGTGATATGGTCGTTGCCAACAACTGCCCTATATATAGCCAAGATATTTAAATATTTATATAAGAACAAGAATGTAATTGATTGTTTAAAATATACCGAGAAAATTGATATAGTCTATTTTTTACAAATAAAAATGAAATGTAATATCTAAAAATTATCAAAAGGACAACAACACGAAGTGTTCCCAGGTGGTCTCCTTCCCAAGTACTAACTGCGCTCGACGCTGCTTAACTTCGGTGATCAGACGAGAACCGGTGTTTTCAACGTGATATGGTCGTTGCCAACAACTGGCCTATTTGTACATAGCCAATATATTTAAATATTTATATTAGAACAAGAATGTAATTGATTGTTTCAAATATACCGAGAAAATTGAAATAGTCTATTTTTTACAAATAAAAATGAAATGTAATATCTAAAAATTATCAAAAGGACAACAACACGCAGTGTTCCCAGGTGGTCCCCCTCCCAAATACTAACTACGGTCGGCGCTGCTTAACTTCGGTGATCGACGAGAACCTGTGTATTCAACGTGATGTGGTCGTTGCCAACAACTGCCCTATTTGTACATAGCCAATATATTTAAATATTTATATAAGAACAAGAATGTAATTGATTGTTTAAAATATACCGAGAAAATTGATATAGTCTATTTTTTACAAATAAAAATTAAATGTAATATCTAAAAATTATCAAAAGGACAACAACACGCAGTGTTCCCAGGTGGTCCCCTCCCAAATACTAACTACGCTCGGAGCTTCTTAACTTCGGTGATCGACGAAAACCGGTGTATTCAACATGATAAGGTCGTTGCCAACAACTACCTATTTGTATATAGCCAATATATTTAAATATTTATATAAGAACAAGAATGTAGTTGATTTTTTAAAATATACCATGAAAATTAAGATAGTATATTTTTATAAATAAAAATGAAATGTAAAATCTAAAAATTATCAAAAGGACAACAACACGCAGTGTTCCTAGGTGGTCCCCCTCCCAAATACTAACTACGCTCGGCGCTGCTTAACTTCGGTGATCAGACGAGAACCGGTGTATTCAACGTGATATGGTCGTTGCCAACAACTGCCCTATTTGTATATAGCCAATATATTTAAATATTTATATAAGAACAAGAATTTAGTTGATTTTTTAAAATATACCAAGAAAATTAAGATAGTATATTTTTATAAATAAAAATGAAATGTAAAATCTAAAAATTATCAAAACGACAACAACACGCAGTGTTCCTAGGTGGTCCCCCTCCCAAATACTAACTACGCTCGGCGCTGCTTAACTTCGGTGATCAGACGAGAACCGGTGTATTCAACGTGATATGGTCGTTGCCAACAACTGCCCTATTTGTACATAGCCAATATATTTAAATATTTATATAAGAACAAGAATGTAATTGATTGTTTAAAATATACCGAGAAAATTGATATAGTCTATTTTTTACAAATAAAAATGAAATGTAATATCTAAAAATTATCAAAAGGACAACAACACGAAGTGTTCCCAGGTGGTCTCCTTCCCAAGTACTAACTGCGCTCGACGCTGCTTAACTTCGGTGATCAGACGAGAACCGGTGAATTCAACGTGATATGGTCGTTGCCAACAACTGGCCTATTTGTACATAGCCAATATATTTAAATATTTATATTAGAACAAGAATGTAATTGATTGTTTCAAATATACCGAGAAAATTGAAATAGTCTATTTTTTACAAATAAAAATGAAATGTAATATCTAAAAATTATCAAAAGGACAACAACACGCAGTGTTCCCAGGTGGTCCCCCTCCCAAATACTAACTACGCTCGGCGCTGCTTAACTTCGGTGATCGACGAGAACCTGTGTATTCAACGTGATATGGTCGTGCCCAACAACTGCCCTATTTGTACATAGCCAATATATTTAAATATTTATATAAGAACAAGAATGTAATTGATTGTTTAAAATATACCGAGAATATTGAGATAGTCTATTTTTTACCAATAAAAATTAAATGTAATATCTAAAAATTAACAAAACGACAACAACAAGCAGTGTTCCCAGGTGGTCCCCCTCCCAAATACTAACTACGCTCGGCGCTGCTTAACTTCGGTGATCAGACGAGAACCGGTGTATTCAACGTGATATGGTCGTTGCCAACAACTGCCCTATTTGTATATAGCCATATATTTAAATATTTATATAAGAACAAGAATGTAGTTGATTGTTTAAAATATACCAAGAAAATTAAGATAGTATATTTTTATTAATAAAAATGAAATGTAAAATCTAAAAATTATCAAAAGGACAACAACACGCAGTGTTCCTAGGTGGTCCCCCTCCCAAATACTAACTACGCTCGGCGCTGCTAAACTTCGGTGATCAGACGAGAACCGGTGTATTCAACGTGATATGGTAGTTGCCAACAACTGGCCTATTTGTACATAGCCAATATATTTAAATATTTATATAAGAACACGAATGTAATTGATTGTTTAAAATATACCGAGAAAATTGAGATAGGATATTTTTATAAATAAAAATGAAATGTAAAATCTAAAAATTATCAAAAGGACAACAACACGCAGTGTTCCCAGGTGGTCCCCCTCCCAAATACTAACTACGCTCGGAGATTCTTAACTTCGGTGATCGACGAAAACCGGTGAATTCAACGTGATGTGGTCGTTGCCAACAACTGCCCTATTTGTACATAGCCAATATATTTAAATATTTATATAAGAACAAGAATGTAATTGATTGTTTAAAATATACCGAGAAAATTGATATAGTCTATTTTTTACAAATAAAAATGAAATGTAATATCTAAAAATTATCAAAAGGACAACAACACGAAGTGTTCCCAGGTGGTCTCCTTCCCAAGTACCTACTGCGCTCGACGCTGCTTAACTTCGGTGATCAGACGAGAACCGGTGTATTCAACGTGATATGGTCGTTCCCAACAACTGGCCTATTTGTACCTAGCCAATATATTTTAATATTTATATTAGAACAAGAATATAATTGATTGTTTCAAATATACCGAGAAAATTGAAATAGTCTATTTTTTACAAATAAAAATGAAATGTAATATCTGAAAATTATCAAAAGGACAACAACACGCAGTGTTCCCAGGTCGTCCCCCTCCCAAATACTAGCTACACTTGGAGCTTCTTAACTTCGGTGATCGACGAAAACCGGTGTATCCAACGTGATATGGTCGTTGCCAACAACTGCCCTATTTGTATATAGCCATATATTTAAATATTTATATAAGAACAAGAATGTAGTTGATTGTTTAAAATATACCAAGAAAATTAAGATAGTATATTTTTATTAATAAAAATGAAATGTAAAATCTAAAAATTATCAAAAGGACAACAACACGCAGTGTTCCTAGGTGGTCCCCCTCCCAAATACTAACTACGCTCGGCGCTGCTAAACTTCGGTGATCAGACGAGAACCGGTGTATTCAACGTGATATGGTAGTTGCCAACAACTGGCCTATTTGTACATAGCCAATATATTTAAATATTTATATAAGAACAAGAATGTAATTGATTGTTTAAAATATACCGAGAAAATTGAGATAGTATATTTTTACAAATAAAAATGAAATGTAATATCTGAAAATTATCAAAAGGACAACAACACGCAGTGTTCCCAGGTGGTCCTCCTCCCAAATACTAACTACGCTTGGAGCTTCTTAACTTCGGTGATCGACGAAAACCGGTGTATCCAACGTGATATGGTCGTTGACAACAACTTCCCTATTTGTATATAGCCAATATATTTAAATATTTATATAAGAACAAGAATGTAGTTGATTGTTTAAAATATACAGAGAAAATTGATATAGTCTATTTTTTACAAATAAAAATGAAATGTAATATCTAAAAATTATCAAAAGGACAACAACACGAAGTGTTCCCAGGTGGTCTCCTTCCCAAGTACTAACTGCGCTCGACGCTGCTTAGCTTCGGTGATCAGACGAGAACCGGTGTATTCAACGTGATATGGTCGTTGCCAACAACTGGCCTATTTGTACCTAGCCAATATATTTAAATATTTATATTAGAACAAGAATATAATTGATTGTTTCAAATATACCGAGAAAATTGAAATAGTCTATTTTTTACAAATAAAAATGAAATGTAATATCTGAAAATTATCAAAAGGACAACAACACGCAGTGTTCCCAGGTCGTCCCCCTCCCAAATACTAGCTACACTTGGAGCTTCTTAACTTCGGTGATCGACGAAAACCGGTGTATCCAACGTGATATGGTCGTTGCCAACAACTGCCCTATTTGTATATAGCCAATATATTTAAATATTTATATAAGAAGAAGAATGTAATTGATTGTTTAAAATATACCGAGAAAATTGATATAGTCTATTTTTTACAAATAAAAATTAAATGTAATATCTAAAAATTATCAAAAGGACAACAACACGAAGTGTTCCCAGGTGGTCTCCTTCCCAAGTACTAACTGCGCTCGACGCTGCTTAGCTTCGGTGATCAGACGAGAACCGGTGTATTCAACGTGATATGGTCGTTGCCAACAACTGGCCTATTTGTACCTAGCCAATATATTTAAATATTTATATTAGAACAAGAATATAATTGATTGTTTCAAATATACCGAGAAAATTGAAATAGTCTATTTTTTACAAATAAAAATGAAATGTAATATCTGAAAATTATCAAAAGGACAACAACACGCAGTGTTCCTAGGTGGTCCCCCTCCCAAATACTAACTACGCTCGGCGCTGCTTAACTTCGGTGATCGACGAAAACCGGTGTATCCAACGTGATATGGTCGTTGCCAACAACTGCCCTATTTATATATAGCCAATATATTTAAATATTTATATAAGAAGAAGAATGTAATTGATTGTTTAAAATATACCGAGAAAATTGATATAGTCTATTTTTTACAAATAAAAATTAAATGTAATATCTAAAAATTATCAAAAGGACAACAACACGAAGTGTTCCCAGGTGGTCTCCTTCCCAAGTACTAACTGCGCTCGACGCTGCTTAGCTTCGGTGATCAGACGAGAACCGGTGTATTCAACGTGATATGGTCGTTGCCAACAACTGGCCTATTTGTACCTAGCCAATATATTTAAATATTTATATTAGAACAAGAATGTAATTGATTGTTTAAAATATACCGAGAAAATTGAAATAGTCTATTTTTACAAATAAAAATGAAATGTAATATCTAAAAATTATCAAAAGGACAACAACACGAACTGTTCCCAGGTGGTCTCCTTCCCAAGTACTAACTACGCTCGCCGCTGCTTAACTTCGGTGATCGACGAGAACCTGTGTATTCAACGTGATATGGTCGTGCCCAACAACTGCCATATTTGTACATAGCCAATATATTTAAATATTTATATAAGAACAAGAATGTAATTGATTGTTTAAAATATACCGAGAATATTGAGATTGTCTATTTTTTACCAATAAAAATGAAATGTAATATCTAAAAATTATCAAAAGGACAACAACACGCAGTGTTCCCAGGTGGTCCCCCTCCCAAATACTAACTACGCTCGGCGCTGGTTAACTTCGGTGATCAGACGAAAACCGGTGTATCCAACGTGATATGGTCGTTGCCAACAACTGCCCTATATATAGCCAAGATATTTAAATATTTATATAAGAACAAGAATGTAATTGATTGTTTAAAATATACCGAGAATATTGAGATAGTCTATTTTTTACCAATAAAAATGAAATGTAATATCTAAAAATTATCAAAAGGACAACAACACGCAGTGTTCCCAGGTGGTCCCCCTCCCAAATACTAACTACGCTCGGCGCTGCTTAACTTCGGTGATCAGACGAAAACCGGTGTATCCAACGTGATATGGTCGTTGCCAACAACTGCCCTATTTGTATAAAGCCAAGATATTTAAATATTTATATAAGAACAAGAATGTAATTGATTGCTTAAAATATACCGAGAAAATTGATATAGTCTATTTTTTACAAATAAAAATGAAATGTAATATCTAAAAATTATCAAAAGGACAACAACACGAAGTGTTCCCAGGTGGTCTCCTTCCCAAGTACTAACTGCGCTCGACGCTGCTTAACTTCGGTGATCAGACGAGAACCGGTGTATTCAACGTGATATGGTCGTTGCCAACAAATGGCCTATTTGTACATAGCCAATATATTTAAATATTTATATTAGAACAAGAATGTAATTGATTGTTTCAAATATACCGAGAAAATTGAAATAGTCTATTTTTTACAAATAAAAATGAAATGTAATATCTAAAAATTATCAAAAGGACAACAACACGCAGTGTTCCCAGGTCGTCCCCCTCCCAAATACTAACTACGCTCGGAGCTTCTTAACTTCGGTGATCGACGAAAACCGGTGTATTCAACGTGATATGGTCGTTGCCAACAACTGCCCTATTTGTATATAGCCAATATATTTAAATATTTATATAAGAACAAGAATGTAGTTGATTGTTTAAAATATACCAAGAAAATTAAGATAGTATATTTTTATTAATTAAAATGAAATGTAAAATCTAAAAATTATCAAAAGGACAACAACACGAAGTGTTCCCAGGTGGTCTCCTTCCCAAGTACTAACTACGCTCGCCGCTGCTTAACTTCGGTGATCGACGAGAACCTGTGTATTCAACGTGATATGGTCGTGCCCAACAACTGCCATATTTGTACATAGCCAATATATTTAAATATTTATATAAGAACAAGAATGTAATTGATTGTTTAAAATATACCGAGAATATTGAGATTGTCTATTTTTTACCAATAAAAATGAAATGTAATATCTAAAAATTATCAAAAGGACAACAACACGCAGTGTTCCCAGGTGGTCCCCCTCCCAAATACTAACTACGCTCGGCGCTGGTTAACTTCGGTGATCAGACGAAAACCGGTGTATCCAACGTGATATGGTCGTTGCCAACAACTGCCCTATATATAGCCAAGATATTTAAATATTTATATAAGAACAAGAATGTAATTGATTGTTTAAAATATACCGAGAAAATTGAAATAGTCTATTTTTTACAAATAAAAATGAAATGTAATATCTAAAAATTATCAAAAGGACAACAACACGCAGTGTTCCCAGGTGGTCCCCCTCCCAAATACTAACTACGCTCGGAGCTTCTTAACTTCGGTGATCGACGAAAACCGGTGTATTCAACGTGATATGGTCGTTGCCAACAACTGCCCTATTTGTATATAGCCAATATATTTAAATATTTATATAAGAACAAGAATGTAGTTGATTGTTTAAAATATACCAAGAAAATTAAGATAGTATATTTTTATTAATTAAAATGAAATGTAAAATCTAAAAATTATCAAAAGGACAACAACACGCAGTGTTCCTAGGTGGTCCCCCTCCCAAATACTAACTACGCTCGGCGCTGCTAAACTTCGGTGATCAGACGAGAACCGGTGTATTCAACGTGATATTGTCGTGCCCAACAACTGCCTTATTTGTACATAGCCAATATATTTCAATATTTATATAAGAACAAGAATGTAATTGATTGTTTAAAATATACCGAGAATATTGATATAGTCTATTTTTTACCAATAAAAATGAAATGTAATATCTAAAAATTATCAAAAGGACAACAACACGCAGTGTTCCCAGGTGGTCCCCCTCCCAAATACTAACTACGCTCGGCGCTGCTTAACTTCGGTGATCAGACGAAAACCGGTGTATCCAACGTGATATGGTCGTTGCCAACAACTGCCCTATTTGTATAAAGCCAAGATATTTAAATATTTATATAAGAACAAGAATGTAATTGATTGTTTAAAATATACCGAGAAAATTGATATAGTCTATTTTTTACAAATAAAAATGAAATGTAATATCTAAAAATTATCAAAAGGACAACAACACGAAGTGTTCCCAGGTGGTCTCCTTCCCAAGTACTAACTGCGCTCGACGCTGCTTAACTTCGGTGATCAGACGAGAACCGGTGTTTTCAACGTGATATGGTCGTTGCCAACAACTGGCCTATTTGTACATAGCCAATATATTTAAATATTTATATTAGAACAAGAATGTAATTGATTGTTTCAAATATACCGAGAAAATTGAAATAGTCTATTTTTTACAAATAAAAATGAAATGTAATATCTAAAAATTATCAAAAGGACAACAACACGCAGTGTTCCCAGGTGGTCCCCCTCCCAAATACTAACTACGGTCGGCGCTGCTTAACTTCGGTGATCGACGAGAACCTGTGTATTCAACGTGATGTGGTCGTTGCCAACAACTGCCCTATTTGTACATAGCCAATATATTTAAATATTTATATAAGAACAAGAATGTAATTGATTGTTTAAAATATACCGAGAAAATTGATATAGTCTATTTTTTACAAATAAAAATTAAATGTAATATCTAAAAATTATCAAAAGGACAACAACACGCAGTGTTCCCAGGTGGTCCCCTCCCAAATACTAACTACGCTCGGAGCTTCTTAACTTCGGTGATCGACGAAAACCGGTGTATTCAACATGATAAGGTCGTTGCCAACAACTACCTATTTGTATATAGCCAATATATTTAAATATTTATATAAGAACAAGAATGTAGTTGATTTTTTAAAATATACCAAGAAAATTAAGATAGTATATTTTTATAAATAAAAATGAAATGTAAAATCTAAAAATTATCAAAAGGACAACAACACGCAGTGTTCCTAGGTGGTCCCCCTCCCAAATACTAACTACGCTCGGCGCTGCTTAACTTCGGTGATCAGACGAGAACCGGTGTATTCAACGTGATATGGTCGTTGCCAACAACTGCCCTATTTGTATATAGCCAATATATTTAAATATTTATATAAGAACAAGAATTTAGTTGATTTTTTAAAATATACCAAGAAAATTAAGATAGTATATTTTTATAAATAAAAATGAAATGTAAAATCTAAAAATTATCAAAACGACAACAACACGCAGTGTTCCTAGGTGGTCCCCCTCCCAAATACTAACTACGCTCGGCGCTGCTTAACTTCGGTGATCAGACGAGAACCGGTGTATTCAACGTGATATGGTCGTTGCCAACAACTGCCCTATTTGTACATAGCCAATATATTTAAATATTTATATAAGAACAAGAATGTAATTGATTGTTTAAAATATACCGAGAAAATTGATATAGTCTATTTTTTACAAATAAAAATGAAATGTAATATCTAAAAATTATCAAAAGGACAACAACACGAAGTGTTCCCAGGTGGTCTCCTTCCCAAGTACTAACTGCGCTCGACGCTGCTTAACTTCGGTGATCAGACGAGAACCGGTGAATTCAACGTGATATGGTCGTTGCCAACAACTGGCCTATTTGTACATAGCCAATATATTTAAATATTTATATTAGAACAAGAATGTAATTGATTGTTTCAAATATACCGAGAAAATTGAAATAGTCTATTTTTTACAAATAAAAATGAAATGTAATATCTAAAAATTATCAAAAGGACAACAACACGCAGTGTTCCCAGGTGGTCCCCCTCCCAAATACTAACTACGCTCGGCGCTGCTTAACTTCGGTGATCGACGAGAACCTGTGTATTCAACGTGATATGGTCGTGCCCAACAACTGCCCTATTTGTACATAGCCAATATATTTAAATATTTATATAAGAACAAGAATGTAATTGATTGTTTAAAATATACCGAGAATATTGAGATAGTCTATTTTTTACCAATAAAAATTAAATGTAATATCTAAAAATTAACAAAACGACAACAACAAGCAGTGTTCCCAGGTGGTCCCCCTCCCAAATACTAACTACGCTCGGCGCTGCTTAACTTCGGTGATCAGACGAGAACCGGTGTATTCAACGTGATATGGTCGTTGCCAACAACTGCCCTATTTGTATATAGCCATATATTTAAATATTTATATAAGAACAAGAATGTAATTGATTGTTTAAAATATACCGAGAAAATTGAGATAGTATATTTTTATAAATAAAAATGAAATGTAAAATCTAAAAATTATCAAAAGGACAACAACACGCTGTGTTCCCAGGTGGTCCCCCTCCCAAATACTAACTACGCTCGGAGATTCTTAACTTCGGTGATCGACGAAAACCGGTGAATTCAACGTGATGTGGTCGTTGCCAACAACTGCCCTATTTGTACATAGCCAATATATTTAAATATTTATATAAGAACAAGAATGTAATTGATTGTTTAAAATATACCGAGAAAATTGAGATAGTATATTTTTATAAATAAAAATGAAATGTAAAATCTAAAAATTATCAAAAGGACAACAACACGCAGTGTTCCCAGGAGGTCCCCCTCCCAAATACTAACTACGCTCGGAGATTCTTAACTTCGGTGATCGACGAAAACCGGTGAATTCAACGTGATGTGGTCGTTGCCAACAACTGCCCTATTTGTACATAGCCAATATATTTAAATATTTATATAAGAACAAGAATGTAATTGATTGTTTAAAATATACCGAGAAAATTGATATAGTCTATTTTTTACAAATAAAAATGAAATGTAATATCTAAAAATTATCAAAAGGACAACAACACGAAGTGTTCCCAGGTGGTCTCCTTCCCAAGTACCTACTGCGCTCGACGCTGCTTAACTTCGGTGATCAGACGAGAACCGGTGTATTCAACGTGATATGGTCGTTCCCAACAACTGGCCTATTTGTACCTAGCCAATATATTTTAATATTTATATTAGAACAAGAATATAATTGATTGTTTCAAATATACCGAGAAAATTGAAATAGTCTATTTTTTACAAATAAAAATGAAATGTAATATCTGAAAATTATCAAAAGGACAACAACACGCAGTGTTCCCAGGTGGTCCTCCTCCCAAATACTAACTACGCTTGGAGCTTCTTAACTTCGGTGATCGACGAAAACCGGTGTATCCAACGTGATATGGTCGTTGACAACAACTTCCCTATTTGTATATAGCCAATATATTTAAATATTTATATAAGAACAAGAATGTAGTTGATTGTTTAAAATATACAGAGAAAATTGATATAGTCTATTTTTTACAAATAAAAATGAAATGTAATATCTAAAAATTATCAAAAGGACAACAACATGAAGTGTTCCCAGGTGGTCTCCTTCCCAAGTACTAACTGCGCTCGACGCTGCTTAGCTTCGGTGATCAGACGAGAACCGGTGTATTCAACGTGATATGGTCGTTGCCAACAACTGGCCTATTTGTACCTAGCCAATATATTTAAATATTTATATTAGAACAAGAATATAATTGATTGTTTCAAATATACCGAGAAAATTGAAATAGTCTATTTTTTACAAATAAAAATGAAATGTAATATCTGAAAATTATCAAAAGGACAACAACACGCAGTGTTCCCAGGTCGTCCCCCTCCCAAATACTAGCTACGCTTGGAGCTTCTTAACTTCGGTGATCGACGAAAACCGGTGTATCCAACGTGATATGGTCGTTGCCAACAACTGCCCTATTTGTATATAGCCAATATATTTAAATATTTATATAAGAAGAAGAATGTAATTGATTGTTTAAAATATACCGAGAAAATTGATATAGTCTATTTTTTACAAATAAAAATTAAATGTAATATCTAAAAATTATCAAAAGGACAACAACACGAAGTGTTCCCAGGTGGTCTCCTTCCCAAGTACTAACTGCGCTCGACGCTGCTTAGCTTCGGTGATCAGACGAGAACCGGTGTATTCAACGTGATATGGTCGTTGCCAACAACTGGCCTATTTGTACCTAGCCAATATATTTAAATATTTATATTATAACAAGAATATAATTGATTGTTTCAAATATACCGAGAAAATTGAAATAGTCTATTTTTTACAAATAAAAATGAAATGTAATATCTGAAAATTATCAAAAGGACAACAACACGCAGTGTTCCTAGGTGGTCCCCCTCCCAAATACTAACTACGCTCGGCGCTGCTTAACTTCGGTGATCGACGAAAACCGGTGTATCCAACGTGATATGGTCGTTGCCAACAACTGCCCTATTTGTACATAGCCAATATATTTAAATATTTATATAAGAACAAGAATGTAATTGATTGTTTAAAATATACCGAGAAAATTGATATAGTCTATTTTTTACAAATAAAAATTAAATGTAATATCTAAAAATTATCAAAAGGACAACAACACGCAGTGTTCCCAGGTGGTCCTCCTCCCAAATACTAACTACGCTTGGAGCTTCTTAACTTCGGTGATCGACGAAAACCGGTGTATCCAACGTGATATGGTCGTTGACAACAACTTCCCTATTTGTATATAGCCAATATATTTAAATATTTATATAAGAACAAGAATGTAGTTGATTGTTTAAAATATACAGAGAAAATTGATATAGTCTATTTTTTACAAATAAAAATGAAATGTAATATCTAAAAATTATCAAAAGGACAACAACACGAAGTGTTCCCAGGTGGTCTCCTTCCCAAGTACTAACTGCGCTCGACGCTGCTTAGCTTCGGTGATCAGACGAGAACCGGTGTATTCAACGTGATATGGTCGTTGCCAACAACTGGCCTATTTGTACCTAGCCAATATATTTAAATATTTATATTAGAACAAGAATATAATTGATTGTTTCAAATATACCGAGAAAATTGAAATAGTCTATTTTTTACAAATAAAAATGAAATGTAATATCTGAAAATTATCAAAAGGACAACAACACGCAGTGTTCCCAGGTCGTCCCCCTCCCAAATACTAGCTACGCTTGGATCTTCTTAACTTCGGTGATCGACGAAAACCGGTGTATCCAACGTGATATGGTCGTTGCCAACAACTGCCCTATTTGTATATAGCCAATATATTTAAATATTTATATAAGAAGAAGAATGTAATTGATTGTTTAAAATATACCGAGAAAATTGATATAGTCTATTTTTTACAAATAAAAATTAAATGTAATATCTAAAAATTATCAAAAGGACAACAACACGAAGTGTTCCCAGGTGGTCTCCTTCCCAAGTACTAACTGCGCTCGACGCTGCTTAGCTTCGGTGATCAGACGAGAACCGGTGTATTCAACGTGATATGGTCGTTGCCAACAACTGGCCTATTTGTACCTAGCCAATATATTTAAATATTTATATTAGAACAAGAATATAATTGATTGTTTCAAATATACCGAGAAAATTGAAATAGTCTATTTTTTACAAATAAAAATGAAATGTAATATCTGAAAATTATCAAAAGGACAACAACACGCAGTGTTCCTAGGTGGTCCCCCTCCCAAATACTAACTACGCTCGGCGCTGCTTAACTTCGGTGATGAGACTAGAACCGGTGTATTCAACGTGATGTGGTCGTTGCCAACAACTGCCCTATTTGTACATAGCCAATATATTTAAATATTTATATAAGAACAAGAATGTAATTGATTGTTTAAAATATACCGAGAAAATTGATATAGTCTATTTTTTACAAATAAAAATTAAATGTAATATCTAAAAATTATCAAAAGGACAACAACACGCAGTGTTCCCAGGTGGTCCCCCTCCCAAATACTAACTACGCTCGGAGATTCTTAACTTCGGTGATCGACGAAAACCGGTGTATTCAACGTGATATGGTCGTTGCCAACAACTGCCCTATTTGTACCTAGCCAATATATTTAAATATTTATATAAGAACAAGAATGTAATTGATTGTTTAAAATATACCGAGAAAATTGATATAGTCTATTTTTACAAATAAAAATGAAATGTAATATCTAAAAATTATCAAAAGGACAACAACACGCAGTGTTCCCAGGTGGTCCCCCTCCCAAATACTAACTACGCTCGGAGCTTCTTAACTTCGGTGATCAGACGAGAACCGGTGTATTCAACGTGATATGGTCGTTGCCAACAACTGGCCTATTTGTACATAGCCAATATATTTAAATATTTATATTAGAACAAGAATGTAATTGATTGTTTCAAATATACCGAGAAAATTGAAATGGGCTATTTTTTACAAATAAAAATGAAATGTAATATCTAAAAATTATCAAAAGGACAACAACACGAAGTGTTCCCAGGTGGTCTCCTTCCCAAGTACTAACTGCGCTCGACGCTGCTTAACTTCGGTGATCAGACGAGAACCGGTGTATTCAACGTGATATGGTCGTTGCCAACAACTGGCCTATTTGTACCTAGCCAATATATTTAAATATTTATATTAGAACAAGAATATAATTGATTGTTTCAAATATACCGAGAAAATTGAAATAGTCTATTTTTTACAAATAAAAATGAAATGTAATATCTGAAAATTATCAAAAGGACAACAACACGCAGTGTTCCTAGGTGGTCCCCCTCCCAAATACTAACTACGCTCGGCGCTGCTTAACTTCGGTGATGAGACTAGAACCGGTGTATTCAACGTGATGTGGTCGTTGCCAACAACTGCCCTATTTGTACATAGCCAATATATTTAAATATTTATATAAGAACAAGAATGTAATTGATTGTTTAAAATATACCGAGAAAATTGATATAGTCTATTTTTTACAAATAAAAATTAAATGTAATATCTAACAAGTTGGGAAACCAAAATATAACCTCCCCGACCCCGACGTTAAGGTAATCTAACCTAACCTAACCCTACCTAAAATAAAAGATGAAAAGAAATGTAGAGTATTGGATGAGTAGAAGAAACAGCGAAATAGGCAAAATATTATATCACATTGAACCTATATGCATTTCTTCAGTATACCAACACAACCCTAAATAATTCTCTACTTAAAACCAAACCTAACTAGAGAAAAAAAGGAAAATAAATAAGATATAACCACATAGATTTCAAGATAAATAATCCAGTCCATAATTCAGTATTAAAACAAAAAAATCAGAATTAAGACAACTGAAATTAGCAATCTTTGGTAATATGTAAAATAGCCCTTACACGAACAATTTAAGTAAAGCAAATTATCAAATAAACGCCAAATAAGTCAATTAATTAAAATTAAAAATATTAATCTTACCACTACCAAATAGCGGGCAGAAAACACAGACATCAAGATAACATTAGCAAAATAAATTTTCAACACCGGTAATCCTGAGAACTAGATTCTACAAAATCTTCTGGAATAATAAATTTATTTTAATCTAAAAAATATAAAATCTTAAAAAAAATATCTATACAAATAACATATTGATAAACCAATTAAAATTAGATGCGAAAAACATTTAATCTCGATATGAGATTAAATACACAAGGTCAAGGTTCTTCTTTTAAAACCATATCAGAATTTTGACGGTTGTAGAGTATTTGTAGACCAAGTAACGTGAAAAGGCAAAATGTTATATCAAATTGAACCTATACATGGCTTCAGTATACAACACAAGTTGTGAAACAAACGTTATTTTACGTGACTACACACTAGCTAAAACATCACCGAAAATAAACGACAGTAGGCATTAATAACTCTTTTACGAAAACAAAAAATTACTACAGAGAAAAATGAGTCAGAAAAAAAAACCTTTTGATTTCCAAACTAATATTTCAGTCACAACTCAGTAATAAAAATTAGAGTTCAGGTCAATGAAAATATACCAAAAATGTCCAAACAAATAATAAACGCATCAAATAAATGATTCAAATTCAAAATTACTTCCTTACCAATAAATTGTATTCAAACGAATGAAACTTAATTTAAAATTTCAACGAGTCAAATCTCTAGAGAACAAACTTCGTCGAAGATTTCAAAAGAAATGAAACGATTTTACGTTCAATAAATTAAAATTTAGATAAGCAAGGTCAAGGTCCCTCAGTAAAATCATATCGGCGTTAAGAAAACTAGAGTATTTGTAGACCAAGTAACGTCATTAGGCAAAATATTTCATCAAAATCAAGTTATGACCTCGGTATCGTCATATAACCGTAAATAAACATATTCAATAAACAATTAACGAATAAGCTTTCCGCATAACACGCTAAACTACGAACTGTGACGTACAATTTCGCTTTTTGGTGCTACACGACCTACAGATACCTTATAAGCCTACGTCTTAAAACACGTTTTTTGGTGATAATGCTGTGAGTAAAGAATAGATGTTTCTCTTTTGGCCCTACCATAAATTTTTTATATTTTTTTTTTCTGACAGGGCAGGCCTGAGTAAAAATATACCAAGTTGTGAAACAAACGTCATTTTACGTGACTCCACACTAGCTAAAATGTTACCGGAAATACACGACAGTAGGCATTAAAAGCCTGGTTCTATTATACTTAATTGGGATTAACATTAAATTCATGTATGAAAAAGTGTGAAACTAAAACTAGCAGTCATCACGAGATCCAATCACGTGATTCTTTTCCTCACTCTGTCTACATTTCACTCTTGGGTCAACCATATCATACATGACTATTAAAACACGAGAAATTTCAATGTCAATCCGGTTTAAGAAAGTTCGTCAATTGTTAATTGTGGCATGACTAAAGCCGGATTCACACAGACCTATTTTCACGCTTTTCACGGTCACGCGCGAGGGGCAATGGGCAAACCACTCTTGGAATCAGGTGTACAAACTAAATGGAATCACGCGAATCGATTCGGAATCAGGAGAATCGATACGGAATCACGCGAATCGATTCGGAATCACGCGAATCGATTCGGAATCAGGAGAATCGATACGGAATCACGCGAATCGATTCGGAATCACGCGAATCGATTCGGAATCACGAGAATCGATACGGAATCACGCGAATCGATACGGAATCACGCGAATCGATTCGGAATCACGCGAATCGATTCGGAATCACGCGAATCACGAATCAATTCGGAATCACGCGAATTGATTCTGAATCACTGACAATCAAATGAATCTGGAATCAGGTGTACAAAATTTTTCTAGAGTGGTTTGCACCTCGCTCGCGCGTGCTAATGGTACTTCTATGAGTTCACGAGCGTGAAACGCGTAAAAACAGGTCTGTGTGTATCCGCGTTAACCTGGTTCGCTCTGCGCATGTACACAATTTCGCACGAAATAAATTTGCGAAACGCGCGAAAATTATAAAAAAATTAATTTGAAAATCCGTGCCAGTAATTAAAACCAAATACGCCACTGTTTGCAAGTTTGCCAGAAGATTACGATATTTCCCCATACATGAAGCTGATTCTCCCAAGAATATCAAAAAAAATCACATTGATATTTTCCATGCGTAAAGAGGTTTCCGACTTCAAATTTAGTGGTCTACACATACTCGCGTGCTGGCGAACTCGATTTTACACGTGTCACAAATACACTGGAAACCTACTCTACTTCTGTTCGAGGAGAGTTTTCACGACTATCATTTTTCTTAAGTGGTTTAACATTATGCATAAATCCGCCTCAGCTTCAAATCTTATACACCAATTCCCCTTGAACTGGTTAAAAATTCACCGAGTATAATCGAAGTTATTATTGTCTTATCTCTTATCTAAATTATGTTGTTTCAATCTTCCATACCCGTGTAAACGCACCTTTATTTAAGTTCTTCAATCCACCCCAAGTTTGCACCAGAGATAAGCCTATACTGCCCGTTATACCTTTGCTTTTTCGAGTAAATGATATATATGGAAAATAGCTTAGGCGCATGCTGCCAACTAAAACTGCCATTAATCGGTCAAATTTCTTTAAATTTTTGCATAAATTCTCAAATAACTTCTAAACTATCTCGAATTTTAAATTAATTTTTCGACTTTCTAATTAATTAGATTAAGATGAACCATTTTAATATTTTTAATTATAATATAAATTAATATTGCGTTTCATTTCCCTAAACAATATCAAACAAAATCACCCCATGAGGCTAATTTGCATTCGTTCCAAAAAGATACTATATAAACCTTTCGAAGGGCTATATTAATCGAAGTAACCGTGCGTGATGGCCATGAAGTTAGGGGGAAACCCCCCCCCTTTCAATGTCTTGCTGATTCTTGATCTCTAGGCGCTTGGCGACGCAATTTACCCATTGGTGGGGCGATGTTTTGAGTCAGTGGAAGGTTGATGTGAACTGTACTAGTGGGGGACGCCTCGCTAGTATGGAACGCTGAGATCGGAAACTGGAGGTTGGACCTTGGTGCGGGGATGGTCGGAGGTGATTATGACAGTGGGAGACGTCCCATTGCTTATAATCGCCTTCGGCTGTTCAGCATCAAGGTTCGACCGTAAAGTGGATGGTGGAAGGCGATGATGTGCAATGGGAGACGTCCTGTTGTATGTCTTTGCACGACACCTGAAACTCTATGTGGCAGCCACGCTTAAAGGAGGTAATTCCACGGAATTGAACGATAAGCTGGTATGATTACGTCTCTAGACTTTTGGCTCCATGAGCTAGGTCACGTGATTTCCGGTTACACAGGATATCCGCTTACACAGGAAGTGACACACAGACACACGGACACACGGACACACAGACCCACAGACACACAGACCCACAGACACACAGACACACAGACACACAGACACGGCCAGTGTAAAACCTCCCCCTGAACTAAAGTTCAGTCGGGGAGGTAAAAATTATCAAAAGGACAACAACACGCAGTGTTCCCAGGTGGTCCCCCTCCCAAATACTAACTACGCTCGGAGATTCTTCACTTCGGTGATCGACGAAAACCGGTGTATTCAACGTGATATGGTCGTTGCCAACAACTGCCCTATTTGTACCTAGCCAATATATTTAAATATTTATATAAGAACAAGAATGTAATTGATTGTTTAAAATATACCGAGAAAATTGATATAGTCTATTTTTACAAATAAAAATGAAATGTAATATCTTAAAATTATCAAAAGGACAACAACACGCAGTGTTCCCAGGTGGTCCCCCTCCCAAATACTAACTACGCTCGGAGCTTCTTAACTTCGGTGATCAGACGAGAACCGGTGTATTCAACGTGATATGGTCGTTGCCAACAACTGGCCTATTTGTACATAGCCAATATATTTAAATATTTATATTAGAACAAGAATGTAATTGATTGTTTCAAATATACCGAGAAAATTGAAATGGGCTATTTTTTACAAATAAAAATGAAATGTAATATCTAAAAATTATCAAAAGGACAACAACACGAAGTGTTCCCAGGTGGTCTCCTTCCCAAGTACTAACTGCGCTCGACGCTGCTTAACTTCGGTGATCAGACGAGAACCGGTGTATTCAACGTGATATGGTCGTTGCCAACAACTGGCCTATTTGTATATAGCCAATATATTTAAATATTTATATTAGAACAAGAATGTAATTGATTGTTTCAAATATACCGAGAAAATTGAAATGGGCTATTTTTTACAAATAAAAATTAAATGTAATATCTAAAAATTATCAAAAGGACAACAACACGAAGTGTTCCCAGGTGGTTTCCTTCCCAAGTACTAACTGCGCTCGACGCTGCTTAACTTCGGTGATCAGACGAGAACCGGTGTATTCAACGTGATATGGTCGTTGCCAACAACTGGCCTATTTGTACATAGCCAATATATTTAAATATTTATATTAGAACAAGAATGTAATTGATTGTTTCAAATATACCGAGAAAATTGAAATGGGCTATTTTTTACAAATAAAAATTAAATGTAATATCTAAAAATTATCAAAAGGACAACAACACGCAGTGTTCCCAGGTGGTCCCTTCCCAAATACTAACTACGCTCGGAGCTTCTTAACTTCGGTGATCGACGAAAACCGGTGTATTCAACGTGATATGGTCGTTGCCAACAACTGCCCTATTTGTACATAGCCAATATATTTAAATATTTATATAAGAACAAGAATGTAATTGATTGTTTAAAATATACCGAGAAAATTGATATAGTCTATTTTTTACAAATAAAAATGAAATGTAATATCTAAAAATTATCAAAAGGACAACAACACGCAGTGTTCCCAGGTGGTCCCCCTCCCAAATACTAACTACGCTCGGCACTGCTTAACTTCGGTGATCAGACGAGAACCGGTGTATTCAACGTGATATGGTCGTTGCCAACAACTGGCCTATTTGTACATAGCCAATATATTTAAATATTTATATTAGAACAAGAATGTAATTGATTGTTTCAAATATACCGAGAAAATTGAAATGGGCTATTTTTTACAAATAAAAATGAAATGTAATATCTAAAAATTATCAAAAGGACAACAACACGAAGTGTTCCCAGGTGGTCTCCTTCCCAAGTACTAACTGCGCTCGACGCTGCTTAACTTCGGTGATCAGACGAGAACCGGTGTATTCAACGTGATATGGTCGTTGCCAACAACTGGCCTATTTGTACATAGCCAATATATTTAAATATTTATATTAGAACAAGAATGTAATTGATTGTTTCAAATATACCGAGAAAATTGAAATGGGCTATTTTTTACAAATAAAAATTAAATGTAATATCTAAAAATTATCAAAAGGACAACAACACGCAGTGTTCCCAGGTGGTCCCTTCCCAAATACTAACTACGCTCGGAGCTTCTTAACTTCGGTGATCGACGAAAACCGGTGTATTCAACGTGATATGGTCGTTGCCAACAACTGCCCTATTTGTACATAGCCAATATATTTAAATATTTATATAAGAACAAGAATGTAATTGATTGTTTAAAATATACCGAGAAAATTGATATAGTCTATTTTTTACAAATAAAAATGAAATGTAATATCTAAAAATTATCAAAAGGACAACAACACGCAGTGTTCCCAGGTGGTCCCCCTCCCAAATACTAACTACGCTCGGAGCTTCTTAACTTCGGTGATCGACGAAAACCGGTGTTTTCAACGTGATATGGTCGTTGCCAACAACTGCCCTATTTGTACATAGCCAATATATTTAAATATTTATATAAGAATAAGAACAAGAATGTAATTGATTGTTTAAAATATACCGAGAAAATTGATATAGTCTATTTTTTACAAATAAAAATGAAATGTAATATCTAAAAATTATCAAAAGGACAACAACACGAAGTGTTCCCAGGTGGTCTCCTTCCCAAGTACTAACTGCGCTCGACGCTGCTTAACTTCGGTGATCAGACGAGAACCGGTGTATTCAACGTGATATGGTCGTTGCCAACAACTGGCCTATTTGTACATAGCCAATATATTTAAATATTTATATTAGAACAAGAATGTAATTGATTGTTTCAAATATACCGAGAAAATTGAAATGGGCTATTTTTTACAAATAAAAATGAAATGTAATATCTAAAAATTATCAAAAGGACAACAACACGAAGTGTTCCCAGGTGGTCTCCTTCCCAAGTACTAACTGCGCTCGACGCTGCTTAACTTCGGTGATCAGACGAGAACCGGTGTATTCAACGTGATATGGTCGTTGCCAACAACTGGCCTATTTGTACATAGCCAATATATTTAAATATTTATATTAGAACAAGAATGTAATTGATTGTTTCAAATATACCGAGAAAATTGAAATGGGCTATTTTTTACAAATAAAAATTAAATGTAATATCTAAAAATTATCAAAAGGACAACAACACGCAGTGTTCCCAGGTGGTCCCTTCCCAAATACTAACTACGCTCGGAGCTTCTTAACTTCGGTGATCGACGAAAACCGGTGTATTCAACGTGATATGGTCGTTGCCAACAACTGCCCTATTTGTACATAGCCAATATATTTAAATATTTATATAAGAACAAGAATGTAATTGATTGTTTAAAATATACCGAGAAAATTGATATAGTCTATTTTTTACAAATAAAAATGAAATGTAATATCTAAAAATTATCAAAAGGACAACAACACGCAGTGTTCCCAGGTGGTCCCCCTCCCAAATACTAACTACGCTCGGAGCTTCTTAACTTCGGTGATCGACGAAAACCGGTGTTTTCAACGTGATATGGTCGTTGCCAACAACTGCCCTATTTGTACATAGCCAATATATTTAAATATTTATATAAGAATAAGAACAAGAATGTAATTGATTGTTTAAAATATACCGAGAAAATTGATATAGTCTATTTTTTACAAATAAAAATGAAATGTAATATCTAAAAATTATCAAAAGGACAACAACACGCAGTGTTCCCAGGTGGTCCCCCTCCCAAATACTAACTACGCTCGGAGCTTCTTAACTTCGGTGATCGACGAAAACCGGTGTATTCAACGTGGTATGGTCGTTGCCAACAACTGCCCTATTTGTACATAGCCAATATATTTAAATATTTATATTAGAACAAGAATATAATTGATTGTTTCAAATATACCGAGAAAATTGAAATAGTCTATTTTTTACAAATAAAAATGAAATGTAATATCTAAAAATTATCAAAAGGACAACAACACGAAGTGTTCCCAGGTGGTCTCCTTCCCAAGTACTAACTGCGCTCGACGCTGCTTAACTTCGGTGATCAGACGAGAACCGGTGTATTCAACGTGATATGGTCGTTGCCAACAACTGGCCTATTTGTACATAGCCAATATATTTAAATATTTATATTAGAACAAGAATGTAATTGATTGTTTCAAATATACCGAGAAAATTGAAATAGTCTATTTTTTACCAATAAAAATTAAATGTAATATCTAAAAATTAACAAAAGGACAACAACAAGCAGTGTTCCCAGGTGGTCCCCCTCCCAAATACTAACTACGCTCGGCGCTGCTTAACTTCGGTGATCAGACGAGAACCGGTGTATTCAACGTGATATGGTCGTTGCCAACAACTGCCCTATTTGTATATAGCCATATATTTAAATATTTATATAAGAACAAGAATGTAATTGATTGTTTAAAATATACCGAGAAAATTGAGATAGTCTATTTTTTACAAATAAAAATTAAATGTAATATCTAAAAATTATCAAAAGGACAACAACACGCAGTGTTCCCAGGTGGTCCCCCTCCCAAATACTAACTACGCTCGGAGATTCTTAACTTCGGTGATCGAAGAAAACCGGTGTATTCAACGTGATATGGTCGTTGCCAACAACTGCCCTATTTGTACCTAGCCAATATATTTAAATATTTATATAAGAACAAGAATGTAATTGATTGTTTAAAATATACCGAGAAAATTGAAATAGTCTATTTTTTACAAATAAAAATGAAATGTAATATCTAAAAATTATCAAAAGGACAACAACACGAAGTGTTCCCAGGTGGTCTCCTTCCCAAGTACTAACTGCGCTCGACGCTGCTTAACTTCGGTGATCAGACGAGAACCGGTGTATTCAACGTGATATGGTCGTTGCCAACAACTGGCCTATTTGTACATAGCCAATATATTTAAATATTTATATTAGAACAAGAATGTAATTGATTGTTTCAAATATACCGAGAAAATTGAAATAGTCTATTTTTTACAAATAAAAATGAAATGTAATATCTGAAAATTATCAAAAGGACAACAACACGCAGTGTTCCTAGGTGGTCCCCCTCCCAAATACTAACTACGCTCGGCGCTGCTTAACTTCGGTGATGAGACTAGAACCGGTGTATTCAACGTGATGTGGTCGTTGCCAACAACTGCCCTATTTGTACATAGCCAATATATTTAAATATTTATATAAGAACAAGAATGTAATTGATTGTTTAAAATATACCGAGAAAATTGATATAGTCTATTTTTTACAAATAAAAATGAAATGTAATATCTAAAAATTATCAAAAGGACAACAACACGCAGTGTTCCCAGGTGGTCCCCCTCCCAAATACTAACTACGCTCGGAGCTTCTTAACTTCGGTGATCGACGAAAACCGGTGTTTTCAACGTGATATGGTCGTTGCCAACAACTGCCCTATTTGTACATAGCCAATATATTTAAATATTTATATAAGAATAAGAACAAGAATGTAATTGATTGTTTAAAATATACCGAGAAAATTGATATAGTCTATTTTTTACAAATAAAAATGAAATGTAATATCTAAAAATTATCAAAAGGACAACAACACGCAGTGTTCCCAGGTGGTCCCCCTCCCAAATACTAACTACGCTCGGAGCTTCTTAACTTCGGTGATCGACGAAAACCGGTGTATTCAACGTGGTATGGTCGTTGCCAACAACTGCCCTATTTGTACATAGCCAATATATTTAAATATTTATATTAGAACAAGAATATAATTGATTGTTTCAAATATACCGAGAAAATTGAAATAGTCTATTTTTTACAAATAAAAATGAAATGTAATATCTAAAAATTATCAAAAGGACAACAACACGAAGTGTTCCCAGGTGGTCTCCTTCCCAAGTACTAACTGCGCTCGACGCTGCTTAACTTCGGTGATCAGACGAGAACCGGTGTATTCAACGTGATATGGTCGTTGCCAACAACTGGCCTATTTGTACATAGCCAATATATTTAAATATTTATATTAGAACAAGAATGTAATTGATTGTTTCAAATATACCGAGAAAATTGAAATAGTCTATTTTTTACCAATAAAAATTAAATGTAATATCTAAAAATTAACAAAAGGACAACAACAAGCAGTGTTCCCAGGTGGTCCCCCTCCCAAATACTAACTACGCTCGGCGCTGCTTAACTTCGGTGATCAGACGAGAACCGGTGTATTCAACGTGATATGGTCGTTGCCAACAACTGCCCTATTTGTATATAGCCATATATTTAAATATTTATATAAGAACAAGAATGTAATTGATTGTTTAAAATATACCGAGAAAATTGAGATAGTCTATTTTTTACAAATAAAAATTAAATGTAATATCTAAAAATTATCAAAAGGACAACAACACGCAGTGTTCCCAGGTGGTCCCCCTCCCAAATACTAACTACGCTCGGAGATTCTTAACTTCGGTGATCGAAGAAAACCGGTGTATTCAACGTGATATGGTCGTTGCCAACAACTGCCCTATTTGTACCTAGCCAATATATTTAAATATTTATATAAGAACAAGAATGTAATTGATTGTTTAAAATATACCGAGAAAATTGAAATAGTCTATTTTTTACAAATAAAAATGAAATGTAATATCTAAAAATTATCAAAAGGACAACAACACGAAGTGTTCCCAGGTGGTCTCCTTCCCAAGTACTAACTGCGCTCGACGCTGCTTAACTTCGGTGATCAGACGAGAACCGGTGTATTCAACGTGATATGGTCGTTGCCAACAACTGGCCTATTTGTACATAGCCAATATATTTAAATATTTATATTAGAACAAGAATGTAATTGATTGTTTCAAATATACCGAGAAAATTGAAATAGTCTATTTTTTACAAATAAAAATGAAATGTAATATCTGAAAATTATCAAAAGGACAACAACACGCAGTGTTCCTAGGTGGTCCCCCTCCCAAATACTAACTACGCTCGGCGCTGCTTAACTTCGGTGATGAGACTAGAACCGGTGTATTCAACGTGATGTGGTCGTTGCCAACAACTGCCCTATTTGTACATAGCCAATATATTTAAATATTTATATAAGAACAAGAATGTAATTGATTGTTTAAAATATACCGAGAAAATTGATATAGTCTATTTTTTACAAATAAAAATGAAATGTAATATCTAAAAATTATCAAAAGGACAACAACACGCAGTGTTCCCAGGTGGTCCCCCTCCCAAATACTAACTACGCTCGGAGCTTCTTAACTTCGGTGATCGACGAAAACCGGTGTTTTCAACGTGATATGGTCGTTGCCAACAACTGCCCTATTTGTACATAGCCAATATATTTAAATATTTATATAAGAATAAGAACAAGAATGTAATTGATTGTTTAAAATATACCGAGAAAATTGATATAGTCTATTTTTTACAAATAAAAATGAAATGTAATATCTAAAAATTATCAAAAGGACAACAACACGCAGTGTTCCCAGGTGGTCCCCCTCCCAAATACTAACTACGCTCGGAGCTTCTTAACTTCGGTGATCGACGAAAACCGGTGTATTCAACGTGGTATGGTCGTTGCCAACAACTGCCCTATTTGTACATAGCCAATATATTTAAATATTTATATTAGAACAAGAATATAATTGATTGTTTCAAATATACCGAGAAAATTGAAATAGTCTATTTTTTACAAATAAAAATTAAATGTAATATCTAAAAATTATCAAAAGGACAACAACACGAAGTGTTCCCAGGTGGTCTCCTTCCCAAGTACTAACTGCGCTCGACGCTGCTTAACTTCGGTGATCAGACGAGAACCGGTGTATTCAACGTGATATGGTCGTTGCCAACAACTGGCCTATTTGTACATAGCCAATATATTTAAATATTTATATTAGAACAAGAATGTAATTGATTGTTTCAAATATACCGAGAAAATTGAAATAGTCTATTTTTTACCAATAAAAATTAAATGTAATATCTAAAAATTAACAAAAGGACAACAACAAGCAGTGTTCCCAGGTGGTCCCCCTCCCAAATACTAACTACGCTCGGCGCTGCTTAACTTCGGTGATCAGACGAGAACCGGTGTATTCAACGTGATATGGTCGTTGCCAACAACTGCCCTATTTGTATATAGCCATATATTTAAATATTTATATAAGAACAAGAATGTAATTGATTGTTTAAAATATACCGAGAAAATTGAGATAGTCTATTTTTTACAAATAAAAATTAAATGTAATATCTAAAAATTATCAAAAGGACAACAACACGCAGTGTTCCCAGGTGGTCCCCCTCCCAAATACTAACTACGCTCGGAGATTCTTAACTTCGGTGATCGAAGAAAACCGGTGTATTCAACGTGATATGGTCGTTGCCAACAACTGCCCTATTTGTACCTAGCCAATATATTTAAATATTTATATAAGAACAAGAATGTAATTGATTGTTTAAAATATACCGAGAAAATTGAAATAGTCTATTTTTTACAAATAAAAATGAAATGTAATATCTAAAAATTATCAAAAGGACAACAACACGAAGTGTTCCCAGGTGGTCTCCTTCCCAAGTACTAACTGCGCTCGACGCTGCTTAACTTCGGTGATCAGACGAGAACCGGTGTATTCAACGTGATATGGTCGTTGCCAACAACTGGCCTATTTGTACATAGCCAATATATTTAAATATTTATATTAGAACAAGAATGTAATTGATTGTTTCAAATATACCGAGAAAATTGAAATAGTCTATTTTTTACAAATAAAAATGAAATGTAATATCTGAAAATTATCAAAAGGACAACAACACGCAGTGTTCCTAGGTGGTCCCCCTCCCAAATACTAACTACGCTCGGCGCTGCTTAACTTCGGTGATGAGACTAGAACCGGTGTATTCAACGTGATGTGGTCGTTGCCAACAACTGCCCTATTTGTACATAGCCAATATATTTAAATATTTATATAAGAACAAGAATGTAATTGATTGTTTAAAATATACCGAGAAAATTGATATAGTCTATTTTTTACAAATAAAAATTAAATGTAATATCTAAAAATTATCAAAAGGACAACAACACGCAGTGTTCCCAGGTGGTCCCCCTCCCAAATACTAACTACGCTCGGAGATTCTTAACTTCGGTGATCGACGAAAACCGGTGTATTCAATGTGATATGGTCGTTGCCAACAACTGCCCTATTTGTACCTAGCCAATATATTTAAATATTTATATAAGAACAAGAATGTAATTGATTGTTTAAAATATACCGAGAAAATTGATATAGTCTATTTTTACAAATAAAAATGAAATGTAATATCTAAAAATTATCAAAAGGACAACAACACGCAGTGTTCCCAGGTGGTCCCCCTCCCAAATACTAACTACGCTCGGAGCTTCTTAACTTCGGTGATCGACGAAAACCGGTGTATTCAACGTGGTATGGTCGTTTCCAACAACTGCCCTATTTGTACATAGCCATTATATTTAAATATTTATATAAGAACAAGAATGTAATTGATTGTTTAAAATATACCGAGAAAATTGAAATAGTCTATTTTTACAAATAAAAATGAAATGTAATATCTAAAAATTATCAAAAGGACAACAACACGAAGTGTTCCCAGGTGGTCTCCTTCCCAAGTACTAACTGCGCTCGACGCTGCTTAACTTCGGTGATCAGACGAGAACCGGTGTATTCAACGTGATATGGTCGTTGCCAACAACTGGCCTATTTGTACATAGCCAATATATTTAAATATTTATATTAGAACAAGAATGTAATTGATTGTTTCAAATATACCGAGAAAATTGAAATGGGCTATTTTTTACAAATAAAAATGAAATGTAATATCTAAAAATTATCAAAAGGACAACAACACGCAGTGTTCCCAGGTGGTCCCCCCCCAAATACTAACTACGCTCGGCGCTGCTTAACTTCGGTGATCGACGAGAACCTGTGTATTCAACGTGATATGGTCGTGCCCAACAACTGCCCTATTTGTACATAGCCAATATATTTAAATATTTATATAAGAACAAGAATGTAATTGATTGTTTAAAATATACCGAGAATATTGAGATAGTCTATTTTTTACCAATAAAAATTAAATGTAATATCTAAAAATTAACAAAACGACAACAACAAGCAGTGTTCCCAGGTGGTCCCCCTCCCAAATACTAACTACGCTCGGCTCTGCTTAACTTCGGTGATCAGACGAGAACCGGTGTATTCAACGTGATATGGTCGTTGCCAACAACTGCCCTATTTGTATATAGCCATATATTTAAATATTTATATAAGAACAAGAATGTAGTTGATTGTTTAAAATATACCAAGAAAATTAAGATAGTATATTTTTATTAATAAAAATGAAATGTAAAATCTAAAAATTATCAAAAGGACAACAACACGCAGTGTTCCTAGGTGGTCCCCCTCCCAAATACTAACTACGCTCGGCGCTGCTAAACTTCGGTGATCAGACGAGAACCGGTGTATTCAACGTGATATGGTAGTTGCCAAAAACTGGCCTATTTGTACATAGCCAATATATTTAAATATTTATATAAGAACAAGAATGTAATTGATTGTTTAAAATATACCGAGAAAATTGAGATAGTATATTTTTATAAATAAAAATGAAATGTAAAATCTAAAAATTATCAAAAGGACAACAACACGCAGTGTTCCCAGGTGGTCCCCCTCCCAAATACTAACTACGCTCGGAGATTCTTAACTTCGGTGATCGACGAAAACCGGTGAATTCAACGTGATGTGGTCGTTGCCAACAACTGCCCTATTTGTACATAGCCAATATATTTAAATATTTATATAAGAACAAGAATGTAATTGATTGTTTAAAATATACCGAGAAAATTGATATAGTCTATTTTTTACAAATAAAAATGAAATGTAATATCTAAAAATTATCAAAAGGACAACAACACGAAGTGTTCCCAGGTGGTCTCCTTCCCAAGTACCTACTGCGCTCGACGCTGCTTAACTTCGGTGATCAGACGAGAACCGGTGTATTCAACGTGATATGGTCGTTCCCAACAACTGGCCTATTTGTACCTAGCCAATATATTTTAATATTTATATTAGAACAAGAATATAATTGATTGTTTCAAATATACCGAGAAAATTGAAATAGTCTATTTTTTACAAATAAAAATGAAATGTAATATCTGAAAATTATCAAAAGGACAACAACACGCAGTGTTCCCAGGTGGTCCTCCTCCCAAATACTAACTACGCTTGGAGCTTCTTAACTTCGGTGATCGACGAAAACCGGTGTATCCAACGTGATATGGTCGTTGACAACAACTTCCCTATTTGTATATAGCCAATATATTTAAATATTTATATAAGAACAAGAATGTAGTTGATTGTTTAAAATATACAGAGAAAATTGATATAGTCTATTTTTTACAAATAAAAATTAAATGTAATATCTAAAAATTATCAAAAGGACAACAACACGAAGTGTTCCCAGGTGGTCTCCTTCCCAAGTACTAACTGCGCTCGACGCTGCTTAGCTTCGGTGATCAGACGAGAACCGGTGTATTCAACGTGATATGGTCGTTGCCAACAACTGGCCTATTTGTACCTAGCCAATATATTTAAATATTTATATTAGAACAAGAATATAATTGATTGTTTCAAATATACCGAGAAAATTGAAATAGTCTATTTTTTACAAATAAAAATGAAATGTAATATCTGAAAATTATCAAAAGGACAACAACACGCAGTGTTCCCAGGTCGTCCCCCTCCCAAATACTAGCTACGCTTGGAGCTTCTTAACTTCGGTGATCGACGAGAACCTGTGTATTCAACGTGATATGGTCGTTGCCAACAACTGCCCTATTTGTACATAGCCAATATATTTAAATATTTATATAAGAACAAGAATGTAATTGATTGTTTAAAATATACCGAGAAAATTGATATAGTCTATTTTTTACAAATAAAAATGAAATGTAATATCTAAAAATTATCAAAAGGACAACAACACGCAGTGTTCCCATGTGGTCCCTTCCCAAGTACTAACTACGCTCGACGCTGCTTAACTTCGGTGATCAGACGAGAACCGGTGTATTTAACGTGATATGGTCGTTGCCAACATCTGCCGTATTTGTATATAGCCAATATATTTAAATATTTATATAAGAACAAGAATGTAGTTGATTGTTTAAAATATACCAAGAAAATTAAGATAGTATATTTTTATAAATAAAAATGAAATGTAAAATCTAAAAATTATCAAAAGGACAACAACACGCAGTGTTCCCAGGTGGTCCCCCTACCAAGTACTAACTGCGCTCGACGCTGCTTAACTTCGGTGATCAGACGAGAACCGGTGTATTCAACGTGATATGGTCGTTGCCAACAACTGCCCTATTTGTACCTAGCCAATATATTTAAATATTTATATAAGAACAAGAATGTAATTGATTGTTTAAAATATACCGAGAAAATTGATATAGTCTATTTTTACAAATAAAAATGAAATGTAATATCTAAAAATTATCAAAAGGACAACAACACGCAGTGTTCCCAGGTGGTCCCCCTCCCAAATACTAACTACGCTCGGAGCTTCTTAACTTCGGTGATCGACGAAAACCGGTGTATTCAACGTGGTATGGTCGTTTCCAACAACTGCCCTATTTGTACATAGCCATTATATTTAAATATTTATATAAGAACAAGAATGTAATTGATTGTTTAAAATATACCGAGAAAATTGAAATAGTCTATTTTTTACAAATAAAAATGAAATGTAATATCTAAAAATTATCAAAAGGACAACAACACGAAGTGTTCCCAGGTGGTCTCCTTCCCAAGTACTAACTGCGCTCGACGCTGCTTAACTTCGGTGATCAGACGAGAACCGGTGTATTCAACGTGATATGGTCGTTGCCAACAACTGGCCTATTTGTACATAGCCAATATATTTAAATATTTATATTAGAACAAGAATGTAATTGATTGTTTCAAATATACCGAGAAAATTGAAATAGTCTATTTTTTACAAATAAAAATGAAATGTAATATCTGAAAATTATCAAAAGGACAACAACACGCAGTGTTCCTAGGTGGTCCCCCTCCCAAATACTAACTACGCTCGGCGCTGCTTAACTTCGGTGATGAGACTAGAACCGGTGTATTCAACGTGATGTGGTCGTTGCCAACAACTGCCCTATTTGTACATAGCCAATATATTTAAATATTTATATAAGAACAAGAATGTAATTGATTGTTTAAAATATACCGAGAAAATTGATATAGTCTATTTTTTACAAATAAAAATTAAATGTAATATCTAAAAATTATCAAAAGGACAACAACACGCAGTGTTCCCAGGTGGTCCCCCTCCCAAATACTAACTACGCTCGGAGCTTCTTAACTTCGGTGATCGACGAAAACCGGTGTATTCAACGTGGTATGGTCGTTTCCAACAACTGCCCTATTTGTACATAGCCATTATATTTAAATATTTATATAAGAACAAGAATGTAATTGATTGTTTAAAATATACCGAGAAAATTGAAATAGTCTATTTTTTACAAATAAAAATGAAATGTAATATCTAAAAATTATCAAAAGGACAACAACACGAAGTGTTCCCAGGTGGTCTCCTTCCCAAGTACTAACTGCGCTCGACGCTGCTTAACTTCGGTGATCAGACGAGAACCGGTGTATTCAACGTGATATGGTCGTTGCCAACAACTGGCCTATTTGTACATAGCCAATATATTTAAATATTTATATTAGAACAAGAATGTAATTGATTGTTTCAAATATACCGAGAAAATTGAAATGGGCTATTTTTTACAAATAAAAATGAAATGTAATATCTAAAAATTATCAAAAGGACAACAACACGCAGTGTTCCCAGGTGGTCCCCCCCCAAATACTAACTACGCTCGGCGCTGCTTAACTTCGGTGATCGACGAGAACCTGTGTATTCAACGTGATATGGTCGTGCCCAACAAGTGCCCTATTTGTACATAGCCAATATATTTAAATATTTATATAAGAACAAGAATGTAATTGATTGTTTAAAATATACCGAGAAAATTGATATAGTCTATTTTTTACAAATAAAAATGAAATGTAATATCTAAAAATTATCAAAAGGACAACAACACGCAGTGTTCCCAGGTGGTCCCCCTCCCAAATACTAACTACGCTCGGAGCTTCTTAACTTCGGTGATCGACGAAAACCGGTGTATTCAACGTGGTATGGTCGTTGCCAACAACTGCCCTATTTGTACATAGCCAATATATTTAAATATTTATATTAGAACAAGAATATAATTGATTGTTTCAAATATACCGAGAAAATTGAAATAGTCTATTTTTTACAAATAAAAATGAAATGTAATATCTGAAAATTATCAAAAGGACAACAACACGCAGTGTTCCCAGGTGGTCTCCTTCCCAAGTACTAACTGCGCTCGACGCTGCTTAACTTCGGTGATCAGACGAGAACCGGTGTATTCAACGTGATATGGTCGTTGCCAACAACTGGCCTATTTGTACATAGCCAATATATTTAAATATTTATATTAGAACAAGAATGTAATTGATTGTTTCAAATATACCGAGAAAATTGAAATAGTCTATTTTTTACAAATAAAAATGAAATGTAATATCTAAAAATTATCAAAAGGACAACAACACGCAGTGTTCCCAGGTGGTCCCCCTCCCACTGCTTAACTTCGGTGATCGACGAGAACCTGTGTATTCAACGTGATAATGTCGTGCCCAACAACTGCCCTATTTGAACATAGCCAATATATTTAAATATTTATATTAGAACATGAATGTAATTGATTGTTTCAAATATACTGAGAAAATTGATATAGTCTATTTTTTACAAATAAAAATGAATGTAATATCTAAAAATTATCAAAAGGACAACAACACGCAGTGTTCCCAGGTGGTCCCCCTCCAAAATACTAACTACGCTCGGAGCTTCTTAACTTCGGTGATCGACGAAAACCGGTGTATTCAACGTGATATGGTCGTTGCCAACAACTGTCCTATTTGTACATAGCCAATATATTTAAATATTTATATAAGAACAAGAATGTAATTGATTGTTTAAAATATACCGAGAAAATTGATATAGTCTATTTTTTACAAATAAAAATGAAATGTAATATCTAAAATTATCAAAAGGAAAACACCAGGCAGTGTTCCCATGTGGTCCCTTCCCAAGTACTAACTACGCTCGACGCTGCTTAACTTCTGTGATCAGACGAGAACCGGTGTATTTAACGTGATATGGTCGTTTCCAACATCTGCCGTATTTGTATATAGCCAATATATTTAAATATTTATATAAGAACAAGAATGTAGTTGATTGTTTAAAATATACCAAGAAAATTAAGATAGTATATTTTTATAAATAAAAATGAAATGTAAAATCTAAAAATTATCAAAAGGACAACAACACGCAGTGTTCCCAGGTGGTCCCCCTACCAAGTACTAACTGCGCTCGACGCTGCTTAACTTCGGTGATCAGACGAGAACCGGTGTACTCAACGTGATATGGTCGTTGCCAACAACTGCCCTATTTGTACCTAGCCAATATATTTAAATATTTATATAAGAACAAGAATGTAATTGATTGTTTAAAATATACCGAGAAAATTGATATAGTCTATTTTTACAAATAAAAATGAAATGTAATATCTAAAAATTATCAAAAGGACAACAACACGCAGTGTTCCCAGGTGGTCCCCCTCCCAAATACTAACTACGCTCGGAGCTTCTTAACTTCGGTGATCGACGAAAACCGGTGTATTCAACGTGGTATGGTCGTTTCCAACAACTGCCCTATTTGTACATAGCCATTATATTTAAATATTTATATAAGAACAAGAATGTAATTGATTGTTTAAAATATACCGAGAAAATTGAAATAGTCTATTTTTTACAAATAAAAATGAAATGTAATATCTAAAAATTATCAAAAGGACAACAACACGAAGTGTTCCCAGGTGGTCTCCTTCCCAAGTACTAACTGCGCTCGACAATGCTTAACTTCGGTGATCAGACGAGAACCGGTGTATTCAACGTGATATGGTCGTTGCCAACAACTGGCCTATTTGTACATAGCCAATATATTTAAATATTTATATTAGAACAAGAATGTAATTGATTGTTTCAAATATACCGAGAAAATTGAAATGGGCTATTTTTTACAAATAAAAATGAAATGTAATATCTAAAAATTATCAAAAGGACAACAACACGCAGTGTTCCCAGGTAGTCCCCCCCCCCAAATACTAACTACGCTCGGCGCTGCTTAACTTCGGTGATCGACGAGAACCTGTGTATTCAACGTGATATGGTCGTGCCCAATAACTGCCCTATTTGTACATAGCCAATATATTTAAATATTTATATTAGAACATGAATGTAATTGAGTGTTTCAAATATACCGAGAAAATTGATATAGTCTATTTTTTACAAATAAAAATGAATGTAATATCTAAAAATTATCAAAAGGACAACAACACGCAGTGTTCCCAGGTGGTCCCCCTCCCACTGCTTAACTTCGGTGATCGACGAGAACCTGTGTATTCAACGTGATATTGTCGTGCCCAACAACTGCCCTATTTGAACATAGCCAATATATTTAAATATTTATATTAGAACATGAATGTAATTGAGTGTTTCAAATATACCGAGAAAATTGATATAGTCTATTTTTTACAAATAAAAATGAAATGTAAAATCTAAAAATTATCAAAAGGACAACAACACGCAGTGTTCCTAGGTGGTCCCCCTCCCAAATACTAACTACGCTCGGCGCTGCTTAACTTCGGTGATCAGACGAGAACCGGTGTATTCAACGTGATATGGTCGTTGCCAACAACTGCCCTATTTGTACATAGCCAATATATTTAAATATTTATATAAGAACAAGAATGTAATTGATTGTTTAAAATATACCGAGAAAATTGATATAGTCTATTTTTTACAAATAAAAATGAAATGTAATATCTAAAAATGATCAAACGGACAACAACTCGCAGTGTTCCCAGTGGTCTCCCTTCCAAGTACTAACTGCGCTCGAAGCTGCCTAACCTCGGTAATCAGACGAGAACCGTTGTATTCAACGTGATATGCTCGTTGCCTACAATTAATGAATTTGTATACAGCCAATATATTTCAATCTTTATATAAGAACAAGAATGTAATTGATTGTTTAAAATATACCAAGAAAATTAAGATAGTCTATTTTTATGAATAAAAATGAAATGTAAAATCTAAAAATTATCAAAAGGACAACACCACGCAGTGTTCCCAGGTGGTCCCCTCCCAAGTACTAACTGCACTCGACGCTGCGTAACTTCGGTGATCAGACGAGAGCCGTTGTATTCAACGTGCTATGCTCGTTTCGAACAACTGCCGTATTTAAATTTTACAAAAAAGAGGTTGCTTCGCACCCTTAAAAAGGGCTCTTTATCTAACTCGAATCAAACCCGTGAAGGGACACAAATTAATTGTTAGAGAAAGAGCAATTTCATATCTTTAAAATTATAGTTAGTAGATTTAGTCTACTACTTCAAAGATTTTAATATTATTATATATTTTCCAAAAAACGGATAAAGACGACCTAGGACTAATGATAAAAATATATACATTAAAGGAATTCCATCTTTAGCTAATTTTATTAGTGATACTAATAAAATTTAAAATTAAAATCAATGAGAGAGGAAGGTTACCTAGGTCGTCTTTATCCGTTTTTTGGAAAATATATAATAATATTAAAATCTTTGAAGTAGTAGACTAAATCTACTAACTATAATTTTAAAGATATGAAATTGCTCTTTCTCTAACAATTAATTTGTGTCCCTTCACGGCTTTGATTCGAGTTAGATAAAGAGCCCTTTTTAAGGGTGCGAAAAAACATCTTTTTTGTAAAATTTCTGTCCCTTTTTTCACCAGAAATATACACCTTTTCCTCATTTCACTATTTTGCTTTATAGGTATATATTGAGCCTTAATTCTTACTAATGATGAATAAATATTATAGCGTTTAATTGAGGCTTCAATCTATTCGTAATTGAGACCCTAGAACAAATCTTGAAAGACAGAGATAAACTAACCTAACCTTACCTAAAGTAGTAAAATAGGGATGGGCTAATTCAAGGGATTAACTAACCTAACCAAATATTACCTAAAATATTACAAGTGGAACGGGTTAGCCTGAGCTAGGGATTACCTTGTTGGAGGGATGGGCAATTTCCAGGAATTAATTAACATAATTTAACCTTATCATAAAGATTACATGATGGAATGGGTAGCCCGATTGATTAACTAGTTGGAAGGATGGGCTAATTCGAGGAATTAACTGGCATGGAAGGCGAAACAATTCAAGAGAACATAATTCAGAAGACCTGAATTATGTGGCCGTATATTTAACTCGCCGACATCAATTTCCCTTTCGCATATCATATTTAACATTCTAAATCTTCATTTTTTAATATACTTAAGTTAGATTTTATAAGGGTTTTCCTCGCCGGAGCGTTTCCGCCTGGCGAGCGGCGTTCGAACTTTTTCCCGCGAATTTGGTTAAAAGACGCTGGTTTTGGGAAAAATGTTCGAAGAGCCACAAACACGGGGAAAAACGAGAAAAGCTTACACAAAAAAAGTGTTTTGGGGGTTGGGATAAATTGTGTGAGGAGTTAAATCACTTGGGAAGAAGAGGAAAAAAAGATTCGTTTCACGTATGGTTTCTCATAATTGGTCAATCAAAATAACACTCTTTTATTCATGGTCAGGCACATTGGTAATAACACTTTCAAAAATATAACACTTTAATTACTAGGGGGGAAAAAACGATAATACTTAAAAATTCGAGGGACGTTACAACCCGTTATCTCACAGAGTTGGGCGCACGGAAGGTGCTTAGATATCTACGTTAAATTATCGGGGCTCTCAAGTTATGCTTAATCAAATATAGATTTACTTTAATATTAATGAGATACCTTGGATATTTAAAATAGGGCTTTCTAGGTTATTCTACACTACAGTTATTTAACACTTACGGGTATCATCAATTGGGAACGCGGTAGCAATTATTTATATCAGGTGACGTTGTCGAGAGATAGAGTAGCACGGAACTCGTCGTTAACTAGGGGGGATCAACTATGTGACATCGTCACTTTAAACTCTCACGAGCATCCTAAACTTTCTAGAGGGGATCTTGACTCGGACACTATGATACGAATGAATATTGTAACTAGGGTTTTATTCTAATTACACCTCGTAATGAGGAGGTTTAAAAAAAGGAAGGGGTGAAGCAAAGATTTTCCTTATCTCTCTCTTTTTTATCTCGATAACGTTTTCTGATTTCTATCTTTTTCTTAAAAAGTGCGGGAGTTGAATTATACTACGGTTTTCTAGACTTCGATCTCAACAACAAGCCGACATTAGATTTGGGTACGAATAATTCACTGAGAGGTCAAACGATAAACAAAAAATATAAAAAAAGTACTCAACACTGCCTGTGTTTTACGAAAAAGTTGGGTTCGGGGGCCGTCGTGTCTTTCGGATTAGCTTGATTTTGTTGCGTAACAGTAGAGCCGTATCCATTCCTGTACCAATCGGTTTCACTGGCTCTCTCCTTGAGGGGTTAGACAGGATTTCTCGGACAGCTTGCGGGGTGGCAACTTCGTTGAAATTAGTTACGGCACGGTCTCTCGGGTAGGTATTCACACATGCTCCGACGAGTGATCGTCCGGTTTCTTGGGGTCTCGAGGGGGGATTTGGTTTGACTTCAGTAATTATCGTCCTTCGTCGTTGTGTTTTTAGTTTGCTGGATTTCTTGGTTTCGACGCCATATAGCGGGGGAGGCTCCTTTCCTTCGTGGATTGAATATCGTCAGCGGGGATCATCGGATTCTGGAGGGCGAATCGGAATTCTTTGTGGCCTAGGTGGCTCTTTTCCATTAATAGTGCTATGAGATTCGACTCATTTTTCTTCTAACTTCTTCTAGCGGGACTTTCTTCTAAGTTAATTCGCGGTTTTATAAAGTTCACGACAGCGACTATGTCCTGAAGGATCGAGGACTTAAAATGGCGGAGTCCGAGCCCTTGGTTTAAGCGGGCTTTGTCTTCAGCATCAGCGCAGCGCGCTCGTCTTTTAGAGGGGAGATCCTGTTCCTTCAGTGGTTTCTGTCGAGATACCCTTTCTTTTCATGCTTCTCTATAATTGTCGCCTCGGATGGGGGAAAAAAAGGACGCTCTGGTTCTTGTTCGGGCCATCCGGGCACCTCTATCGAAGGCCGCTACCGCGTGCCTCATGACGTATCCCTTTCGTTTCTTAGTACTCTGCAGGGTCGGTCTGGATTTTCTGTGGAAGATAGACGGGGGGAGGCTTTTAGGGCATCGTTTCCTCTTCGTATTCGGCGCCAATGGGCCTACGCCTTGGTTAGTGATGAATCTTCGGGTTGGGGTTGAGGAGTGAAACGCTGTCCGAGAGTTTTTTCCCAGGGTTTATGGAAAAGTTTTGGGGAATTTGAGGTGACCATGAACGTGAAGGTCGATGTCATTTCGTTAGTTCCTTGAGGTAGTTATGGCAGTGGGGGTTTATTGGTATCGTTTTGTGGAGATAGGGTCACATGAAATTGTACTTGGTCTAGAGGGGATCTTTAGAATTGGCGTTTCTTAGAGTTCGCAAAATTTTGGCTATCCGGTCCTTTGTTAAGAGGGAAAATGGGGTTTTTATATTTTTCCCGTTTTTAAGTTAAAATTGTTTCTTTTAAAGGGCAGGTGACACATAATACAACAAAAATAGGCTTATAATATATCTTAATTACCAAAATTAAAAATTTGGAGGGTAGAGTAGGGTGAAATATGTGACGGAGTCACATATCCCTTCCCTTTCTTGTGCGTTCGTCCAGAACCATAAAAGTTTGTCTGGTACAACTAGGGGGGCATAAGCATGCACACTTTTACTTTGTAATTACACTTTATTGATTGGCTTTTCGCCTTTTAAAACCACAAAAAATATTAAAAAAATTTTTTTTTGTCAGCACGCGTGTTCTACCCGGCCGACACCGGCACGCGCTTTAAATTTTCGTGACGGTCTTAATTATGCGGAGTATGTGCGAATTGATGACGCGGGAGCTGATCACGGCTAAGTAGTAGTAAGTCGGACGCGTCAGTTGATCGTTTGCGTTCACCCAGTTTACAAGAGGGGCTGCACTCCGACCCTCTGTGCCCTTGGGCACCGCACGCGTCACAAGTGACGTTTCCTTTTGGACGAATTCCGGTGAGTTCTCGGGGGCTTCCCTTCGCGTTTCTAAAATCCGCGGGTACGGCGGACGACCTTGACCGAACAAAACGTTTTCGCTCCGTATATCCGAAAAATTGCTGAGCATCGCGCTCAATGACTAGAGGGAAATTGCGGTGGTTATGGTACGGCTGAAACGGTAGATTCCACCTTCGCGCGATTCTTGGGTTGGGGGATCGTTCAGATTGTTGTTAGATGGGTCCGCGGTAACGGGTTCCTCCCGGATTACTGGCGTCGTGGCGGGAATTTCTTCCTCGAACTCTCGCGGTAAACCGGTAGTTACTGGAACTACGTTGGGTGGCTGGACTTCTTCAACAATCTGCGCTTGGATTACTGGCGTCGTGGCGGAAATTTCTTCCTCGACCTCTCGCGGTAAATCCAACGGGCGAGTTCCTCTCCTCCGTCTCTCGTTTCTAGGGGGGATCACAAACGGATAGTTCGGCCCGAACACTTCCGGGTTGGGACTTCTGTCCACATCATCGACCTCCCAGATCTCGTTGGGGTCAGCCGGAACCGGGTTCCAAACCTGACGTTCTGATCGTTGTGGTCTACCCATTTCCCAGGGCCTCGTTTCAAATCGGCGCCAACGTCGTTGCTCCTCCGTTTCACCGTCGATAACTTTGTCTTCCGGAGGGGGAATGTTACGAATGGGAGCCCGAGCTTGTCTTAGTGCTTGTGCGATCTGGAGGACGCGCAAATCTTCCTCGAGATCGGTGAGGGGAGCTACTCTAGGAATCGGAATTCCTACTGCTATTGTTTTATTTTTCCATTCCGGATGTAGAAGACGAGTGCGAGTTATGAGAGAATCGTCTAGAGGGAGTTGAATCAAATAAAAAGTTAGTTCTGGTTGGCATTTAAAGCAATAGTACGTTAGGACGGTATCCAAGGAGTCTCGGTCTAAACCGACACATTTAACGTGATACTCTAATTCGCAGTTATCTCATTGTATCCTATCGATCATTGGTTCGTTTGAATTGTTTATGATACACTCGGGGCGTGGCATTCTTCTTCGAGAGTAGAATCAAGGTTTTTACGGTTACGTAGTCTCTTTGCGCGTCTAGGGGGAGCGGGGCGGTGGCTTCCGCGTGGGAACCGATTTCGCCTGGATCGCTGAACGATTGATTACTAGAGGGGTCATTGTTTTCGTTATTTAGTTCATTTTCGGGCCATAATCGTTCATGTACTAATTTTATATGGTCCACGTGGTATGAACCTATCGTTTGTTTCGTTTGTATATCCATTAATTCGTACGCCAGGTTGTTGAGTCGGGTTTTAACTAAGTAGGGTCCTTCATATTTGGGGGAAAGTTTATGTGAAGTGTGGCTACTTGCGCGTGATTGAATGTGGGTTCTTACCCAAACCATTGTCCGATTACGAACTTCTGCTCACGACTACGAGTATCATAATATTTCTTATTTTTCTCGTTGGCGCTCTTAATGTTATTTTTCACGTTTATGTAAGCCTGTTTAAGTTCTTTCGTAAACGCGATATCTGGAGGGGGAGATCATTTTGTTCTTCTAGAGGGGGATCGCCGGGTAGGCGAATTTCTCGGCCATAGTTGAGGAAATTGGGGGTGAACCCTGTACTATCATTTGGGGAATTATTCATTGCAAGTCTAACTAGGGGAGATGCCTATCCCAACTTCTATGATCCATGCCAATGTAGGTGGCTAGTAATCGGCCTACAACTTGATTATAACGCTCGGTTAAGTTTGACTGTAGGTGGTATGCTGTGGTGAAACTTTGGTGTACGCCGAGCAGGGTTGCCACTTCCGCAAATAAATCGGCTATAAATTGCGGTCCCTTATCGGAGACTAACCTAGCAGGGACTCCCCATCTACATATCACATTGTCTATAAATACCTTGGCTACGTTGACTGCCGTGGCTTTCTCGAGGGGAGCTATTTCTACGGCTTTGGTAAAATAATCTACCATCACTACCAGCGTGGTGTTACCTTGAGGGGATGTGGGGAAGGGACCCATGAGGTCGATACCAACTAACTTCCAGGGGCCCTGTACTATTCTTGAAATCATCAACCCAGGTTTCTTCCTCCGTTCTACTTTGGTTCTTTGGCATACAACACAACTCTTAACGTAAGCCTCTATGATCTTTTTCATTCCATCCCAATAATATCTAGCGGTGATCTTCTTAATGGTTTTACTTATTCCCATATGACCTGCGAATTTTGCGTCGTGGTATACTTCTAATATTTGCTTCTGGGTGGACAGGGGCACTAATAAGCGGGGAATGAGATCATCTTTGGCGGGATTAACGTAAATTAAGCCATTCAATTTTACATAGCGGGGATGATTTGCTAATAAATCGGGGTCATCGTAAATTTCTGACAGCTCGGGGTCATTCTTTTGGGCGGCTTCCCATTCATCTCGATTTAGAATCCTAATAGGGAGTTCGAGGGGGAGGGGATCGCTAACATTGTGTCCCAAGAATCGTCGGGAGGGGTGAGGGGATTCCGTGGAAATAATCCGGGAGGATCGTGAGGAAGCCATAGTGGAGGGGTGGTTGGGGTTTCATTCCCTATTTGCTCGCGGATGTTTGGGTTCTCTTTTTCGGGATCGATGATTTCTGTTATTGAAGCCATAAGAATTTTATTTCTCTCTTCCTCTTTCTCTTCCTGTTTTTGTTCTAGCGGGAGGAGTCTCGAGAGGGGATCTGCCAATTTGTTTGCTCTTCCGGGTCGGTAAATGATTTCTAAATCGTGCCCTTGTAGGTACAATGCCCATCTAGCTAATCTACCGTGGGGATCCTTAAGGTTTATTAGCTATTGTAAGGCAGCATGATCTGTGACCACCGTAAACTTAGACCCTTCTATATAGTGATTAAATTTCTTAATCGCCCAACAAACCGCGCCGCATTCTAACTCCGTAACTGAATAATTTTTCTCGTGGGGATTTAGTCTTACTCGCATAAGCTATTGCGCGAGGGGTGCCTTTCTGTTCTTGAATTAACGTGGCTCCGTACCCGGTGCCAATAGCGTCTGTGTGTATGAAAAATTCGACATCTCTAGAGGGGGCGGCTAATATGGGGGACTAATTAATATTTCCTTCAGTTGATTGAAGGCGTCTTCCTGGGGTTTATCCCAATGCCATTCTATGATTTTCTTTCTGAGTTTATTGAGGGGACCTGCTATTTCGGCAAATTTAGGAATAAAGCTCCGTTCCATGGTGTTGTTATAATCGATGTAATACTAATAAAAGACTGCTACTTCATGGACTTTAAAAATACTGTTTTTATTAATCTAAAAACCTCATTTTGGGAGCTTTCGAGTCGTGACTTTTCTTCAGCCAAATTTTTCTTACACTAATTTATTTGATAATCGTTTTACATCATTGCAAAAAATAGAGAAAACAATAAAAATATTATCCCTTAATTTTTTAATTTAAATTTAAAACTCCTTCATCCATTCGAGTTTATTTGTCTAGATTAAGCCCCCCTCTGTCGCCTATATACACAGTCTCATTGAAACCCCTTCTGTACCAACTTATTTCTTCGTTTAGTACCTTTGTCCCTTCCCAATCTATTTCATGGTTTTTTTCCCTTTTAACATGCAGGGCTAAACCATTATTTTCGTCGCCTTTTTTACGCAGTATTAATGTTCCGTTTGTCTTTTTTTTTGTCTTTTTGTCTGACCTATATATGTTTGTCCACAATTACATTTTATTTGATATATAATTCCTGCTTTTTTTAACTCTTCTATTTTTGGTTTATTTCTAATTATTTCGGATTTTAAAGTGTTTTATTGCTGCTAACTAATGTGATGTTGTATTGTCTTAGTTGTCTCTGTGTTTTTTCGGTTATTCCGTACATATACGGTAACGATAATATATTTTCCGGTTTCTCTTTACCTACATTATTTTTTACTTCGTTATTATTAAAAATTTGTTTTACTAGATTCTTTGGATAACCACTGTTTATCAGTTGTTTGCTAATTTTATTTTTATCTTCTATAGGTTCATCTGACATTAATTCTATTTTATTCTTGAATGTTTTTACTATACCTATTTTAATTTTATTATTTTAGGACGATTGGTAATTTAAGAAGGTTTTAGCATGGGTTGGTTTTTGATAAATTGTGCATTTTATCTGTTTGTTATTGTGTTGTAGTAATAAATCTAAAAATGGGAGACTTTGTTTTGCTTCGTTTTCAAAAGTAAATTGTATGTCCTTTATTGTTTTGTTTACTATCTCTAATAATGTATCTTTTCCTAGTGATTTACTCTTGATGATAAATATATCATCCATAAACCTTCTCCAGAATTTAACATGTGTTTTTATTATTATTTTCCCTATTATGGATTTTTCTATATGTTCCATAACTAAATTTGCAATGGGAGCTGAAAGTGTGTTTCCCATTGCGAGGCCTTTTTCTTGTGCGTAGTATTTCTCTTCAAACATAAAATACGTGTCTTTGAGACATATATCTGCTAATTCTATTATTGTCTTTAAGCTCAAAGTGGTTCTATCTTTTAAACTATGGTCATCATCGGGTATGGACTATCAAACTTACAATTATTTGTTGGAACAATTACAAGCCTGGGAGAAGGTTAATTTCAGACAATTTAAAGATCTTCATATCACTAAACTGAATAGACTAATAAAGTCGAAATTGGACAAAGAAACAGTGACAGACCACAGTATCATAGACAGTGTAGTAAATCTTTCAGATCGAAACTTAACGCAGGACGAATTGAGACTATTAGCAAAAGGATTAACTTTTGGTATTTATCAAAAAAAGGTAGATCTCTTAGAAGTATGTGCAAGAACGGAGGAACAACTAAGAAAAATAGGGGTGGACGATAAAACAAAACAAGATATAAGGAATATAATTAAGACAAATTTTTCAAAATCTTCGAATAAGCTTAATCTAGATAAATCAGATCTAAATGCCTTAAAAATGTTAAAGAATGATAAACTGTAAAAAGTAGTACAGGCAGATAAAGGAGGAAAATTGTTATACTTAATACCAAAGACTACTCGGAGAAAATGCTTAATATATTAGATGCAAAAGAATACACAAAATTAAAAAATGACCCAACAGATAAAATAGACAAGAAAATACATAAAGTGATCAACAATGCGGTAAAAAATAAGGAATTAGAAAAAGATAAAAAATATGGTTATTTCCCCCGATTTTAAAAACACCGCATATTTATGGACTAGTAAAGATTCATAAGAAGGACAACCCCCTTAGAGTAATCGTATCCGCCATAAATAGTCCCACATATACATGTGCTAAACGTTTAGTTAAAATCATCACTCCACTAGTAGGAAAAAATGGGCTTACCATAAAAAACACACAAGAATTCGCAGCGGAAATTAGAAATCAGGTTTTAAATGAAGAGGAAGAAATATGTAGCCTAGACGTGGTAAATCTTTATGGGAGCGAACCAATACCATTAGCATTAAAAATACTCGAAACCAAATTAAAATCAGACAAGACTTTAAAAGATAGAACCACTTTGAGCTTAAAGACAATATTAGAATTAGCAGATATATGCCTCAAAGACAAGTATTTTATGTTTAAAGAGAAATACTACGCACAAGAAAAAGGCCTCGCAATGGGAAACCCACTTTCAGCTCCCATTGCAAATTTAGTTATGGAACATATAGAAAAATCCATAATAGGGAAAATAATAATAAAAACACATGTTAAATTCTGGAGAAGGTTTATGGATGATATATTTATCATCAAGAGCAAATCACTAGGAAAAGATACATTATTAGAGATAGTAAACAAAACAATAAAGGACATACAATTTACTTTTGAAAACGAAGTAAAACAAAGCCTCCCATTTTTAGATTTATTACTACAACACAATAACAAACAGATAAAATGCACAATTTATCAAAAACCAACCCATGCTAAAACCTTCTTAAATTACCAATCGTCCCAAAATAATAAAATTAAAATAGGTATAGTAAAAACATTCAAGAATAAAATAGAATTAATGTCAGATGAACCTATAGAAGATAAAAATAAAATTAGCAAACAACTGATAAACAGTGGTTATCCAAAGAATCTAGTAAAACAAATTTTTAATAATAACGAAGTAAAAAATAATGTAGGTAAAGAGAAACCGGAAAATATATTATCGTTACCGTAAATGTACGGAATAACCGAAAAAACACAGAGACAACTAAGACAATACAACATCACATTAGTTAGCAGCAATAAAAACACTTTAAAATCCGAAATAATTAGAAATAAACCAAAAATAGAAGAGTTAAAAAAAGCAGGAATTATATATCAAATAAAATGTAATTGTGGACAAACATATACAGGGTGGAAACCTTCGCCGGCGTCCAGTCGAGATACTTCCCCTTACGCATTGTTGTTATTCAGTGAAATGTTAAGGGATTTACAGGCGCTATTGGGATCAGTTCACTTCAGTTCCACTTAATAATGAAAGGTTTCAGTTTTAATGTAGAGAAATGAAATGCATAAGTGAAATCAATAACGGATTTAATTTAATTTAATTAGGAAAAAAAGATGTCACTTGCGGAAACCAAATAGCCCAAATTGAAGTTAATCAAACATTTCCAAATTTAAACATTAAACTCTTCAAATTTAATAACAAAGCATTACATTAAATGTTCAAAATGTCTTCCGTCGACATTGACACATTGCCGACAACGGAATTGCCAGTTTTCTCTTTCGCGAGTTAACATCTCGGGAGAAACGAGAGCAGCCGCTTGCTGAATTCGGTCTCGAAGGCTATCAAGTGTTGGTGGCTCAGTGGCGTACACAAGGCTTTGTACATACCCCCAAAAGAAAAAAATCCACCGGCGTAAAATCTGGCGAACGAGGTGGCCAAGCGACTGGACCACCACGACCTATCCATTGGGGACCGAATTCCGCGTCTAGCCAATCCCGAGAAACACGTGCAAAAAGCGGTGGTGCACCATTGTGCTGGTACCAGACTCGTCTTCGTTCTGCTAAGGGAAGATCGTCTAGGGCATCGGACACTACGGTGTTTAAGAGATCAACGTAACGATCTCCGTTTAGATGTTCTTCGAGAAAAACAGATCCAATTACCCAATCACCTAACAATCCACACCAAACGTTTATCCTCCAGTTTTCTTGGTGATGATTCGCCCATAGCCAATGAGGATTTTCCCTCGACCAGTAGTGCATGTTGTGGCGGTTAACTGTACCGTCCCGGTAAAACGTACACTCATCACTCCGTTTTCTAGCTTACATCTGGTAAAACATGGCTGAAATTGATTTGTACAGTTTTGAGGATTACCTTGAAATGTTTTTCCATTTAGGGAGAGTGTCAGAGAAACGCAAGGTTAGCTGATAGGACGTTTGCAGAAAGGTTTCCGAACCGGCCACATCCGGGGCATCAAGTAATTTTAAACGCAATAAACCGATTTCTTGAAAGAGGCACGGTGATTCGACGTAATGCACCAGTGCGACATCAACATCATCCGCCAGTTGTACAAGGAGGTGGACAAGGGGCGGGCAGACGAAACGAAGTAGTAAGGCGTATCGTTGAAAACCCCCACACCAGTTCACGGGCAATCGGAGCGGAATTACATTGTTCTCATACAACGGTCTTAAAAATTCTTCGTGGTGAAGGATTTCACCCCTACAAAATTCATCTTCACCAACATCTTAAACCACAAGACTTTGGACCACGCGTAGAGTTTTGCCGATGGGTATTGGACCAAATTGAAGTTGATGGAAATTTCCTAAACCACGTACCTACGAGTGATGAGTGTACGTTTTACCGGGACTGTACAGTTAACCGCCACAACATGCACTACTGGTCGAGGGAAAATCCCCATTGGCTATGGGCGAATCATCACCAAGAAAACTGGAGGATAAACGTTTGGTGTGGATTGTTAGGTGATTGGACCTGTTTTTCTCGAAGAACATCTAAACGGAGATCGTTACGTTGATCTCTTAAACACCGTAGTGTCCGATGCCCTAGACGATCTTCCCTTAGCAGAACGAAGACGAGTCTGGTACCAGCACGATGGTGCACCACCGCAATTTGCACGTGTTTCTCGTTATTGGCTAGACGCGGAATTCGGTCCCCAATGGATAGGTCGCGGTGATCCAGTCGCTTGGCCACCTCGTTCGCCAGATTTTACGCCGGTGGATTTTTTCTTTTGGGGGTATGTACAAAGCCTTGTGTACGCCACTGAGCCACCAACACTTGATAGCCTTCGAGACCGAATTCAGCAAGCGGCTGCTCTCGTTTCTCCCGAGATGTTAACTCGCGAAAGAGAAAACTGGAAATTCCGTTGTCGGCAATGTGTCAATGTCGACGGAAGACATTTTGAACATTTAATGTAATGCTTTGTTATTAAATTTGAAGAGTTTAATGTTTAAATTTGGAAATGTTTGATTAACTTCAATTTGGGCTATTTGGTTTCCGCAAGTGACATCTTTTCTTTCCTAATTAAATTAATAAATCCGTCATTGATTTCACTTATGCATTTCATTTCTCTACATTAAAACTGAAACCTTTGATTATTAAGTAGAACTGAAGTGAACGGATCCCAATAGCGCCTTAAATCCCTTAACATTTCACTGAATAACAACAATGCGTAAGGGGAAGTATCTCGACTGGACGCCGGCGAAGGTTTCCACCCTGTATAGGTCAGACAAAAAGACAATTAAAAAAAAGACAAACGGAACATAAATACTGCTTAAAAAAAGGCGACGAAAATAATGGTTTAGCCCTGCATGTTAAAAGGGAAAAACCATGAAATAGATTGGGAAGGGACAAAGGTATTAAACGAAGAAATAAGTTGGTACAGAAGGGGTTTTAAGGATACTGTGTATATAGGCGACAGAGGGGGGCTTAATCTAGACAAAGGTCAAATAAACACGAATGGATGGGGGAGTTTTAAATTTAAATTAAAAAATTAAGGGATAATGTTTTTATTGTTTTCTCTATTTTTTGCAATGATGCAAAACGATTATCAAATAAATTAGTGTAAGAAAAATTTGGCTGAAGAAGAGTCACGACTCGAAAGCTCCCAAAATGAGGTTTTTAGATTAATAAAAACAGTATTTTTAAAGTCCATGAAGTAGCAGTCATTTATTAGTATTACATCGATTAGGAATAAAGCGCCTAAACCAACCTTCTAAGCCTAAAAATCCGGCTAATTCATCTATGTTTCGAGGGGCGGGGTAGTTCAAAAGAGTTTCTATTTTGGAGGGATCCGGGCCAATACCCGCCTTCCCAATTCTATGTCCTAACATTTTAATTTCGGTTTGAGCGAACGAGCATTTATCTAATCTTAGGGTTAATCCCGCTGCCTGTAAACGTGTGAGAACATAACGGAGATCTATCAAATGACGTTGCCATGTGGGGGAGGCTGTGTTGATATCATCCCTGTAAATACTAGTGTTAAACTGTCTTCGCTGTGTAGGGGGCATCACTAAATCCATCATGTTGGCGAAGGATGCAGGGGCGTTTACTAAACCCATTGCCATTACTATAAATTCATATTTCCCTGAGTGGGTAATAAAGGCGGTTTTGGCTATACTATTGGCTTCAATTGGAAGTTGCCAAAATCCCTTCAATAAATCTAGGGAGGATATACTCGGGGTGCCTATCGAATCTAATACTTAGTCTATGTCGGGATAGGGGTAAGCGTGTTTAATTGTTACTGCGTTTAGTCTCCGACAATCTACACAAAACCTCGTATCTCCTGTTTTCTTGGGTACTAATACTACTGGGCTTGCCCATGCGCCATTAGAGGGTTGATTGATCCCTTCTTCTAACATATCTGTCACATGGCTTTCAATGATAGCTTGTTTGGCGGGAGATACTCGATAGGGGGGGCAGGATATAGGGGGACTATTTCCTGTGTCTATAACGTGGCTCGTTACGTGGGTACGACCGGGTTTATTACTTAGTACTTGGGGGAAATCGTTAAATAATTTCAATAGATCCTCCTTTTGTTCAGGTTTTAAATAATCTACATTTTCGGGCAGTGTCACCTCGCCTTGACTTTCTAGGGGGAATAGGGGGGTTGTCCTTTTTGCAGGATCTTTGATCATCGGTAAGCACTGGCGCTGTCCTCGTAGGCTTAACACTACTGTCATCTCGCTACGTAATAGATCGGCTCCTACCGCTGATACCCAATCATTTCCCAATAACATGGCGAAGGTACTACATCTCTCGATTATGAAAAAGAGGTAATCCATACAGGGTCCCAAAGCGTCCTGAAATTGTATGGGAAATAAAACAGGCCCTCTAGCTATTAATCTATTTTCTTCCGAGGCGGATGAAAATGTATTGGGGGTTAAATTATCTTATCGGTAGTGGGGATACTCTCTTTCTGCTATTTCTCGGGTCATAAATGAACGACACGCCCCTGTATGAGTGGGGAAAATGAATAACTACACTAGAAGTTCCTGTTACAAATCCTTGAACTGCAGTAACAGTATTGGGTTCCGGGGTTAACTTGACTACCCTTTTTGGTACCGTGGTTACGAAGGAGGGGACTGGTATGCCTAATCTCGCTAGACATTGGTTGGCAAAGTGATCTAAAGCCCCACATTCATAACAACTATTTGGTCTAGGGGGTGGAGGATTTACGGTTGGTTTGGATTTCTCTGGGGTCTCGTGTTCCGACGTTTGGGACAATTAGAGTAATAATGTGTCGATTCTCGACAGTGGGAACAAAACTGGGTTGACGAGGAATTACCGTGGTAATTGGGATTCCGATTATTTGTACTATGATTAACATGATAATTGTTATTAGGGGGGATCTGAGGGGGATTACTTCCGCCCGGGGGCTTGGTAGCTTGCATTAAATCCATAACCGGGGTTAAATCCGTGACTGTTTGCAATAATTCGCCTACGGTAGTGCATGGTTTTAAACGAGACATTGCTTCGCATTCGGGGAGAAGCCCAAGTGTTATGTGTTGAAGACTATCTTTCTCTGAAATGCCCTGGGGGAGTTGCGCTATTAAGTTTATCATATCTTCTATATATCTAGAGGGAGTTTCAGTTCTGAGCCGTTTGCGATTCCCTATTGCCCTTAAAATCCTGCGGGTGTAACTATCATCTAAGAATTTTGTCTTAAACCTCTTTAAAAATTTATCCCAGGTATCTAAGGTTTTGTGCTCCGTTCTATACCAAGTTCTAGCTCGCCCATCTAACATAAAATGCATACTACGTAGGACGTCGTCGGGGCTCCCGTTCCCGGCTCTAGCGTATTCTTCTATATCAGTTAAAAAATTTAGGGGATTCTCCTTCTCAGTCCCACTATAGCGGAAAGGGGGAACTTTTACGGGGCGAAAGGAGCTGCTGTTTCCCTCTGTGCTTCCCTCTCGGTATGACGTAGTATTTCGGGATTCTCTCTCTCGGTGAAACGGGTTATAATTCGTAGTAGTTTCTTCGGGGGGACTAGGGGTATCTAGCGGGAGATTCCAACTTGATAGAGGGGGTTTCTCATGACTAGGGGTTCTGTTACGCCTAAACAAGTCTTCGGGGTGTCCTCAAATCTACTCCTCCCGGATTATTTGATGCCAGATTAACGGGGGTTTTCTGATTAGCTAAGTCATATAAACTTTGGCGTACTTCATTCATTTGGCTTAATATGATATTTTCTCGTCGCTTGCACTAGTTCGCTAATTCTGATATCGCCGCGGCCTGGGAACTATCCCTACTCGGTTCCTCAACAAATTTTACACGGGTTTCGGGATTTCCCGGATGGGGGGGTGGAAGTGAGGGGATCTATTTTTTGTACCGCTTGACTCAACTGATTTGCTAGGGGGGAAAGAGCGTCCCGAACCGTTTCAGCAATGCGTAAATGGGTTTCTATCTCGTTTGCCTTATTTTTACCACTAGCATTGGATTCTATTTTCTCCTCGAGTCTATTAATGGCCCCTGCTACCATGGCTAACTGTGGGATGTCCCTCTGGGGGTCTTCTATCGGGGGGATCTCATAGATTCTAATTGTTGAACCAACATTGTCTGATTGTCTCGTAAGAGATCAGCTAAAAACAGTAGGTTCTCTCTTGGTAGGCTATTCCCCTCTGTCTTTCCTCTCCCTTGAAATAAGTTACTTAAGGATCGCATACGTTCTGCGCCTTTTCTAGCGGGGATCCAAAACCAAAATTCTCTGGTGGTCCAACCTAGCCATATGCTAAATCCCATTAAAATCGTTAGTCCCTTACTCAGTACGGCAACCCTGCCCTCTGACGTCGCCAAAAACCCGAATAAAAGCTCCATAGTGTTAGGCTTAGGTACGAACGGGGGGTGGATTGATGTATCACTAGGGGGTTTGTCTCGGGGATTGGTTTTTCTAAAAATGTTAAACGAGAAACTAGGGTGGGTTGTAAAATGTCTACCTTCGGGTTGTCTATCCTAACGACGTAATGGAGGCGGTTATATAGAAACACGGTATAAAACGTGAAAAATAACGCTATTAATTTGAAACTAATCATTCAGAACCCAAGTTCAATAATCAATAACAATAAACACAAAAATAAAAATAGATCGGCAAAAAAAAAATTTTGCTTTACCGATCTCTAACAATGTGCCGTTCGGAAGAAAAAGGAGGGAGAGAGAAAAAAATTCTTCTCCGTCTTTTTTTTTTCAAAAGGGGTAGTCTAACACAGGAAATCTAGAAGGGATCAACCGCGAATACGAGAGTGATTGAGCAACCAATTACAGGCCTTTCTACACGAATCCTGCCGACTGCGCCATTTTATATAAGGGTTTTCCTCGCCGGAGCGTTTCCGCCTGGCGAGCGCCGCTCGAACTTTTTCCCGCGAATTTGGTTAAAAGACGCTGGTTTTGGGAAAAATGTTCGAAGAGCCACCAACACGGGGAAAAACGACAAAAGCTTACACAAAAAAAGTGTTTTGGGGGTTGGGATAAATTGTGTGAGGAGTTAAATCACTTGGGAAGAAGAGGAAAAAAGATTCGTTTCACGTATGGTTTCTCATAATTGGTCAATCAAAATAACACTCTTTTATTCATGGTCAGGCACATTGGTAATAACACTTTCAAAAATATAACACTTTAATTACTAGGGGGGAAAAAACGATAATACTTAAAAATTCGAGGGACGTTACAACCCGTTATCTCACAGAGTTGGGCGCACGGAAGGTGCTTAGATATCTACGTTAAATTATCGGGGCTCTCAAGTTATGCTTAATCAAATATAGATTTACTTTAATATTAATGAGATACCTTGGATATTTAAAATAGGGCTTTCTAGGTTATTCTACACTACAGTTATTTAACACTTACGGGTATCATCAATTGGGAACGCGGTAGCAATTATTTATATCAGGTGACGTTGTCGAGAGATAGAGTAGCACGGAACTCGTCGTTAACTAGGGGGGATCAACTATGTGACATCGTCACTTTAAACTCTCACGAGCATCCTAAACTTTCTAGAGGGGATCTTGACTCGGACACTATGATACGAATGAATATTGTAACTAGGGTTTTATTCTAATTACACCTCGTAATGAGGAGGTTTAAAAAAAGGAAGGGGTGAAGCAAAGATTTTCCTTATCTCTCTCTTTTTTATCTCGATAACGTTTTCAGATTTCTCTCTCTTTTTTATCTCGATAACGTTTTCTGATTTCTATCTTTTTCTTAAAAAGTGCGGGGGTTGAATTATACTACGGTTTTCTAGACTTCGATCTCAACAACAAGCCGACATTAGATTTGGGTACGAATAATTCACTGAGGGGTCAAACGATAAACAAAAAATATAAAAAAAGTACTCAACACTGCCTGTGTTTTACGAAAAAGTTGGGTTCGGGGGCCGTCGTGTCTCTCGGATTAGCTGGATTTTGTTGCGCAACAGTAAAGCCGTATCCATTCCTGTACCAATCGGTTTCACTGGCTCTATCCTTAAGGGGTTAGACGGGATTTCTCGGACAGCTTGCGGGGTGGCAACTTCGTTGAAATTAGTTACGGCACGGTCTCTCGGGTAGGTATTCACACATGCTCGGACGAGTGATCGTCCGGTTTCTTGGGGTCTCGAGGGGGGATTTGGTTTGACTTCAGTAATTATCGTCCTTCGTCGTTGTGTTTTTAGTTTGCTGGATTTCTTGGTTTCGACGCCATATAGCGGGGGAGGCTCCTTTCCTTCGTGGATTGAATATCGTCAGCGGGGATCATCGGATTCTGGAGGGCGAATCGGAATTCTTTGTGGCCTAGGTGGCTCTTTTCCATTAATAGTGCTATGAGATTCGACTCATTTTTCTTCTAACTTCTTCTAGCGGGACTTTCTTCTAAGTTAATTCGCGGTTTTATAAAGTTCACGACAGCGACTATGTCCTGAAGGATCGAGGACTTAAAATGGCGGAGTCCGAGCCCTTGGTTTAAGCGGGCTTTTTTTCAGCATCAGCGCAGCGCGCTCGTCTTTTAGAGGGGAGATCCTGTTCCTTCAGTGGTTTCTGTCGAGATACCCTTTCTTTCCATGCTTCTCTATAATTGTCGCCTCGGATGAGGGAAAAAAAGGACGCTCTGGTTCTTGTTCGGGCCATCCGGGCACCTCTCTCGAAGCCCGCTACCGCGTGCCTTGTGACGTATCCCTTTCGTTTCTTAGTACTCTGCAGGGTCGGTCTGGATTTTCTGTGGAAGATAGACGGGGGGAGGCTTTTAGGGCATCGTTTCCTCTTCGTATTCGGCGCCAATGGGCCTACGCCTTGGTTAGTGATGAATCTTCGGGTTGGGGTTGAGGAGTGAAACGCTGTCCGAGAGTTTTTTCCCAGGATTTATGGAAAAGTTTTGGGGAATTTGAGGTGACCATGAACGTGAAGGTCGATGTTAGTTCCTTGAGGGGGTTATGGCAGTGGGGGTTTATTGGTATCGTTTTGTGGAGATAGGGTCACAGGAAGTCTAGAGGGGAGGGTCACATGAAGTCTAGAGGGGATCTTTAGAATTGGGGTTTCTTAGAGTTCGCTAAATTTTAGCTATCCGGTCCTTTGTTAAGAAGGAAAATGGGATTTTTATATTTTTCCCGTTTTTAAGTTAAAATAGTTTCTTTTAAAGGGCAGGTGACACATAATACAACAAAAATAGGCTAATAATATCTCTTAATTACCAAAATTAAAAATTTAGAGGGTAGAGTAGGGTGAAATATGTGACGGGGTCACAATTTGCTTTAGATCCAGACTTTAATAATTGGCCAACTACTTATAAGCAATGTCATTACGTAGTAGTAATGACTGTGCTTTTGGATCTAAAGCACATCCTTGTCGCAAAACTCAAGTATTTAAGAAAAAAATAAAGTAGAGATTGAGAACGTTAATATTTAAATTTCGTGTGTAATTGAGCACTTCGCAGGATATGTAGTCCAACTCAAGTGATATTTAATCCTTAGACGTTTCATTGTGAAATGTTCTTACAGATTTAAATTCAATCGCCTCGGTTTATTCGAGTATTCTTCCCAAAAAATATGGACAAAGAGGTCTCTTATCACCTAAATATAGGTGAGAAACGATTGCCGAAACAATCGAAGACGACACCATCGCGCAAGCGAGAGGATTCGTAACAATTTTAAACGCTAACGTAAACCACCCATTATTGTGGTGCATCTATGAGTACCGAATATGTAAATCACGCTTATATAGGCCAAGAAGAGATATATTTTTAAAAATAAAAATCAAATGATAAGAAAATCTTGCCAACTTTTTAATCGCGGTGAATTAGGGTGAATTTAATGGGATAAAGAACAACAGCAACTCCCCATAAGAGTCTGGGTCCACGTAATGTTAAAAATTTTCGTCTCTTTTATGATAAATTCGTATTATATTATTAAAATAGGGTAGTTGGGGGATAATTTAAAGCTAAAATTCGAGCTCACAACTGTAAATTTTGGGAATTACAACGAATGGAAGGTTTCTTCCATAATGTAAAGAATAGGAAGAATCTATGACTTCCGTGCCGGATATGAAAGCCTTCCCCCACACGAAAATCTTGAACGGTTATTATTTTAGATTCATAAGTATGTTAGGAAAATATTAGGAAAGAATTATTTTGTAACTGCCACGGGTATAGAGCTGGCGGCAAAATGAAATTCGTATATTTTTGGTCTACTATGCCTCGAAATCCTCGAAAACGCCTGTAGAAGTGTTCCACTTGTCAAGCATTCATGCAGTAGGCTTTTGCTAGCTTTACAGGGGCCGTGCAAAGACTATATAGCTTACTTGAATAGTCTTTGGTGTATAAGAAACTCGAAAAATAAATAGAGAAATCATACCAATTAGAAGATACTGGAGTAGTATCTTTAATTTTTATTTCATATTAAACAAAACACACTTGTATAAAACGGACAAATTATTCATTTAACGCTAAGGTTTTCTACGTTTAACGTATGTCTGGTAGTTCAAGCTCAGTGGCATCTTCACACACTACACGCAATTTTGACTGGTACCAACTGCCTCGATCTTCATGGCGACGATAACCAAGATACCAGATTACGCTGCTAACGTGAACACAAGTACCTATCGTCAAACTACCACCTTTGCAATTGCAATACCAGCCTTTAATGGCATTTGCACCTGTCCCGTTCGGTACATAACGAATTAGAGCTTGGTGAACAGCTGAGGTGGAAAATTGACCAGGCACGCGTATACGAATTAAGTCATGTTCAACTTTGGACACTTCGACGCTGAAAGAGCCGGATTTCTCTATAGTCAACGCCACATAAGATTCAGCGCGTTTCGTTTTAAAGTCGCTCATTACCACCTCACGTACATCACTTTCACGAAGTACAGGGAAGTCTTGAAATTCACTATCCTCAATTCGTTGCCATTTAGACGGTTTGCGAAGCAGATTATCGCGCTCAACTACTTCCTTAAGAGGATTTTCTTTCGTAGAGACTGCCAGCATTTTTTCGACGGAGTCTTCCCAGGAACCTTTAAGATGTAACTCCGGGTGGTAGGCGTTCAACAGCGCAGCAGCAATTTGAAGAGGTTCCGGAACTAATGGTAACATATACACAGGTATACGGTTTTGAAAAAAACGATACACCGTCTGCAAATGCCCATTCCTAACTTCAACCGGCCACCTGAGGTACGTTACTTGTCGGGAACGATTAACTTCTTGCGTGTTTACTTGCCTCTCGCCTTTAGACAAGAACGAAGGCATTTGTAAATCTACACCCAGTTCAGTCAGTACGCTGTTGGAGTCTCGAAAACCGCGGTCTGCCAGTACAACGTCACCAACTTGAAAGAAAGACTGGAGTTCTTCTCTCTTTTTGATAGAATGGTTTAAAATGCGCGCGTCGTTATTGCGGCCATTAGCAAAGTAGGGTCTGATTATGCTTTACGGACAGTTTATCGTGTAAACATTGGTCGTAACAAATTTATCGTGGACAATTTATCGTAGTCAATTTACCGAAGTATACAATTGACCGTAGAGCATATTATATCGTAAAAAGTTCACCGTGACTAAATTTACCGTTGATACATTCTTCCCGTTACATATTTACCGTATCCCGAGAAAAAATTGCAGTCAGTTTATCGTGTAAACATTGGTCGTAACAAACTGGGACGAGCTAGTTCGACTGATAACCTAACCTAACCTAACCTAACCTAGCCTAACCTAAGAACACACCGATAAAAAATATCTAAATTAATACTTATCAGATCCACTCTCGCGCGTACGACTTTTTTTAAAGGATATTTAAAATTCCCGGAGTCGCCTGTCACCAGTCTTTTTGCAAGGGCGATCAACTTTAGGATTTAAATTTTTTCGCGGTCGACTTTCAACCGAACCTTACCTACTTTAATAATTAGCAAACTCTTATTTTAATCAAGTTTTTTGCTTTTAAATAATTTGACACTCCCTATTAGCTTTATAATGAGGTGAACGACACATTTTCACACGTTAATAATGAAAATACGATATATGGTTAACGTTGATAACGGTAAAATATTTACGGTATCTTGTGTACGTTAAAACTTAACACGGTAAATAAATTTACGGTAAAAAAATGTTACGATTAATTATGGCGTTAATGTGGTTTACGGTGAATAGGTAAACGATAATAATGAATGTACGATGAATTTTAAACGGTAAAGTGCCCACGGTAAAATAGTTACGATAAATTACACACGTTAAATTGACCGTATCCCTCTGAGCATATCTATTATGTAACCCGTAGTTGTTACCATTAACATTGGCTTGAGGATATGCTGGCCTTTGTGCACACAGAAGGATTTGTGAAGAACGGTATAGTCCTTGGATCTTCTAACCTTGATATAGGTGCCATCTACAATGGTAATAAGACAATTAGGCTTGTTGTTAGCAAAGAGTTTTACTGCTGCTCCAGATTGATGGTTTGTTATCAGATTGTCACGTGATAAGTGTTGCAGGCCAAAATGATGTGGCACGAAATGCTCCGATAAAGCCATAATAACCGCTTTTACCGTGTTTGATACCGATCTTTCAGTTAAATGAAATAAAGTTGATAACACCTTATTGGAGATACCCAATCGTAATTTCACCAATAATACTGCTAGAGCTGTCTTCGACGAACAGCATCTGATGGTACGAATAATGTCCTCAATAGTCGAATGCAACTCTAGGAACTCGTGCAGGGACAATGAAGTTAATACTTTACAGTCTTCATCACTTTGTATGAAGTTGTCAAAGCTCGGCGTCCGTAGGTCGTTAACACATTCCCTGAGGTCCTGTAATAGTTGCTCAATGTCCGTGGCAGTCATAATGGTTGATCTAGCGGAAACCTGAATTCCAGCAATTATTTCGGTGGGAAGCTCTCCGTTAACGAGATGCGTGGAGCACATTCGGTTGTCCCGATGAATAAATATGGCTCTTTCCACAAATATACTTGTTTTCACTTCGGCTTTTACCCTGGTTCGTGTACTAACACCGCAAATGAAGCAAGTCTTTGACAGGGGCCGAACACAACTGTGCCTTATGGCAATAGTGTTTGATGACGTACGCTTTCGTGGTAATTGCGACGTTGATGGCTGAGGTATTGGTGACGGTGATGGATTAGATACTGTGGACTTTGTTGGTTCAGGTACTGTGGACGTTGATGGCTCAGGTACTGTTGACGTTGATGGATTAGATACTTGCGTCATGCACGCGTAACATGTATTTGGAGCCATCTCCAAATTCCAAGTGACTCTCACATTGATGTTATTGATAAGGAAAGTTCTTAAGACGTCTTTAATATTTTTTGCCAGCCAGGTTGGCGAAAAATAATTAAACCTGCTTTTATAAACATTAAAAAAATTGTAATATCTGGTTTGAACCATGATCTTAAGAACTTTCCTTATCAATAACATCAATGTGAGAGTCACTTGGAATTTGGAGATGGCTCCAAATACATGTTACGCGTGCAATCGGAAAGTTACCAATAGTACAAGTAGAGGTATAGGCACTCACGTAAAGGCTGGCTTTGCTCCTTTTCTTCGTTTTAGTAAAGGGTTATTACCACTTGTAATTAATAGCAAAACAACGAAGATTTGTTTAAAGTGCTCGGGTCTGTCACGAAAGTTTCAAACGTTCTTAAATGCTAGCAAATCGTCCTTCAGTAGTGATCATGGCTCTTCAACGTCATCGTCTTCACCACAAAAACGAAGACAAATGACGCAAGTATCTAATCCATCAACGTCAACAGTACCTGAGCCATCAACGTCCACAGTACCTGAACCAACAAAGTCCACAGTATCTAATCCATCACCGTCACCAATACCTCAGCCATCAACGTCGCAATTACCACGAAAGCGTACGTCATCAAACACTATTGCCATAAAGCACAGTTGTGTTCGGCCCCTGCCAAAGACTTGCTTCATTTGCGGTGTTAGTACACGAACCAGGGTAAAAGCCGAAGTGAGAACAAGTATATTTGTGGAAAGAGCCATATTTATTCATCGGGACAACCGAATGTGCTCCACGCATCTCGTTAACGGAGAGCTTCCCACCGAAATAATTGCTGGAATTCAGGTTTCCGCTAGATCAACCATTATGACTGCCACGGACATTGAGCAACTATTAGAGGACCTCAGGAAATGTGTTAACGACCTACGGACGCCGAGCTTTGACAATTTCATACAAAGTGATGAAGACTGTAAAGTATTAACTTCATTGTCCCTGCACGAGTTCCTAGAGTTGCATTCGACTATTGAGGACATTATTCGTACCATCAGATGCTGTTCGTCGAAGACAGCTCTAGCAGTATTATTGGTGAAATTACGATTGGGTATCTCCAATAAGGTGTTATCAACTTTATTTCATTTAACTGAAAGATCGGTATCAAACACGGTAAAAGCGGTTATTATGGCTTTATCGGAGCATTTCGTGCCACATCATTTTGGCCTGCAACACTTATTACGTGACAATCTGATAACAAACCATCAATCTGGAGCAGCAGTAAAACTCTTTGCTAACAACAAGCCTAATTGTCTTATTACCATTGTAGATGGCACCTATATCAAGGCTGGAAGATCCACGGACTATACCGTTCTTCACAAATCCTTCTGTGTGCACAAAGGCCAGCATATCCTCAAGCCAATGTTAATGGTAACAACTACGGGTTACATAATAGATATAATCGGACCGCAATAACGACGCGCGCATTTTAAACCATTCTATCAAAAAGAGAGAAGAACTCCAGTCTTTCTTTCAAGTTGGTGACGTTGTACTGGCAGACCGCGGTTTTCGAGACTCCAACAGCGTACTGACTGAACTGGGTGTGGATTTACAAATGCCTTCGTTCTTGTCTAAAGGCGAGAAGCAAGTAAACACGCAAGAAGTTAATCGTTCCCGACAAGTAACGTACCTCAGGTGGCCGGTTGAAGTTAGGAATGGGCATTTGCAGACGGTGTATCGTTTTTTTCAAAACCATATACCTGTGCATATGTTACCATTAGTTCCGGAACTTCTTCAAATTGCTGCTGCGCTGTTGAACGCCTACCACCCGGAGTTACATCTTAAAGGTTCCTGGGAAGACTCCGTCGAAAAAATGCTGGCAGTCTCTACGAAATAAAATCCTCTTAAGGAAGTAGTTGAGCGCGATAATCTGCTTCGCAAACCGTCTAAATGGCAACGAATTGAGGATAGTGAATTTCAAGACTTCCCTGTACTTCGTGAAAGTGATGTACGTGAGGTGGTAATGAGCGACTTTAAAACGAAACGCGCTGAATCTTATGTGGCGTTGACTATAGAGAAATCCGGCTCTTTCAGCGTCGAAGTGTCCAAAGTTGAACATGACTTAATTCGTATACGCGTGCCTGGTCAATTTTCCACCTCAGCTGTTCACCAAGCTAATTCGTTATGTACCGAACGGGACAGGTGCAAATGCCATTAAAGGCTGGTATTGCAATTGCAAAGGTGGTAGTTTGACGATAGGTACTTGTGTTCACGTTAGCAGTGTAATCTGGTATCTTGGTTATCGTCGCCATGAAGATCGAGGCAGTTGGTACCAGTCAAAATTGCGTGTAGTGTGTGAAGATGCCACTGAGCTTGAACTACCAGACATACGTTAAACGTAGAAAACCTTAGCGTTAAATGAATAATTTGTCCGTTTTATACAAGTGTGTTTTGTTTAATATGAAATAAAAATTAAAGATACTACTCCAGTATCTTCTAATTGGTATGATTTCTCTATTTATTTTTCGAGTTTCTTATACACCAAAGACTATTCAAGTAAGCTATATAGTCTTTGCACGGCCCCTGTAAAGCTAGCAAAAGCCTACTGCATGAATGCTTGACAAGTGGAACACTTCTACAGGCGTTTTCGAGGATTTCGAGGCATAGTAGACCAAAAATATACGAATTTCATTTTGCCGCCAGCACTATACCCGTGGCAGTTACAAAATAATTCTTTCCTAATATTTTCCTAACATAATTATGAATCTAAAATAATAACCGTTCAAGATTTTCGTGTGGGGGAAGGCTTTCATATCCGGCACGGAAGTCATAGATTCTTCCTATTCTTTACATTATGGAAGAAACCTTCCATTCGTTGTAATTCCCAAAATTTACAGTTGTGAGCTCGAATTTTAGCTTTAAATTATCCCATAACTACCCTATTTTAATAATATAATACGAATTTATCATAAAAGAGACGAAAATTTTTAACATTACGTGGACCCAGACTCTTATGGGGAGTTGCTGTTGTTCTTTGTGTTTATCAATTTAAAGCCAATTAATAAAGCTCGGCTAGTTATATGTTTTACCCTTTTCGTCACCCATACATGCATCTGTCTCTCTAATAACTCGACTTCGATGGATATTCATTATCATTCCACTGTTTAAGAAATAAAATTTTGTTTACCATTCTGAAGCAATTAATAAAGCTCGGCTAAGCTTATGATTTCACCCTTTTGTAACGCATTCAGGCACCTTACTTTCTATTAACTCGAATTCGGTGGATATTCCTTATCATTCTACTGTTTAAGAAGTAAAATTTTTGTTAATCATTTTGAAGCAATTAGTAAAGCTCGGCTAAGCTTAAGATTTCATCCTTTTTAGTCCAGGAGACAGAGGGGTGAACCGTCGGATTCGGTATGACTAAGTTTTTTTTAATTGATTCTGGTATTTTCGAGGATGCTGATCACGAATCTGTCGGGTGCCAGAGCGAGAAAGTTGAGCATTTTTATTTATGACGTCATCATGATGACCACTGGTCACCTAACACTAAACGAGTCATATCTCCTAAACTAATGGACATATAACAACGAGTAGTATATCATTTAATAGATATTGAAATGTAGAACAATATAAAATTATAAAATTTTCAATGCCTGCCGCAAGGGGGCGCTGTTACGAGTTTGAACTCACCTTTTGGTTATTTTTATCCACATAGAGGCTTGTAATACCTCATTTAAAAGCATCTATTTTACTGTTTAGAAATAATTAAAATGTTTTAATTATTGATAATAGATGCCCAAAGATGCATTTTTGAGTGATTCCAGCTTGTGCGTCATTAGATTTCTATAACAAGCGAGCCTAAAACTCAAGAATGAACAAAGGCTATGGGCTGATTTAAGCATAAATTTAGAATCTTTTCAAAGATATACGCAATAGCACTCACATAATAAGAAATAAGTACTTCAATTAGTAGAATAAATTCAAATCATATTTATTCATCATCACCTTCATCGTCTTCATATTCTAAAATGGGGATTTTGATGGAGTTGAGATGTTCAGTTATCACGCCTTCACATTTGCAGTATGATGTGCACGATAAGCCTGATGCTTTACATGAGCATCGCTTCCCTTCGCACACGTTTTTAGATTGTCAAGAGCAAGCAACAACTTTTAGTAATCCTTCGGGAGCCATAGCTGATGTTCCAAAATTCGGTACACGTACTTCCTTATCTAACTGCCAGCCGAAATTTCTAATTTCCAATTTTGGAGGTCCAGTCTTGTCATCGGCACACCAAATCATTACTTGAAGGCGAGCACGCTTAATATTTTGAATAGCAGCTTCATTGGTTGGTGGAAGAGATTTAATCCTTCGTGGGTCCTTTCTTCGGCTAAACATTTCATACCTTAATGTGCTCATGTCATGATTATCTTCGTTTCCTCCGTATAAACTAATCATGAAAGATGATCGCGCGTTCGTGTAAATTTCTTCTAGGGCGTCCTGGTCACACATAGAGGAGAGATCAATGTTGGTTTTAAAAAACGATTTTAAGGCAATGACTGTGCCTTTTCCAAAAGGATAAGAAACTGAATAGCATCCAGTCAAGGCATGAAAAGGCAAAATGGACGCGGCTCTGTCTCCGAGATTTAAAGCTGTTTTATTTATATCAATTACTCTTCCATCGATCTTCTTCATTGAAACTGTTGAACTTATTTTGTATTTCCAAACAAAGTAAATTAGAAGGATAAAAATATCCGTCTCGTCGGCTGTTACTCGAATATGAGTTCTTCCTTCGGAGTGGAGTTTAAGGAGATAGCTAATAATTGTCAGGTCAGCCTCTTCGTGTTGAAACAAACATTGCTCCTCCCCAATAAGATGCAGTTTAGTTTCCAAGTTAGAACTACAGAGGGCCTTGATTAGTTCACGTTTGTTATCATCACTTTTCATTATCATATCTCTGGGAAGAACTGTGTCCTTTGTCAAAATTACTTGCTTCATAGACGCTTTTCCAGAGCGTCGACCTCTTTCGTGAGATTTAATTGACAGTTTCTGATATTTATCGAAAATAACATAAATTTCATGATTACTTTTCACATAACCTCATAACGTAGAAGCTAAGTCCGTAACAGTAACGAATTTTGGCCATGAAATATGGTTCAGAGCTTCGTTGCCATCAATCAGTTCCACATCTACCACATTCAATTCTTCAGTTGAAAAAACCGCCAGCTTTGGAAATAAAGTGGATTTCGTGCCTTTTCTCATGTCTTCTTAGTCGTCAAACAAAGCGGTTGGCACCGCCGAGACCTCATACTTGAATACTTCTTCCATTTTAAAATCTCTCTTATAAGAAATGATTAGTAGTCATGCATAAAGCTTTTCCATGTCATACAGCTGCACAGATCCAACTTTCACAGATTTCTTTACAGCTTCCATTGTGAATACCTTCTTCTTAATAGGCTTATAGAAACCAGTGGGTAAGCTTCCAGAAAAATGTGCAAACATTTGCTGTCTAATGTTCAAAGCGTTATCAACGTTAACGCTGGCTGGTGCAACTCGCCCAGTGACAATTTTGAAAAGCTTTTCTTTATTTTCTTCGGAAAGTGGACTCGAGTCTTTCTTGAGCTCTTCTTTTATTTTCCTGCGATGCAGATTATCCGCTTCGATTCGTTTCTTACCTTCCTCTTTGTGAGTTTTACCCAAGTTATCAAACTCGTCGTCTACTTGGTCCAAATTCATGATGTCATACGCTAATGAAAAGGTGTTGCAAATGTGATGCGAGTTGGTCCATACAGCGACCTGTTCCTCGGAGAGAGTCTTTCCAACCAGTCTCCCTTTTCCTTTGCCATAAAGAATGTACGTTTGTTCACAAAACTGGTCAAGAAAAACCCCATTCCATACTCCATTTTGATGGCGACAAACGTGTTTTCCATTTAAAAAACTTTTTAAAGCTTCTGCTAATGAAACTTTAATTTCTATGAGGTGCCATGTTATGAATCTAGCATAATTCCAATGGCCAGCCGCAAAGAAATATGGTGTCATTTTCTCAAGACAGTGCAGGTGCAACAACCAATTTCCTTCTCTTTCAGCTCTTATATACAGCAAAATAAGGATAATGGGCTTAATTAAACAATCTATCCAGAGGTGGCTGTTTTTTGAGGTTTTAGAATTCTCAAGAATGTCATTTAAATCTAGATATGTTGTCACTTCAGACGAAATTAGTGGGCGAAGTAGCTCTTCTACAACCATTCTTAAGCCACGAACTGCTTTCGGCCATGCTTTTCCCGACAGCATGTGGACGGCCCCTTTAAAAGCCGACCCAAGAATTTCTTCCAGCCCAGTATTGTTCATTAGTGTTCCAATGCTACCAATAAATGACATTAATGTGTGCATTCCTCCAGGTCTAACAACCAAGTTACTCCATCTCTGGGAACGAACATTTAATCTGCAAGACTACCTTGTATTATTGCATGTCCGCGCTAGTGTGATAAAATGATAAACCACACTTCTTCATAAGCCTCTCAATGTAGAGAAGTGTGGTCAAAACAGTATGCGGGTGTGAGGGTGGTGAATCTATTAGAGGTCCAAACATGTATTTTGTACTTTTTTGCACACTCTGTTCTTGACGTGAACGCTTAGCCATATACCCGGACCATTCGGGAACCATGTTCGATTCCTCTGTTTCGTTTGCAAGGAACGAAAGCCAAGTGAAACTCAAAGCCGCTGCTATAGATTCATTTCGTTTTGAGAGCAATTGGTATGAAAGTCCTGATCTTATTTGAAGCTCGGGTGGTTTTGGCTTCTGTCCATTGAAATGTTCCAGGGAATTTGGTGATAAATCTTTCATATTTAGATTGACAAGTTGTTGTCTGGCTAGTCTAGGAATATCTAGGTTTGAAATTCTTGAAGCTGCTATTGCAGATGTCCATTCTTAATTGTTTTCAACAATTTCAACAGCCATACAGTGGGTTTCTCTAGCACCGTTTGGGGTGAAGACTTGTAAGTCAAAGTTGTCAAACCAGGCACTAATAAGTCCTTCACAATGAAAAGTTTTAAAACCAGCATCTTCATCAGTAGCATACTTCGCAGCAGACTTGCGAAAGCGTTTAATTTCATCGTAGGACGTGATATATCCATTAGCATGAAGGGTATCTATAAGATCCCGAGAACCAAATTGATTGTGCAGTTTCACTGCTAAACCCAGCGTAGTTTGATTTAATGTCTTGCATATTAGAGCTTGGATAGACTGAGGGATTGTCTTGTAACGGTATCTGTTGAAAGCAATCCATTGATGAGTCTCAATAAAGTCTCACTGGTAAATTCTTTTGCTTTGTCAACACAAAAGTCACTAGTGGTGTATGTAGTTTTTTGACTAGAAAGACTCTTTAATTTCGTTTATCACTTTAGCTACATGGTCAATATCGCCAACTTTATCAACTTCATAGTTTCGGGAAGATTATTTCTTAGGCATAGGATACTCGCGCTGCCGCTTACTCTCAAAATTAGGAGCGTATCCCCAAAATGGTCTTGCAGCTGACGAAGAAGGAGGCATCTTTTCGCTTTTCTGACGTGATCATCAAGGGTTTCAGAATCTAGACCAAGTTCTTAGAAAAAACATTCAAAACTTCAGTAGAGTTCCACATTTTCTTTGGGTTATCTTCAATTTCAGCGACCAAAGTCGCGAATGCTTTTTTTTTCCTCATCTTCCACCATAACCCATGGCTTAACTAACAGCGATATATTTCGTTTAGCAGTGATTTTTTTGTAACAATCTTTATGGTATTGGGCATCGGCTCCATGGACATCCGACAGCACTTAAAAGTCGACACCGAACGCCATTTGAAATTTCTTCGGTTCTCATATCACAAACTTTCAAAATATTATTTTTTGGTTTGACATCGGCAAATGGGTCTCCATCTATTCGGATTTTTAGGGTTCAGAGGTTCACACAGTTCACCGCAAATCAAACAATTGTCCTGGAAATTAAAAACCTCCGTAACAACGTCTAAGGGGTGGCTCTTTAGTAGATATCTATATACTTTGATGTCCCGATTTTTGCAAGTGCCTTTGGATATGGTCTGCCGAGTTTTATATGGAGACGCATGTTTATGATACATTATCGTAAAGTTTTCATTGTCTTTCAACTTATTTTCCAAGTCAATATGGTATGTATCATTTCTATTGATACTGGACTGAAGAATTTTATTCATGCCTGCTTTACTAGCGGTAATTAGCTTTGCCGTCTTTTTACACAAAAAAAAAACATTTTTTATCGTTATATTCTGCCATTTTGGCACGTTGTTTAACAAACAATTCTTGATGGTCTTATAACATTTAAACCAAAAACTCGTAAAAACGCGCAGGCAATAAAGTCACTTTGTACATGAGTCATCGGTGCTGGTTCCCACGCTATGTTAGCGCCATCTACTCTTGCAACCTTACGCAAGTTTTACAAGAATTAAGGTTAATGAATTGGAAACATTTTATAATTATTATTAGCCATTAAATGCTTTTAAATGAGGTATTACAAGCCTATATGTGGATAAAAATAACCTAAAGGTGAGTTCAAACTCGTAACAGCGCCCCCTGGCGGCAGGCATTGAAAATGTTATTTTATATTGTTCTACATTTCAATATCTATTAAATGATATACTACTCGTTGTTATATGTCCATTAGTTTAGATATGACTCGTTTAGTGTTAGGTGACCAGTGGTCATCATGATTACGACATAACTAAAAATGCTCAGCTTTCTCGCTCTGGCACCCGGCAGATTCGTGATGAGCACCCTAGAAAATACCAGAATTAATCAAAAAACCTTAGTCATACCGAATCCGACGGTTCACCCCAAAACAGGGCTTTGTCTCCGCGACTATTTGTAACCCATTCAGGCACCTTACTTTCTATTACTTCATATACTTAATCAACATTTCATTATTGAAATCTGTGTTTAACTAGAGATAATCTTGTACCCGAACAAAGTATTATCAAATTTTTTCAAAAGTACCTTTGTCTGTATTAATTCGAATTCAGTGGACGGTGGGAAGAGTGAAACGACGACAACGACGACGACGATTTCAGTTATCAAGCGCCGCGGGTCCATTGGAAAAGACATTACGGTTTCTGATGAAATTCGAGTTTAGATAAAGGAATAAACACAAACGTGTTTATCCTAATATTTATATAAGAACAAGATGTAATTGATTGTTTAAAATATACCGAGAAAATTGCGATAGTCTATTTTTTACAAATAAAAATGAAATGTATTATCTAAAAATTATCAAAAGGACAACACCACGCTGTGTTCCCAGGTAGTCCCCTCCCAAGTACTAACTGCGCTCGAAGCTGCTTAACTTCGGTGATCAGACGAGAAACGGTGTATTCAACGTGATATGGTCGTTGCCAACAACTGCCGTATTTGTATATAGCCAATATATTTAAATATTTATATAAGAACAAGAATGTAATTGATTGTTTAAAATATACCGAGAAAATTGTGATAGTCTATTTTTTTACAAATAAAAATGAAATGTAATATCTAAAATTATCAAAAGGACAACACCAGGCAGTATTCCCATGTGGTCAATTCCCAAGTAATAACTGCGCTCGACGCTGCTTAACTTCGGTGATCAGACGAGACCCGGTGTATTCAACGTGATATGGTCGTTGCCAACAACTGCCCTATTTGTACATAGCCAATATATTTAAATATTTATATAAGAACAAGAATGTAATCGATTGTTTAAAATATACCAAGAAAATTAAGATAGTATATTTTTATAAATAAAAATGAAATGAAAAATCTAAAAATTATCAAAAGGACAACAACACGCGGTGTTCCCAGGGGGTCCCCCTATCAAGTACTAACTGCGCTCGACGCTGCTTAACTTCGGTGATCAGACGAGACCCGGTGTATTCAACGTGATATGGTCGTTGCCAACAACTGCCCTATTTGTACATAGCCAATATATTTAAATATTTATATAAGAACAAGAATGTAATCGATTGTTTAAAATATACCAAGAAAATTAAGATAGTATATTTTTATAAATAAAAATGAAATGAAAAATCTAAAAATTATCAAAAGGACAACAACACGCGGTGTTCCCAGGGGGTCCCCCTATCAAGTACTAACTGCGCTCGACGCTGCTTAACTTCGGTGATCATACGAGAACCGGTGTATTCAACAAGATATGGTCGTTGCCAACATCTGCCGTATTTGTATATAGCCAATATATTTAAATATTTATATAAGAACAAGAATGTAATTGATTGTTTAAAATATACCAAGAAAATTAAGATAGTCTATTTTTATAAATAAAAATGAAATGTAAAATCTAAAAATTATCAAAAGGACAACAACACGCAGTGTTCCCAGGTGGTCCCCCTCCCAAGTACTAACTGCGCTCGACGCTGCTTAACCTTTGTGATCAGACGAGAACCGTTGTATTCAACGTGCTATGGTCGTTGCCAACAACTGCCGTATTTGTACATAGCCAATATATTTAAATATTTATACAAGAACAAGATGTAATTGATTGTTTAAAATATACCGAGAAAATTGCGATAATATATTTTTTACAAATAAAAATGAAATGTAATATCTAAAAATTATCAAAAGGACAACACCACGCAGTGTTCCCAGGAGGTCCCCTCCCAAGTACTAACCGCGCTCGACGCTGCGTAACTTCGGTGATCAGACGAGAGCCGTTATATTCAACGTGCTATACTCGTTTCCAACAACTGCCGTATTTTTACAAAGCCAATATATTTAAATATTTATATAAGAACAAGATGTAATTGATTGTTTAAAATATACCGAGAAAATGCGATAGTCTATTTTTATAAATAAAAATGAAATGTAAAATCTATATATTATCAAAAGGACAACATCGCGCAGTGTTCCCAGGTGGTCCCCTCCCAAGAACTAACTGCGCTCGACGCTGCTTAACTTCGGTGATCAGACGAGAACCGGTGTATTCAACGTGATAAAGTGGTTGCTAATACAGCCCTATTTGTACATAGCCAATATATTTAAATATTTATATAAGAACAAGATGTAATTGATTGTTTAAAATATACCGAGAAAATTGCGAGTCTATTTTTTTACAAATAAAAATGAAATGTATTATCTAAAAATTATCAAAAGGACAACACCACAGTGTTCCCAGGTAGTCCCCTCCAAGTACTAACTGCGCTCGAAGCTGCTTAATTTCGGTGATCAGACGAGAACCGGTGTATTCAACGTGATATGGTCGTTGCCAACAACTGCCGTATTTGTATATAACCAATATATTTAAATATTTATATAAGAACAAGAATGTAATTGATTGTTTAAAATATACCGAGAAAATTGCGTTGTGCTAAATTATCACTCTTAACTTTGGTACTTAAGTCTCCATTTACAAAATCGATTGATTCTGAACAAGTCTTTTCAGTTTCTATCCTCGCAAGTTTTTCCTAATTAAACCGGTTCACCTCAGCATTAGTGGTGAAAAGATGAATAGCATCTTTTGGAGGTTTACGATCCGAATTATTTCCAAACTAGTGAAAAGTTCTATATTCTTTTGTGTCATCTTACCAACTGCCATGTTATTTAACGCTTCCGCAAATATTTTATCATCCTTTTGTCTCATTATCTCGTCTAGATCCGAAAACTGGAACTCCTCCCATATAAGGTTTCCAATCAACGAGACATAAGGATTTTCAGCTTCACTTGGTGGCTGAAAAACGAAATAATCACGTACAGGTCTAAGCTGATTAAAATCGCCAACGAGCAAGACGGACACTCCGCCAAAATACTCCGGGTAACCCATAATTTCTTGCAATCTCGCATTATCTCTATTAAATATTTTTGCCCCTACCATTGAAATTTCATCAATAATTAGCAGTTTTAATTGACCGTACAGTAGTCTAGATTTGTGTAGAGTTTCACTCTCCAGCCTGGAAATATTTCCAGCAAACTGACTAACAGGTAAATTAAATGTACTATGCAAAGTAGCTCCACCTATATTGAAAGCCGCTTTACCCGTTGGTGCACATCGTATAACTTTCGCTTCTGAAGGATTAGACCCAGGTTGTTTGTTGTAAAATCTAGAAACTGCCTCGTAAATAGCACTAATCAATAGGCTTTTTCCAACACCGGCTCCCCCGGTAACAAAAAACGTAAAGGCGTTTCTCGAGTTTTTAAGTGAAACAATACATGATAGAATACCTCTCTTTGTTTCGAATTCAACTTTCTAACAATATTTTTGTATTCTGAGTCATCAACTAAAGTAACTGACGGCGAAATCTTTTTATCAGGATTTCCGTTAATTAGCTCTCTATTGATATTTCCTACAGCGTCTTGCGCACTATTAACTAGAAACTCAGTATCTTCGGTAGCAACCGATGTATCTAATTCATTTTGATATTCAAATTCGGGTTGCATATTAGTAAGATCTGATTCTATGGCTTCGTTCTCAAAATCGTTAATGGCCTGTTCAAGGGCCATTTCATCAATTTCATCGGTAAATTCTTTTCTGACTTCCTTAATATTTTCTAAACAAACTTCATACTCTGTTTTAAAATCCTGATCTAAAATGTCTTTGGTTTCATCGCGCCATGGCGTAAACAACATTATTTGTTCTCTATAAAAGTTTTCTGGATCTTTTTGCAAATTAAACCTTCGATATCTTACTATTTTAGAGTGGCCACGTTTTCGAACGAACCCGGAAGAATCCTTAATTTTTAGCCACTTACCATACGATTCAACCTCAATGTTTTCTACGTCATCATCATTAGGTTGGGGATTAAGGACTGCTCTTCGACTTTTGGCATACTCATACCAAGCAGCGAACTGAGCTAAAGTTGTCATCTCCAACTCATCAGGTCTATGGACATAATGATCTAAAAGCCCAGTGGAAAAGACATTGTCACTGTCTTCTGGCAACTCTTGAAGTTCCACTTGGCTTTTAAGAATGTGTACACGGTTTTCGGGCAAATTTGTATTAATGAACGTACACGCTCGACTACACCTTGACACAGGAATTTGCAAACAAGAATAAGCCGCCTCCTGCGCACTTTAGGATTTCGTTTCAATAGAACTGCTTTTCTTTTAATATCGTAAGTTACGGCCGAAATATACTCTTCTTCAGTCATGTTTAATTTCGCTAACAATTCCTCAAATGTATTAACCCAAAATTCCTTTTCCTTAGTTTGCAATGTAACGTACAAACGTTTACTATTTTCTTTGCATTTCTTTTCTACCTCCGCCGTTCCAACCACCCTTTTCTTTGGATCGTATATTAGAGTACGGGGCATGGGTTGAAAAGGAATTCCAAAGTGGTAAACTGAACTATTATTAACCTTTTTTTTTTTTACACGTTGTCGTGTGTCTATGAAACTGTAGCCGTGTCAATAAATTTAAGTTTTCATCTTCATGCTCACCAGCGCATGCAATAATTTCATCGACAAACTTTTCTACTTCCTTCAATTTTGGAGCCCCTTTTATCCATATAAGTCCATGTTGGTGAGGAGAGCCCCTTTGCTGTATTTCTACTCTAAAGTAGTAATCTTCTACTATACCAAGGGGAAACGGTAGTCAAAATAACGAGCGCAAGTAACTGGGTCATCCTGAATAAGCTTTGCTTTTTCGGCGAAACTTAAACTTAAAACCTCTTGGTTTTCTAGAACTTCTTGCCCAGAAGTAGAGCGCAATACGTTTAAAAGCTCGGGCCATTTACTTTCCGCCGCTGAAAGCGTCACAAAAAGAGTAGCTATCCCAAGTTGCCTGTGTTGCCAATAAGACGGAGAAGATTGTAGTCTTTCGAGAACTCTAAAACTTTCATCATGCTTTATAAGCGTATTAATAGCCCCCTCAGAGGCGAGATACCCGGCCGTGAAATTCGACCCGTCTTTTTTTTTACTTTTTCTCATACACACTTTTATAGATTGACTAATTTTGTTCGTTTCTAATTTAACCAAAGAATAAAATAACTTCGAAGGGGTCTTCGCACATCGGCGATCGGCATTTCGAAGTTCCCACTTAACGATATTCCCATAGCTACTTTTGACATTGAGTTCTCTTTTTTCACCCACATAAATTGTCGGGAAAGACAATACCTCCTAATCCTCGTCAAATAACAATGACATTGGTTTTTGTCCTTCTCCTGGGGCAAATTTAATTCGCAAAGTATCAGGTGGTAAGAAATCGGACAAAGAAACTAATAACGTGTCCTGATTTCCCACTGGGATAGGATTAACAACATCGGGCTCATGCCATAAATCATCGCTGTCTCTATCGTTATTTTGTACACCTGGACCACCTACTGGGTTAACCTGTGGTACCTCGATGTCAAGTCTCTGAGAATCATTTTCATCGACAATAAATTCTAACTCTTCCTGAATTGGATCTAATATATTGCGATTAATCGTTATTTCATGCTTCTGATACAACGGGGTACGAACTAAATAATTTAGGGCTTCCATAATCTTTCTGGGCCGAACAGTTTCATGCATAAACGGCCTGTTATATTGCATCCTTCTCATTAGTTCAATTTGTATGGTGTCTGTGTCACGGGTAACCTTATTAAAACAGATACCGTGGACTCAACATTTATGGGTACATTAACGACATTGCCTTTAATACCCCTTTGTTGGTCACACCCCCGTCGTCTTATTCGCATAAATGGTATTCGTGGCGATATCATTCTCTCCTCCAAATTCGAAATACTTGCTAAAGTTTCTGGTATAACAGGGAACTGAAAACCGTTTTCTCTCGAAAACTTTGGAACCTTCTTTTTTTTAACCGCTTTATTGCAAGCGCTGCATAAAAAAACCCTTTCGTTTAACTCTCGGGGTTCGATATCAGGAACCGACAAAAAAACATTAGATTTTATTAGAGATCCTGATCCCTTAAAAAAAAGATTAGAACATCCTTCACATTTCCAAGTCGGGCCTTCTTTAATAGTATCGAAATAAACTGATTTTATATTCAAAGGGTTAGCCCTTCTTTCAATCGCATAGGCTCTATTTTCTGAACGCTCTGTGGTTCTATATACATCAAGCTGACGCCTATCATACTTCGCCAACTGATTTCTAGTTCGTTCTGCTTCCGTATATTCTACCTCGTGTCGTCTATCAACCATCGCCAACTGATTTCTAGTTTGTTCTGCTTCCGTATATTCTACCTCGTGTCGTCTATCAACCATCGCCAACTGATTTCTAGTTCGTTCTGCTTCCGTATATTCTACCTCGTGTCGTCTATCAACCATCGCCAACTGATTTCTAGCACGTTCACTATCTCTATATTCTACCTCTTGGCGTTTATCAACCATCGCCAACTGATTTCTAGCTCGTTCAGTTTCCCTATATTCTGCCTCTTGGCGTCTACCAACCATCGCCAACTGATTTCTAGCACGTTCTGCTTCTCTATAATCTACGTCTTGGCGTGAAGTTGCTTTCGCTAACTGGTTCCAAATACGCTCATTCTCTTTATAATTTCTACTATCCATCTTAATTTTTTCGCCATTTGATCTAGCGCACCTGCCGTGTCGTTAGCCCTTCGCTCAGACTTAGAAGGAGAAGGTTGATTTTCATTCGTTGGAGAATTTCTTAAATCTTCTATTACTCCTATCCCTACCACTCCAGAATGTCTTCTAACCACATTGGCAGATGACGCTACTTCAAAATTTTTCTCCCCAGCAATATTGCGTGATAAACTCACTTCAGACGAACTACCTGGTATATTAGGAACAGGAGTATTAACCACATTCGAAGACATACTGGCTTTCCTTTGGGCCGCTAAAACTTTACTTCTTTCATTTTCCCTCCTACGATACTCTGGATCAGCTCTGCGCTCTCTCATTTTTTCCCTAGCTTTACGCTTTTTCAGTTCCTCTTTACTTATACCTTCGTCTCCTTCCATTTTTTTTTAAAATATTTAAATTTTCAAAGTAAATAATACACCAACTCAATAATAAATAACACAAATTAATTTTGAATAAATTCAACGCAGCAATCTCAGGAGTGTGTTAAATAACTCTTAACACAAAAAAAAAGGAAATACTTCGATCTTCGAAGTAAAAATAAAATCGTGAAGTGGGTAACCAAAATATATCAGAAAATCAATCGGTAAATCGTAAAATAACTCTTTCACGAAAAAAAACTGCAAAGAAAAAAGAATCAGAAAAAACCTTTTGATTTTCAAACAAATGTTTCAGTCACAACTCAGCAATAAAAATAAAATTAGAATTCAAGTCAATGAAAATATACCAAAAATGTCCAAATAACAATACATCAAACAAATAATAAATGCATCAAACAAATAATAAATGCATCAAACAAATAGTTCAAATTCAAAAATACTTTCTTACCAATAAGCTAAGCTTAATTTAAACTTCAACGAGACAAAATTTTCGAGAACTAGCTTCGTCGAAGATTTCAAGATAATAAAGTGATTTTAAGTTGAATAAATTAAATTTAGATAAGCAAGGTCAAGGTCCCTCATTAAAAACATATCGGCGTTTAGAAAGCTCTAGAGTACTTGTAGACCAAGTAAGGCCATTAGGCAAAATGTTTGATCAAAATCAACTAATGACCTCGATATGGTCTACACAACCGTAAGCAAACATATCCAATAAATAATTAACGCATTAGCTTTCCGCATACCATGCTAAACCAAGGAGGATCAGAGAAGGAGAGGAAATGTGGGGACGGCGCGGATCCTACTGCGTCAGCCTAAACTCCCACTCTGGGAGAACGGGGGTAGAGACGTTTCGTGGTAAAATGTTGTCGCGTGGGTAAAACGAATCCTTTATGAGACGCGCTAGCTAGCGACCACGTGACAACAGTTTACCTCGAGAATTTCCTATCCCCCTTTCCACCCGAGTGGGAGGTTGGCTCTTCTCTCTCTAACTCAACGCAGCCCCACATTTCCTCTCCTTCTCTGATCCTCCTTGGCTAAACTAATGACTGTGACGTACAGTTTCGCTTTCTGCTCCTACTCAGTCTACAGATACCCTATAACGCTGTACAGTACATAAAAACGTTTTTTTGTGGTATAATGCTGTAAGTGAAGAGGGGATGTCTCTCTTTTGGCCCCACAGTAAATTTTTTATAATTTTATTTTTTCAGACAGGGCGGACCTGAGTAAAAATATACCAAGTTGTGAAACAAACGTCATTTTAGGTGACTACACACTAGCTAAAACGTCACCAGAAATACACGACAGTAGGCATTAAAAAGCATAGTTCTACTATACTTAATTGGGATAAACATTAATTTCATGTGGGGAAAATGGTGAAACTAAAACTAGCAGTCATTAAGAGATCCAATCACGTGATTCTTTTCCCCACTCGGTCTACATTCCACTATAGGGTGAACCATATCATATATACCAATTAAAACACAAGCAAATTCAATGTCAATCCGGTCTGAGAATGTTAGTCAACTGTAAATTGTGGTATTAATAACCTGGTTCGATCTGCGCATGCGCACACACGACAATTTCGCGTGAAATACATTTGGAAATGTGCGAGTTTTATAAAATATTAATTTGAAAGCTCGTGCTAGTTATTTAAACCAATTCTTACGCCACTGTTCGCAAATTTGCCAGATAATTACAGTATTTCCCCATACATATTGCTGATTCTTCCATGAATATCAGAATCGCTTTGATATTTTGCATGCGTAAAGTGGTTTCCGACTTGAAATTTAGTGGGCTACACATACTAGCGTGCTGAACTCGATTTTACGCAAGTCACAAATACACATATCTTCCTTTGCTTAAATGACGTCATTATACTTAAAAGGTGTGCAAAATGGAAGCTTAGCGGGTTTTACACACACTTATTTACTTTAGACATTCGGAGAAATTGAAAAAAAAAAAAATTAGAACTCTAACGTTTTGGCCATTTAGATCTACCAAACATACCAGCACGCGTTCTTCGTAAATATATTTATATCTTTACGCTGATGACTTGAATGTACCAATTAATATCCTTAAGAGAGTGCATTAGATGAGATAGATGCAGGGAAGTCGCTTAGACATTTCTTGGCGTTTTGGGCGAGAAATTGCATATATTAATGAAGAATTTACTGGAAATCCAGCGTACACGTGCTAGAAACTTGTTTTTATAACCAAGTCCCAATACATTGTTTTCGCTAGAAAGTAAGTTTATCCCGGTACATAAAGCTAATTCTCTCAATATTCAGTCTAAAAGAAGAAAAGAAATCATTTCCAATGTCCACGTATACGCGCCATACAAACATCTCTATATAATCCTGTGAACGCACCTTTATCTCTTATCTTATTTATGTCGTTTCTATCTTGGATAGCCGTGTAAATGCACCTTTATATAGATTCTTCAATCCACCCCAAGTTTGCAGCAAGCCTAAGTATATAATACCCGTCATACCTTTGCATTTTTGACTAAATGATTTACATGGAAAATAGTTTAGCGCATGCTGCAAACTCAAGCTGGTATTAAACGGTTACATTTCTTTAAATTTTTGGACAAATTCTTAAATATCTTCTCAATTATCTCGAATTTTAAATTGATTTTTCGATATTAATTAGATTCAGTTAAACATTATTATTATTTTAAATTAAAATTTAAATGCATTATACACTTAATTTCACTAAAATATATCGCGGCATAAGGCCAAAATAGTTAGGGCATGGAAAAGGGGTATATATAGCTTTCGCGAACCGTTATTCACCGAGCGAGTAACCGAGAAGAGTTGGATAAAACCCCCCCTTCTCAACGTCGAGACGCTTATCGTAACCCTAGGCATTCGGTAACTGCACCACAAAGACCCGTAGAGGGAGGAGATTAGTGGAGTGGAAGGTTGATGTGGACTATGTTAGTGAGGGACGCCTCGCTAATATGGCCCGCTGAGATCGAACACTAGTGGTTGGACCTTGGTGTGGGGATGGTCGGAGGTGATTATAAATGTGGGAGACGTCCCATTGCGTATAATCGCCTTCAACTGTCCAGCATCGAGGTTTGACCGTAAATTGGATGTTGGAATGTGATAATATGCAATGGGAGACGTTGTATATAATTGTACGCCACCTGAAACTCAATGTGGCAGCCACGCTTAAAGGAGGTAATTCCCGTTAAACGGAATTGAACGATAAGCTGGCATGATTACGTCTCTAGACTTTTGGCTCTACGAGCTAGGTCACGTGATTTCCGCTTACACAGGATATCCGCTTACGCCGGAAGTGACACACAGACAGACAGACACGACCAGTGTAAAACCTCCCTCTGAACTAAAGTTCAGTCGGGGAGGTAAAAATTGTAAACATAAAGGGGGAAATAAAAAACTGGCAATCAAAAGCACCCTGGTTCATCTACTCTTGATAATTCTCTTCATAATTTTATTTAAAGTAGGGTTAAATATTTCTTATTGAATCTTAGCTTTAAATATTTCTGATAATGAATTAGGCATTTTTTAGGATAAGGAATCTATAAAGCAGGCGTCACTCTCCCTTTAAGCTTTTATTTAACCAAGTGTTTTGCTAATTTAGTATTTTTGGCAGAGAAGCTAACTTACAACCTCAACCATTTCATCATTTATATTTCCTATATTATTATCCAAACCTTAAAATCATATCAAACAATTATTCTATGTCAAGTAATAACAATACTATAACTGTAATTCTACAAACAGTTCATCATCGTTTAAATATGCCTCATCCACCAGTAAAAGAAATTACGAGCTATTCCTAATATTAAAATAGAAATCAATTTAAAATTTACTTGGAAAATAGGCTTAGCTGGAATCTGGAAGATCCTGATATTAATCGCATTTAATGCCAGCGAAAAATAAAGTCGCCTTTTCTTACTTAGCTTATGACGTTGTACATTACAAATTGTACACTCAAAGCTAGTATGTGTTCATAATGAACATTATTTTAAAGGACCAAATTTCAGAACAGATAGGGCATATAAGTATATTATCTTGATTTGTTTATTTTAATATTATTTTATTTGGCTTAATTTTAATATAAGTTTTTTTGGCTTAATTTTAATATAAGCTTATTTGGCTTAATTTTAATATTACTTTATTTGGCTAATTTTAATATAAGCTTATTTGGCTTATTTTTAATATAAGCTTATTTGGCTTCATTTAAATATTACTTTATTTGGCTAATTTTAATATCATTTTTTTGGCTTAATTTTAATTTTAGGTTTATTGGCTTAATTTTAATTTTAGGTTTTTTGGCTTAATTTTAATTTAAAGAGTTTAAATACCAAATTTGAAAATTTTAATCCAAATCTTTATACATAATTGTATTTAATTAGTTTGGACCCACAATTTTTTTAATTTTTAAACATTTGACGTATTTTCATTCGAAGAATACCAATTATTTATATATTATATAATTAACTGTTGAAAGTTTGAATTAAATTTTCCTCACAATAATTGGCCTTATATATAATAAGGCCTAGTAAATTAGAGATATTGAATTTATTATCAATTAATAAACAAAACTGAGATAGATGTCCATGAAAGTTACACGAACTGGTAGGCCTTGCAAGAACCAAGTCATTCTCCTGAAAATCCAAATATTATTAATCAACATTATTAACAGTAGAAAGTATTGAATACCTAATACTTAATTACTAAGAAATTACGATTAGTTAAAATAATTGGGATTTTCTTGAGTCTGTCGCTCTTCGTCAAAAATAGATTTGTCCTCAGATAAGCCTCTAGTTTGAGTGTTTTCTTGTGACAAAGGTGTGTCTTGAGTTTGTGACGTTATTACTTGCGATGAAAATAGCTCTGGAGACATGGATAAGTGACATTCTTCGAATCTTTATAAAAAGCCTTCATCAATTTCAAAATCATCATCATCAAATAATTCATTCTCATCATTGATGATCATAGTAACTATTTTAGATGACGTCGACGACGATTGCGCTGATGACGAAAACGGCGTAGATGACAACTGCGTTGATGTCGATAAGGTCGTGGACGTCGATAAGGTCGTGGACGTCGATAAGGTCGTGGACGTCGATAAGGTCGTGGACGTCGATAAGGTCGTGGACGTCGATAAGGTCGTGGACGTCGATAAGGTCGTGGACGTCGATAAGGTCGTGGACGACGATAAGGGCGTGGACGACGATAAGGGCGTGGACGACGATAAGGGCGTGGACGACGATAAGGGCGTGGGCGACGATAAGGGCGTGGGCGACGATAAGGGCGTGGACGACGATAAGGGCGTGGACGACGATAAGGGCGTGGACGACGATAAGGGCGTGGACGACGATAAGGGCGTGGACGACGATAAGGGCGTGGACGACGATAAGGGCGTGGACGACGATAAGGGCGTGGACGACGATAAGGGCGTGGGCGACGATAAGGGCGTGGACGATAAGGGCGTGGACGACGATAAGGGCGTGGACGACGATAAGGGCGTGGACGACGATAAGGGCGTGGACGACGATAAGGGCGTGGACGACGATAAGGGCGTGGACGACGATAAGGGCGTGGACGACGTTAAGGGCCTGGACGACGTTAAGAGCCTGGACGACGTTAAGGGCCTGGACGACGTTAAGGGCCTGGACGACGATAAGGGCCTGGACGACGATAAGGGCGTGGACGACGTTAAGGGCGTGGACGACGATAAGGGCGTGGACGACGATAAGGGCGTGGACGACGATAAGGGCGTGGACGACGATAAGGGCGTGGACGACGATAAGGGCGTGGACGACGATAAGGGCGTGGACGACGATAAGGGCGTGGACGACGATAAGGGCGTGGACGACGATAAGGGCGTGGACGACGATAAGGGCGTGGACGACGATAAGGGCGTGGACGACGATAAGGGCGTGGACGACGATAAGGGCGTGGACGACGATAAGGGCGTGGACGACGATAATTGCGTGGACGACGATAATTGCGTGGACGACGATAATTGCGTGGACGACGATAATTGCGTGGACGACGATAATTGCGTGGACGACGATAATTGCGTGGACGACGATAATTGCGTGGACGACGATAATTGCGTGGACGACGATAATTGCGTGGACGACGATAATTGCGTGGACGACGATAATTGCGTGGACGACGATAATTGCGTGGACGACGATAATTGCGTGGACGACGATAATTGCGTGGACGACGATAATTGCGTGGACGACGATAATTGCGTGGACGACGATAATTGCGTGGACGACGATAATTGCGTGGACGACGATAATTGCGTGGACGACGATAATTGCGTGGACGACGATAATTGCGTGGATGACGATAATTGCGTGGATGACGATAATTGCGTGGATGACGATAATTGCGTGGATGACGATAATTGCGTGGATGACGATAATTGCGTTGATGACGATAATTGCGTTGATGACGATAATTGCGTTGATGACGATAATTGCGTTGATGACGATAATTGCGTTGATGACGATAATTGCGTTGATGACGATAATTGCGTTGAAGGCAGTTGAGATAAAGGCGGTTGCATTGAAGGACCATTCGTTGAAGAGAATTGTGTTGTACAAACTCTCCTTGATAATGTTCTGGAAGAATTTGGATACAAATTGCTCCTTTTACTGGGCATTTTACAAGCAGCTTTCATATGCCCCATAGCTCCACATCCAAAACATTGTATATTCTCCAAATAATTTGTGGTGCTGGACTCTTCAACTTTACCATACCTATAAAGAAAAATGGTATTAATACATTTTCAAATACCGTGCGAATCGTTGATTTTAAAGAGAAAATAAATTCAGAAACAACCAGTATATTTATAAGATGGTTTAGCTATCGAAACTACAGGTGGTTAGAACCCGATGTTACCATACCTATAAAGAAAAATGGTATTAAAACATTTTCAAATACCGTGCGAATCGTTGATTTTAAAGAGAAAATAAATTCAGAAACAACCAGTATATTTATAAGATGGTTTAGCTATCGAAACTACAGGTGGTTAGAACCCGATGTTACAAAAAGATGTGTGGAAAAGATATTGGATCACGGGTGCGATTTGAGCCACCACCTGCCGCTCACAGTTGAAGGTTGTGGGCTCAAAATCCCACCCGTGACCCAATATCTTTTTTACAGGTGCATTTGTAACCAGTGTTCTAATCATTATAACTACGTTTTTTGTGTTACTTAAAGGCATTATCTTTTCTAGAATTTGCCCATTTAGAATCATCATCCCTTATGCACACAGATTAGCTTTGACTATACAATTTGCAATGTACAACGTCGTCTGCTAAGCAAGAAAAGAGGGCAACTGAAAAAAAATCGCAGATAATGCCTTTAAGAAGGGTTGTCCCGCGAATTTCTACTGAATTATATTAAGAGTTGTTACATACTTTAATTTAAATTTCCTTTTTATGTGAATTTCCCTCAATAACGGCATTTCAAATGTCAATTTCATCTTCCTAAAACTAACAGCAGCACCAAGGCCAAAAAGAGTAATTGATCCAAGGGAAAATACGCGTTCATCTACGCTAATTAATACTTTATGTTTTTCTTTAACTCTATCGTTCACGGCAACATCTACGAAAACGACACCAGTACAATGTGATGTGTCTTCGACAGATTTTAATTCTTCATTAATTCTTTGCAATTGCACGTTTGCAGGTAACATGTTGATAACAGTGAACGGCATTCTTGAGAGATAACGGTCAGTTCTAATGGAACTATCACATTGAATTTTCCCAGGTCCGACTTGTACTTTTAAATAAAATGGTGGTTTTGAAATCCTATTGAAAAAAAAGAAAGAAAAGACAATAGTCAGACTATTAATAAAATTATAATTTCATAAAATCAAATCTTTTGTTGTCATTCTCTATTTTTAAGGTAGCCCCAGTTCATTAGCAAAAAACAATAAAATGCAAAAAAAAGTTTAATTATAATTTTAACCAGACTTTGGAAGTCGTCTTTCCGGCAATTTATTTGTATACTAAAAAAATAAAATTAGGCCGCTAATGTGGTTACTTTATGTCTGTTGACGTAACCAGCCTTCATTAGTCCAGGTTTTGACGCGATAATATGAAACCCGATTATTAATTTTATACGATAACACAGTGCCCAAGGAAAGCCAATCACGGAACCGTAAATATATTTAACCTTCTTCAGATTATTTAAGAAACAGTTTTTGGCTTTAGAGGGTTTTGCGCTAGAGGTGTGCTTTTCTACTAAAGACATAACAGCAATACAATGTGGCAAAATAAAGGTTATTACATTGTTAAAGGGAAAAACAAGAATAGAAAAAGTTTCCTGCCATTAAGTGTAGAAAGCTTGGCAAATAAGCCTTTGCTATAGCTCTACCAGAGAGCGCGTTTGTCCCATGCCGAAACAGTAATATAACAACCCTAAGGACTTAATAAAAAATTAACTTAGTTACCTTAAAACTGACATGTTTAAATTGGACGAGTAGGAGTATAGATGATGCAACTGCAAAAAACACAATTATTAGGATACACATTATTTCGAAGTGCGTTTTTTATTAAAGCGATAGAACTTAATGAAAATAATAACACATTTATTAATGAGAGACGTATTATAGGTTCACTTCTCTCTTGCCTATTCCAAAACTTAAACGTTAAGCCTAGATCACGTGATGCATCGTATAGATACTATTGGTTCAGTTCAGTTCGAACATTTATAAATAATATAACACACAAGATTAGAGTTGAAATTTTATTCCTAGCAGAGGTTTATTCAACTGCGAAGGCTATTCAATTCTCGGTTGAATATGATTAAACCGGCTAAATACGACTCGTTTGAATAGAATATTGTCGATTAAGCTAGATAAATAGTCATGTGAGACTACATATTTTAATGGAAATTACATCACAACAATCTCAGAGAACTTAAGTAAAATCTGAAAGCACCGCCTATTAAGGCCTCCTCTGAAGAGAATAGATAAAATAAACCATTCACGGCTTTTAGCCCTAGAATCCAAATTTTTAATTTCCCACAAATTAACCCAAATATTTCCAAATATTCTAAATTGATCGCTTAAAATTATCAATATCCCTAATTCAAAAGGTTGTTTATAATAAAAATGTTATAAATACTAATAAACCGGCATAGAGGGAATTTAAGAAAGAAAGAGCAAAAAATAACATCAACCTTACCTCTTTGGGATTCAACAAAGAAAGAAAGACTGAAAGAGTGCCCAAAACCGGCTACATCTGGCTACAATGCTGGCAGCTCACATCTTTGAAATAAGTAACAAGCTTTGTCGAAGATTTCAAACAAATGAAGCGATTTGAGGTCAATAAATTGTAATTTAGATAAGCAAGTTCAAGGTCCCTCTGTAAAAACACTTCGGCGTTTAGAAATCTATAGAGTATTTGTAGACCAAGTAACGCCATCAGGCAAAATATTAGTTCAAAATGAACTTATGACCTCGGTATCGCCTACACAACCGTAAGTAAACATATTCAAAAACAATCAATGCATTAGCTTTCCCCATAACACGCTAAACTAAGGACTGTGACGTCCAATTTCTTTTTTTTACCTTACTCAGTCTACAGATACCCTAGAACGTTATACGATATATAAGCCCACTTCTAAAACCCGTTTTTTTGCGGTATAATGCTGTGAGTAAAGAAGGGATATCTCTCTTTTGGCCCCACAATCAATTATTTTATATATTTTTTTTTCAGACAGGGCGGACCTGAGTAAAAATTTACCCAGTTGTGAAACAAACGTCATTTTACGTAACTCCACACTAGCCAAAACGTAACCGGAAATACACGACAGCAGGCCTTAAAAGCCTGGTTCTATTTGATTTAATTGTGATTAACATTAAATTCATGTGGGGAAAAGTTTGAAACTAAAACTAGCAGTCATCACGAGATCCATTCACTAGATGATTTTCCGCACTCTCTCTACATTTCACTTTAGGATCATCCATATCATATATACCAAATAAAACACGAGGAATTTCAATGTGAATCCGTTAATCCGGTTAAGAAATTCCGTCAACTGTAAACTGTGGCGTGACTAACCTGCTTTCAATCTACGCTGGCGCAACTCAACATACATTAGAGAAACGCGCGGGAATTATAAAAAATAAATTGGAAAGCCCGTACTAGTTATAAAAACCAAAATATAACCTCCCTGACCCCGACGTTAAGGTAACTTAACCTAACCTTACCTAAAATAAAAGATGAAAAGAAGTGTAGAGTATTGGAAGAGTAGAAGAAGCAGCGTGCATTTCAATCACACTTCTCTATTTCCCATCTAGGTTACGGAGTATAAGTATTTTCCCTTAACCTCAAGGATTCAGGGAATGCAAAAGAGTGTCCTGATTTACCCATAATTATATGCGGCTATGCGTAGATTTCTTAATAGACACACCAAATGAAATGTTTATTTTCTAAGTAAATATGTAAAATACAAATTCTTGTAATATAAATTAACACTTGAATATAGACTGTACTGTGTGATTATCTTTGATAATCCACTCTTTTGATAAAGACGAAGAGTTTAGTCTGGGATGGCAAGAAAGACAAGGAATGAAAACGACGAAGATATAGTAGCAAGTTCCTCCTGGACAAACCAAGAAATATTGTAGACTGAATGTTCCATTTACAACCCATTGTCGGTAGATGATTGTTAATTACTTCCGGTACAATTTTCGTCTGAAATTCTTGTTTTGACGTGCTAATAGAGGACCATTACTGATATTTTCATCATACAAGTGATCCCAGTCATTGGAAGAATCCAAGGATGGAGATGGTCAAGAGGTTATTTTCCAAACCGGCTGACAAGACGTTAGCTTCCACTCCTATGATAAAAAAATATCTTAACAGACTGAAAGTAGACTAATTTCCATACCGTTAGTACTTATATTTTAATAGCTGCTTTTATGTTTACAATTACGAGGCCGTATGAAGAACTGCCGAGCTTTTACTGACTGTAGGTATCTCATATGTCGAATTCGAAAACACTAACTGCTTGCACGTTTCAATTCTTCGTAGTCGGGCCGTCTGTTTCTGGTGATATATGAAAGCCGTGTCGCTGCTCTGTTGTCTTCAAATGGCGATAACATTTCTGCGCTGGTTGATTATCTCCCTTAAGCCATTATAGGTCTCTTTCGTCTGGTCTGGCCTCGTCTCCTCTTGTCTGGTCTCCTGGTCTCGAAGTTAACTGTACACGGCTGATTTCGATTATGAAAATGATCGGAAATGTTTCTTGGTTTTATAGTGGAGAAAACTGAAGCCTATTTTTTTCCAACATCAAAATTGTTGTTTTTTAAACACGGGAAACCTACTGTACTTTTGTTCAAGGAGAGTTTTTACCTCCCCGACTGAACTTTAGTTCAGGGGGAGGTTTTATACTGGTCGTGTCTGTGTGTGTGTGGGTGGGTATGTGTGTGGGTGTGTGTGTCTGTCACTTCCTGTGTAAGCGGATATCACGTGACCTAACTAGTGGATCAAAAAGTCTAGAGACGTAATCATGCCAACTTATCGTTCAATTCCGTTTAACGGGAATTACCTCCTTTAAGCGTGGCTGCCACATTGAGTTTCAAGTGTCGTGCAATTATATACAGCAGGACGTCTCCAATTGCATATTATCGCATCCACTTTACGGTCAAACCTCGATGCTGTACAGTTGAAAGCGATTATAAGCAATGGGACGTCTGCCACTGTTATAATCACTTCCGACCATACATACACCAAGGCCCAACCTCCAGTTTCCGATTTCAGCAGGCCATATTAGCGAGGCGTCCCTCACTAATATGGTCCACATCAACCTTCCACTTCCTTTAACTCCTCCCTCTACGGGTCTTTGTGGTGCAGTTACCGAATGCCTAGGGTTACGATAAACGTCTAGACGTTGAGAAGGGGGGTGTCCCCCAACTCTTCTCTATACTATAGCCGAGCTTTATTAAGTGGTTCTAAATTGATGACCAAAAATTTAATTTATTAAACAGTAGATAAGCTATTTTAATGGTATTTTTTTTCGATAACTGAAAATTACATTCACCGGGTTCTTCTACTCGGGTAGCCCTCTTCAGCCCTTTAATTTTGACTTTTACATTATATCATGAGTATCCCATTAAATTCACCTTAATTCAACGTAATTAAAAACTAGGCAAGATTTTCCTATCATTTGATTTTTTAACTTTAATAATATATCTCTTCTCGGCCTATATAAACGAGATTTACAGATTCGGTACTAATAGATGCACTACTCCAATGGGTGGTTTACGTTAGCGTGAAGAATTGTGGCGAACCCGCTCGCTTGCGCGATGGTGTCGTCTTCGATTGTGTCGGCAATCGTTTCTCGCCTATATTTCGGTGATAAGAGGCCTCTTTCTCACGATCTTTTAGGTAGAGTACTCGAATAAACTGAGGCGATTGAATTTAAATCGCATTACTTATATATGTGGCTAATTTAATCTATTATGTCTTTGTAAGAACATTACACAATGAAAGGTCTAAGGATTAAATATCACTTGTGCCTTAAATGAGTGTTCAGCACGCGCCTAAGTTCAAGCGAAGGTAGTATAAGCTTAGGCTTGCTGCAAACTCAATGTGGTTTGGATCATCTAAGTTCAATTCTACAACTATACTCTAGTTGATATATCGATTATACTCGGAGTATTTAAATATAACCAGTTCGAGCGGAAGTGGAGTATAAAATTTAAAGCTGAGGCGGATTGATACTTAACGTTAGAAATCATAAGAAAAATTATAGTCATGGAAACTCTCTTTGAAGTATAGTAGGTTTCTTGTGTTTAAAAAACCAACAGTCTATATTTGAATAAAAAAAATGCGGATCTGATGTTGTTTAACTGAATCTAATTGATAACGAAGCTGATAAATCCATTTTAAATTCGAGATAGTTTAGAAGATATTTTAGAAAATGTCCAAAAATTCAAAGACATTTGACCGTTTAATACCACCTTAAGTTGGCAGCACGCCCTTAGCTATTTTCAATATATCATTTAATAAAAAAAACCAAGGTATAACGGGCAGTATATGCTTAGGCTTGCTGCAAACTCGAGGTGGATTGAAGAATCTTAATACTGTTCGACCTCAATTTCTATACTCTTGTTTTTTATCTATTTTTACAGATTAATTTCAATTTTTACATTATTAACTGTGCTTAAAAACTAAGCCAGCTTTTCTTACATTTTGAGATAGTTTTTTTTACTTTGTCGGCCTATGTATAATAATGAAAAAAAATTTCATAGGGTTAGTTACGTTGTCTATGTGCATCCGCCTATAGTTGTATTGCAGTAAAATTTATAATCTGTAAAGCATAATTTTGGATGGAACTTTAAACTGCACGAAACTTTCTCCTGTAAAAGTTTTTGTCTCAGCCACGTATCGTTATTTTTTTTCATGCGGCATTATGGGACAATGTACTAAAAAAATATCAGCAACTGAGAAGTTAAAATACCAGGGCTGTATATTTGGTAATAATTATTTTAAAACCATAATCTGCATGCAATATATCTATACTCTCATTTATTGGGCATGTTTATTATTTTTAAAGTGGGCGAATAGGAACGCTGCTAAACTTTATAGCAAAAAGATGTGTCAGAATCGCAGAGAGCAAAAGTTGCTCGGACACATATTTTTCACAAGAATAAAATATTCGACATTTGGCACACGCATTGCAACGTATAGAAACCAGCTATCCAATAAAACGTACCCTATCTACTACCTGTTTAGTCAGCGGTTTCCCGAAACTGTACCCTGCTTTTTAGCTAGACCCAACCCTAGTTGGATCTAGGTACTGTATTCACTGCGGCGTCGGCGTTCGCGTTCGCGTTGGCGTTCGCGTTGTACAAGAAGACGAAATACGTCTTCGAATCGAAAAAATTTCGTCTTCTTACCTCTCTCAGTAAACTTATAGTTCGCGGAGAGGTTCTGTCTGTACGTGACGTCGGAAGAAGACGTCATCACCCACGGCGCTTGAATCTCCAATAAAATTCGCTTATACAGTTATTAGCTTCTACCTTGCTGTAAAAGTATATCCTCCACAGCTCATTGAAGAGCAGCAATCGTTACTCGCTTGTTAGTTTATAATGATCAACGAACGCCTTATATAGTATCTTTTGGATTCGCGTCTATTTTAGCCTTCTGAGGTTGTAGCTTTTACTGAATTGAAACGTAATATTCATTTAAATTAAAATTAAAATAGATTAAATGATTTAACTTAATCTTAAAACCAATGTTGCTGAAACTTAAATTTAATATAAAAGATATTTTTGAAGATATTCAATATTTTCTTATAGGTTGATTAGATAAAGGCATGTTTTCACGGGTGTTCAAGATAAAATGAATTAATAAATTTTAGATATTATGGTGCGTTTTCACGGGTATCCAAGATAAGACAATAAAGATTAGATGTAAAGGTGCCTTCACAAGGGTATCCAAGGTAAAAATTAATAAAGATTAGATATAAAGGCGTGTTCACAGGGTATCCAAGATAAAAGGACTTAATAAAGAATAGATATAAAGACGCGTTTCCAAGATAAAAATGACTTAATAAAGAATTGATATTAAGTCCCGTTCGCACGAGTATCCAAGATAAAATGACCAAGATAATACATAAATGCCTGTTCGCACGGGTATCTAAGTTAAAAATGAATAAATATTAGATATAAAGCCACGTTCACACGGGTATCCAAGATAAATTAATAAAGATTAGATATAAATCCGCATTCAGACGTATCAAAGAAAAATTAAGATTCAATATAAAGCCGCGTACACACGGGTATCCAAGATAAATACATAACGATTAGATATAAAGCCGCTTTCACACGAGTATCCAAGATAAATTAATAAAGATTAGATATAAAGCCGCTTTCACACGGGTATCCAAGATAAATTAATAAAGATTAGATATAAAGACGCGTTCACAAGTAGCCAAGTTGAAAAACATGGTTTGAAAAACATGATTTGAAAAACATGATTTGAAAAACATGATTTGAAAAACATGATTTGAAAAACATGATTTGAAAAACATGATTTGAAAAACATGATTTGAAAAACATGATTTGAAAAACATGATTTGAAAAACATGATTTGAAAAACATGATTTGAAAAACATGATTTGAAAAACATGATTTGAAAAACATGATTTGAAAAACATGATTTGAAAAACATGATTTGAAAAACATGATTTGAAAAACATGATTTGAAAAACATGATTTGAAAAACATGATTTGAAAAACATGATTTGAAAAACATGATTTGAAAAACATGATTTGAAAAACATGATTTGAAAAACATGATTTGAAAAACATGATTTGAAAAACATGATTTGAAAAACATGATTTGAAAAACATGATTTGATAAACATGATTTGAAAAACATGATTTGAAAAACTTTACGCAACTTCGTGTTTAAAGGAATCTCGAAACGCCATTCAAATTGTTCAAAGAGCGTTTATGCATGCATAACAAGCCCCTGCTATAGCATCATTCTTTTCAGCTTCTTTTACAATGTCATGGGTCTAGCTATTCCTATGGGCTTGACCATCTTGTTTATGTTTTTTTTTCTCATTTAATTGCTTTATTTTATTTACATTAGCCACCGTGATTAAAAAGTAGGCGTTTTTCTGGGAAGCTTTTGTTTTGCCATGGTGCAAAAGATGTCAATCGAAAAACGACACTAGCCAATTTTTTGCAACCTAATATTATTTCATTTCACATCTAATCTTGGTTCGGTTGAGTTCAGTCTAATCTTGGTAACGGTGAGAAGGATATTTTTTTTTTGTATTTATTAATATTTAATGAATATTGCTATTTTCAATCTTTGGAATCCTAATTTTCTTTTGATTTATAATTGAGTTTAGAACTAATATTTGTTTGACTATCAGACTGGTTATTTCTGATTATTTTTATTTTCCCATAGTTAATTTTTGTTTTCGTAAAGAGTTATTTTACGCATAACCGATTGATTGTCTGATAAATTTTGGTTTACGAGTTTAATATTTACTTTGGAGATCAAAGTAGGAATTTCTTATTTTTATTTCATTAGTATTTTGTGTTAAGGGCTATTTAACACAATACTGAGATTGCTGATTTGAATTGATTCAAATTTGATTTGCGTTATTTATTATTGAGTTTTTGGTATTATTTACTTTTAAAATTAAAATTATTTAAAAAATGGACGAACGAATAAGCAAAGACGAACTAAAAAAGCGGAAAGCTAGAGAGAAAATGAGAGAGCGCAGAGCTGATCCAGAGTATCGTAGGAGGGAAAATGAAAGAAGGAAAGTTTTAGCGGCCTAAAGGAAAGCCAATGTGTCAGGGAATGTGATTAATACTCCTTGTACTAACATGAAAGCTAGTCCATCTGAAGTGATTTTATCACGTGATATTGCTGAAAAAGGTAATTTTGAAGTAGTGCAATCTGGCATTGTGGTGAGAAGTCATTCTGGGGTGGTAAGAATAGGGATAATTGAGGGTTTAAGAAATTATCGAACGGATGCAAATCAAGCTTCTAGCTCTAAATCTGAGCCGAAAGCGAAGAAAATTAAGAGCGATAGTAATGAGGAGGAGCGTATTCGCATCCAGTTAGCGAAGGCAACTTCGCGCCAAGATGTAGAATATACAGAAGCAGAACGTTCTAGAAATCAGTTAGCGATGGCTGATATACGCCAAGGGGCAGATTATACAGAAGCAGAACGTTCTAGAAATCAGTTAGCGATGGCTGATAGACGCCAAGGGGCAGAATATACAGAAGCAGAACGTTCTAGAAATTTGTTAGCTATGGCTGATAGACGCCAAGGGGCAGAATATACAGAAGCAGAACGTTCTAGAAATCAGTTAGTGATGGCTGATAGACGCCAAGGGGCAGATTATACAGAAGCAGAACGTTCTAGAAATCAGTTAGCGATGGCTGATAGACGCCAAGGGGCAGAATATACCGGGAGAGGTCAATTTGGTCTCGCCGATTTGGTCTAGCCGATTTGGTCTAACCGCTTTGGTCTCGAGACAGTTTGGTCTTGCCTATTTGGTCTCGAGACCCTTCGGTCTTTGGGCAGTTTGGTCTTGGAGCGGTTTGGTCTCGAGACAGTTTGGTCTCGAGACAGTTTCGTCTCGAGACAGTTTCGTCTCGAGACAGTTTCGTCTCGAGACAGTTTCGTCTCGAGACAGTTTCGTCTCGAGACAGTTTCGTCTCGAGACAGTTTCGTCTCGAGACAGTTTCGTCTCGAGACAGTTTCGTCTCGAGACAGTTTCGTCTCGAGACAGTTTCGTCTCGAGACAGTTTCGTCTCGAGACAGTTTCGTCTCGAGACAGTTTCGTCTCGAGACAGTTTCGTCTCGAGACAGTTTCGTCTCGAGACAGTTTCGTCTCGAGACAGTTTCGTCTCGAGACAGTTTCGTCTCGAGACAGTTTCGTCTCGAGACAGTTTCGTCTCGAGACAGTTTCGTCTCGAGACAGTTTCGTCTCGAGACAGTTTCGTCTCGAGACAGTTTCGTCTCGAGACAGTTTCGTCTCGAGACAGTTTCGTCTCGAGACAGTTTCGTCTCGAGACAGTTTCGTCTCGAGACAGTTTCGTCTCGAGACAGTTTCGTCTCGAGACAGTTTCGTCTCGAGACAGTTTCGTCTCGAGACAGTTTCGTCTCGAGACAGTTTCGTCTCGAGACAGTTTCGTCTCGAGACAGTTTCGTCTCGAGACAGTTTCGTCTCGAGACAGTTTCGTCTCGAGACAGTTTCGTCTCGAGACAGTTTCGTCTCGAGACAGTTTCGTCTCGAGACAGTTTCGTCTCGAGACAGTTTCGTCTCGAGACAGTTTCGTCTCGAGACAGTTTCGTCTCGAGACAGTTTCGTCTCGAGACAGTTTCGTCTCGAGACAGTTTCGTCTCGAGACAGTTTCGTCTCGAGACAGTTTCGTCTCGAGACAGTTTCGTCTCGAGACAGTTTCGTCTCGAGACAGTTTCGTCTCGAGACAGTTTCGTCTCGAGACAGTTTCGTCTCGAGACAGTTTCGTCTCGAGACAGTTTCGTCTCGAGACAGTTTCGTCTCGAGACAGTTTCGTCTCGAGACAGTTTCGTCTCGAGACAGTTTCGTCTCGAGACAGTTTCGTCTCGAGACAGTTTCGTCTCGAGACAGTTTCGTCTCGAGACAGTTTCGTCTCGAGACAGTTTCGTCTCGAGACAGTTTCGTCTCGAGACAGTTTCGTCTCGAGACAGTTTCGTCTCGAGACAGTTTCGTCTCGAGACAGTTTCGTCTCGAGACAGTTTCGTCTCGAGACAGTTTCGTCTCGAGACAGTTTCGTCTCGAGACAGTTTCGTCTCGAGACAGTTTCGTCTCGAGACAGTTTCGTCTCGAGACAGTTTCGTCTCGAGACAGTTTCGTCTCGAGACAGTTTCGTCTCGAGACAGTTTCGTCTCGAGACAGTTTCGTCTCGAGACAGTTTCGTCTCGAGACAGTTTCGTCTCGAGACAGTTTCGTCTCGAGACAGTTTCGTCTCGAGACAGTTTCGTCTCGAGACAGTTTCGTCTCGAGACAGTTTCGTCTCGAGACAGTTTCGTCTCGAGACAGTTTCGTCTCGAGACAGTTTCGTCTCGAGACAGTTTGGTCTCGAGACAGTTTGGTCTCGAGACAGTTTGGTCTCGAGACAGTTTGGTCTCGAGACAGTTTGGTCTCGAGACAGTTTGGTCTCGAGACAGTTTGGTCTCGAGACAGTTTGGTCTCGAGACAGTTTGGTCTCGAGACAGTTTGGTCTCGAGACAGTTTGGTCTCGAGACAGTTTGGTCTCGAGACAGTTTGGTCTCGAGACAGTTTGGTCTCGAGACAGTTTGGTCTCGAGACAGTTTGGTCTCGAGACAGTTTGGTCTCGAGACAGTTTGGTCTCGAGACAGTTTGGTCTCGAGACAGTTTGGTCTAGAGACAGTTTGGTCTAGAGACAGTTTGGTCTAGAGACAGTTTGGTCTAGAGACAGTTTGGTCTAGAGACAGTTTGGTCTAGAGACAGTTTGGTCTAGAGACAGTTTGGTCTAGAGACAGTTTGGTCTAGAACAAAGAATCCTAGCCTAGGTTAGGTTAGGTTAAGTTAGGTTATACAGAAGCATTATTCCAATTATCATGAATTCTAAACATTTAACCATTCTTCAACACATTTTTATTTTCGGGTGTAAGTTAAAAAACGAATTAAACAACAAACTGACCCGACACCAAACTGTCTCGAGCCCAAACTGTCTCGAGCCCAAACTGTCTCGAGACCGAACTGTCTCGAGACCAAAATGTCCAGAGACCAAAAAGTCGCTAGACCAAATGGTCCCTAGCCCAAAATGTCCCGAGACCAAATCGGCGAGGCCAAACTGTCTCGAGACCGAATTGTCTCGAGACCGAATTGTCTCGAGACCAAAATGTCCCGAGACCAAATCGGCGAGACCGAATCGGCGAGACCGAATCGGCGAGATCAAATCGGCGAGACCGAATCGGCGAGATCAAATCGGCGAGACCGAATCGGCGAGACCAAACTGTCGCGTACGTGAATATACAGAAGCAGAACGTTCTAGAAATCAGTTAGCTATGGCTGATAGACGCCAAGGGGCAGAATATACAGAAGCAGAACGTTCTAGGAATCAGTAAGCGATGGCTGATAGACGCCAAGGGGCAGATTATACAGAAGCAGAACGTTCTAGAAATCAGTTAGCGATGGCTGATAGACGCCAAGGGGCAGATTATACAGAAGCAGAACGTTCTAGAAATCAGTTAGCGATGGCTGATAGACGCCAAGGGGCAGAATATACAGAAGCAGAACGTTCTAGAAATCAGTTAGAGATGGCTGATAGACGCTAAGGGGCAGAATATACAGAAGCAGAACGTTCTAGAAATCAGTTAGCGATGGCTGATAGACGCCAAGGGGCAGAATATACAGAAGCAGAACGTTCTAGAAATCAGTTAGCGATGGCTGATAGACGCCAAGGGGCAGATTATACAGAAGCAGAACGTTCTAGAAATCAGTTAGCGATGGCTGATAGACGCCAAGGGGCAGAATATACAGAAGCAGAACGTTCTAGAAATCAGTTAGCGATGGCTGATAGACGCCAAGGGGCAGAATATACAGAAGTAGAACGTTCTAGAAATCAGTTAGCGATGGCTGGTAGACGTCAAGGGGCAGAATATACAGAAGCAGAACGTTCTAGAAATCAGTTAGCGATGGCTGATAGACGCCAAGGGGCAGAATATACAGAAGCAGAACGTTCTAGAAATCAGTTAGCGATGGCTGATAGACGCCAAGGGGTAGAATATACAGAAGCAGAACGTTCTAGAAATCAGTTAGCGATGGCTGATAGACGCCAAGGGGTACAATATATAGAATCAGAACTTCCTAGAAATCAGTTAGCGATGGCTGATAGACGCCAAGGGGCAGAATATACAGAAGTAGAACGTTCTAGAAATCAGTTAGCGATGGCTGGTAGACGTCAAGGGGCAGAATATACAGAAGCAGAACGTTCTAGAAATCAGTTAGCGATGGCTGATAGACGCCAAGGGGCAGAATATACAGAAGCAGAACGTTCTAGAAATCAGTTAGCGATGGCTGATAGACGCCAAGGGGTAGAATATACAGAAGCAGAACGTTCTAGAAATCAGTTAGCGATGGCTGATAGACGCCAAGGGGTACAATATATAGAATCAGAACTTCCTAGAAATCAGTTAGCGATGGCTGATAGACGCCAAGGGGCAGAATATACAGAAGTAGAACGTTCTAGAAATCAGTTAGCGATGGCTGATAGACGTCAAGGGGCAGAATATACAGAAGCAGAACGTTCTAGAAATCAGTTAGCGATGGCTGATAGACGCCAAGGGGCAGAATATACAGAAGCAGAACGTTCTAGAAATCAGTTAGCGATGGCTGATAGACGCCAAAGGGTACAATATATAGAATCAGAACGTTCTAGAAATCAGTTAGCGATGGCTGATAGACGCCAAGGGGCAGAATTTACAGAAGCAGAACGTTCTAGAAATCAGTTAGCGATGGCTGATAGACGCCACGGGGCAGAATATACAGAAGCAGAACGTTCTAGAAATCAGTTAGCGATGGCTGATAGACGCCAAGAGGATGAATATCTAGAAACAGAACGTGCTAGAAATCAGTTAGCCATAAATACTAGTATTATATAGGTGATGTATATAGAACCACAAAACGTTTCCAAAATAGAAAGAAGGGGTAACCCTTTGAACATAGAATGTCACTATTTCAATGCCATTAAAGAAGGCCCGACTTGGAAATGTGAAGGATGTTGTAATCTTTTTTTTAGGGGATCTGGGATTTGCCTAAAATCTAATATATTTTTGTCTGTTCCTGGTATCGAGCCCCGAGTATTAGAGGAAAACATTTTCTTATGCAGCGCTTGCAATAAAGCGATTAAAAAAAGAAGGTTCCAAAGTTTTCGAAAGAAAATGGTTTTCAGTTCCCTGTCATACCAGAAGCTATAGCAAGTATTTCGAATTTGGAGGAGAGAATGATATCACCACGAATACCATTTATGCAAATAAGACGACGGGGGTGTGACCAACAAAGGGGTATTAAAGGAAATGTGGTTAATGTACCTATAAATGTTGAGTCCACAGTATCCGTTTTACCAAGGTTACCCCGTGATACAGACACCATTCAAATTGAGTTAATGAGAAGGATGCAATATAACAGGCCGTTTATACATGAAACTGTTAGGCCCAGAAAGATAATGGAAGCCCTAAATTATTTAGTACGTACCCTGTTATATCAGAAGCATGAAATAACGATTAATCGCAATATATTAGATCCAATTCAGGAAGAGTTAGAATTTATTGTTGATGAAAATGATTGTCAGAGACTTGACGTCGAGTTACAACAGGTTAACCAAGAAGGTGATTAAGGTGTACAAAATAACGATAGAGATATCGATGATTTATGGAATGAGCCCGATGTTGTTAATCCAATACCAGTAGGAAATCAGGACACGTTATTAGTTTTTGTCTGATTTTTTACCACCTGATACTTTGCGAGTTAAATTTGCCCCACGAGAAGGGCAAAAACCAATTTCATTGTTATTTGACCAGGATTCGGAGGAATTGTCTTTTCCGAGTATTTATGTTGGTCAAAAAAGAGAACTCAATGTCAAAAGTAGCTATGGTGATATCGTTAAGTGGGAACTTCGAAATGCCGATCGCCGATGTGCGAAGAATCCTTCGAAGTTATTTTATTCTTTGGTTAAATTAGAAACGAACAAAATTAGTCAATCGATACAAGTTTGTATGAGAAAAAGAAAAAAAAAAGACTGGTCGAATTTCACGGCCGGGTATCTCGCCTCTGAGGGGGCCATTGATACGCTTATAAAGCACGATGATGGTTTTAGAGTTCTCGAAAGACTACAATCATCTCCGTCTTATTGGCAACACAGGCAAAAAGAGATGCTGGCAATGCTGAGACAACTTGGAACGGCGGAGGTAGAAAATAAATGCAAAGAAAATAGTAAACGTTTGTACGATACATTGCAAACTAAGGAGAAAGAACTTTAGGTTAATACATTTGAGGAATTGTTAGCGAAATTAAACATGACTGAAGAAGAGTATATTTCCGCCGTAACTTACGATATTAAAAGAAAAACAGTTCTATTGAAACGAAATCCTAAAGATACTAGGGTTAATCCTTATAATAAGGAAGTTTTAGGGCTTTGGCAAGCAAATATGGATATTCAGTATGTTCTCGATCCCTACGCTTGCGTTATGTACATTGTATCTTATATTGGAAAATCGCAAAGAGGCATGTCGGACCTCTTGCGTACAGCCGCAAAGCAAGCGAATAAAGACAAATGTACAGTTAAAGAGAAATTGAAAGTTATAGCGAATAAGTTTTTAAATTCACACGAGATAAGTGCGCAGGAGGCGGCTTATTCTTGTTTACAAATTCCTGTGTCAAGGTGTAGTAGAGCGTGTACGTTCATTAATACAAATTTGCCCGAAAACCGTGTACACATTCTTAAAAGCCAAGTGGAGCTTCAAGAGTTGCCAGAAGACAGTGACAATGTCTTTTCCACTGGGCTTTTAGATCATTATGTCCATAGACCTGATGAGTTGGAGATGACAACTTTAGCTCAGTTCGCTGCTTGGTATGAGTATGCCAAAAGTCGAAGAGCAGTCCTTAATCCCCAACCTAATGATGATGACGTAGAAAACAATGAGGTTGAATCGTATGGTAAGTGGCTAAAAATTAAGGATTCTTCCGGGTTCGTTCGAAAACGTGGCCACTCTAAAATAGTACGATATCGAAGGTTTAATTTGCAAAAAGATCCAGAAAACTTTTATAGAGAACAAATAATGTTGTTTACGCCATGGCGCGATGAAACCAAAGACATCTTAGATCAGGATTTTAAAACAGAGTATGAAGTTTGTCTAGAAAATATTAAGGAAGTCAGAAAAGAATTTACCCATGAAATTGATGAAATGGCGGTTGAACAAGCCATTAACGATTTTGAGAACGAAGCCATAGAATCAGATCTTACTAATATGCAACCCGAATTTGAACATCAAAATGAATTAGATGTATCGGTTGCTACCGAAGATACTGAAATTCTAGTCAATAGTGCGCAAGACGCTGTAGGAAATATCAATAGAGAGGTAATTAATGGAAATCCGGATAAAACGATTTCGCCGTCAGTTACTTTGGTTGATGATTCAGAATACAAAGATATTGTTAGAAAGTTGAATTCGAAACAAAGAGAGATATTCTATCATGTTTTGTTTCATTTAAAAACTCGAGAAACGCCTTTACGTCTTTTTGTTACCGGGGGAGCCGGTGTTGGAAAAAGCCTATTGATTAGTGCTATTTTCGAGGCAGCTTCTAGATTTTACAACAAACAACCAGTGTCTAATCCTTCAGAAGCGAAAGTTATACGATGTGCTCCAACGGGTAAAGCGGCTTTCAATATAGGTGGAGCTACTTTGCATAGTACATTTAGTTTACCAGTTAGTCAGTTTTCTAGAAATATTTCAAGGTTGGAGAGTGAAACTCTACACAAATCTAGAGTACTGTACGGTCAATTAAAACTGCTAATTATTGATGAAATTTCTATGGTAGGGGCAAAAGTATTTAATAGAGTTAATGCGAGATTGCAAGAAATAATGGGTTGCCCGGAGTATTTTGGCGGAGTGTCCGTCTTGCTCGTTGGCGATTTTAATCAACTTAGACCAGTACGTGATTTTTTCGCTTTTCAGCCACCAAGTGAAGCTGAAAATCCTTATGTCTCATTGATTGGAAACCTTATATGGGAGGAGTTCCAGTTTTCAGAACTCGACGAAATAATGAGGCAGAAAGATGATAAAATATTTGCAGAAGCTTTAAATAACATGGCAGTCGGTAAAATGACACGAAAAAATATAGACCTTTTCGCTAGTTTAGAAATAAATGCGAACAGGAACCCTCCAAAAGATGCTGTTCATCTTTTTGCCACTAACGTTGAGGTGGACCGCTTTAATTCGGAGAAACTTGCTAAGATAGAAACTGAAAAGGCTTGTTCAGTATCAATTGATTTTGTAAACGGAGACTTGAGTAGCAAAGTGAAAATTGATATTTTAGCGCGACTTACGATACTTATGGTCTTCCCAGAGAATTAGAACTGGCGTGTGGCATTAGATATATGATGACTAATAATGTTGACACAGCAGACGGACTAACGAATGGGGCTACTGGTTGGTTACGTAAAATAGAATATGGTACTAATAGAAACGGAGGTCAATTGCCATCAAGAGTTTGGGTCGAGTTTGATGACCAAAATGTTGGGAAAAATTTAAGACAAAGAAGTTACGGGTTGTATAGGCTAAATAACTATAGTGCGTCTTGGACGCCCTTTGAAAAGGTAACCAAAACATTTGCGAGGAAATGGAGGCAGAAGTATGTTACAGTGTCTAGGAAACCATTTCCTTTGGTAATTTCCGAAGCTATTACTATACATAAAAGCCAGGGAGATACGTACTCTTCGGTAGTGGTTCATTTTAAAGCATCAAAGAAACTAGAAAGGGCTTCCTTTGATGTTGCATGCAGTAGAGCAAGGGTCAGCTTCTGGTTTGTATATTGATGGAAGATTTCAAGTTCCAAATCCCCCTAAAAACAACGTTGTAGAATTGGAACTCAAGAGATCGCGAAACACAAAAAGCATTGAACTTCCATTCTTGTTCATTTATGTTAGTAATGTGCAATCCTTACATGCTCATTTCGCAGATATTATAGCCGACAACGTTATATTAACGAGTCAATTATTATGTTTTGTTGAAACGTGGAAAAAAGAGACAGATAATTCTGTTTTGCCATCCTACAGGGAAGTAGGGAGTATTTTCTTGGGATACGGTCAATTTAACGTGTGTAATTTATCGTAACTATTTTACCGTGGGCACTTTACCGTTTAAAATTCATCGTACATTCATTATTATCGTTTACCTATTCACCGTAAACCACATTAACGCCATAATTAATCGTAACATTTTTTTACCGTAAATTTATTTACCGTGTTAAGTTTTAACGTACACAAGATACCGTAAATATTTTACCGTTATCAACGTTAACCATATATCGTATTTTCATTATTAACGTGTGAAAATGTGTCGTTCACCTCATTATAAAGCTAATAGGGAGTGTCAAATTATTTAAAAGCAAAAAACTTGATTAAAATAAGAGTTTGCTAATTATTAAAGTAGGTAAGGTTCGGTTGAAAGTCGACCGCGAAAAAATTTAAATCCTAAAGTTGATCGCCCTTGCAAAAAGACTGGTGACAGGCGACTCCGGGAATTTTAAATATCCTTTAAAAAAAGTCGTACGCGCGAGAGTGGATCTGATAAGTATTAATTTAGATATTTTTTATCGGTGTGTTCTTAGGTTAGGCTAGGTTAGGTTAGGTTAGGTTAGGTTATCAGTCGAACTAGCTCGTCCCAGTTTGTTACGACCAATGTTTACACGATAAACTGACTGCAATTTTTTCTCGGGATACGGTAAATATGTAACGGGAAGAATGTATCAACGGTAAATTTAGTCACGGTGAACTTTTTACGATATAATATGCTCTACGGTCAATTGTATACTTCGGTAAATTGACTACGATAAATTGTCCACGATAAATTTGTTACGACCAATGTTTACACGATAAACTGTCCGTAAAGCATTTTCTTACCGAGAACAGCACGTAGAGTTGCTTTTGGCTCATCGATATATTTGAAAAATAAAGTGGAAAATACAGTTAAGGACCTGGATAACAGGGTTTTACTTAGGGACAGGCCGTTCAAAAATGCTCATGTAGAACGTTGTTGGCTAAATGTTTCCATTGGAAATGAACTTGTATCTGTAGTACTGATGTATAAGTCTCCAGAAGCAAGTTTAATAACGGTTATTGAAGATTTTAACCCATTGTTTGATGCTAAATATGAATCTTTTATTCCGACAGTTGTTATTGGAGATTTCAACTTTTTGAAAAGTAAAACGGCTTTGACGAAGTTCTTTGAACCATACGATATATCTCTTTTGTCAGGTCTAGAAGAAAAATATTCTACCGATTATCATTGTCAATTAGACTTGGCGTTTGCAAACAAAGAATTTCGAGACCGATATGAAGCGTGTTACAGGGAAACGTATTATTCATATCACAAGGGTATCTGTATTTTTAAAAAAGTGTAGTTTCAAAAAGGATTTTTTTAACTCGAAATAGTGATAAATTTGGAATGACTCTTGGTTTAACTGTCTCTAGGGTACGTAGTTTTTGACCGCCCTTGAGGGCTGGTAATTTTTGTTTGACCATTTCTAGGGTTGGTTAATTTGGTTCGAGCGCGTGTGAGGGTTGATAATTTTGGTATGACCGTCTCTAGGGTTGGTAATTTTGTTTTGACCGTTTCTAGGGCTGCTATATAGTTTTGGAATGAGTGCCTCTTGTGTTGTTAAATTTGGTATAAAAGCCTCTTCAGTTTAAGATCTCAAGAGAGCTTGTAATTTGATTCACGGATTCCACCAAAATTAAATTAAATAATAAGGAACTAAAACAACATAAATTAGATTAAAATTGCTATCAAAACGCTGAAAATATTATTCTACTAGGGATTAAACTTAAATCATACAGAAATATTATTTGCCAACATGATAATATTACAAATTCAATGCAAAATTGGTTTTCTATTAGATGTTAAAGGTTTATTTCGTGTTTTTCATATTTGGCAATTTATCATAATATCTTCCCTTTAGTTTTTCCCTGATATACCTAAAACAGTTTATTTTTTAGACGAACAGTATTATTTATCAAATAGTTATTTAATATTTATGGTAAAAATTGTTCTTTTATTGAACTAAGTTGCAGCCCTGTTGGTATAACCACCCTAGAGTTGGTAATGTTGGTATGACCATCCCAGAGAGTTGATATAGTTGGTTTGACCACCTAAAAAATTGGTAATGCTGGTATGACCACCCTAGAGAATTACCAATGTTGGTATGACCACCCTAGAGAATTACCAATGTTGGTATGACCACCCTAAAGAGTTGATGTTGGTGTAACTATCCAAGAGAGTTGGTATAGTTTGTCTGACAACCCTAGAAATTGGTATTGTTAGCATGACCACAATAGAGAGTTGCCAATGTTGGTATGACCATCTTAGAGAGTTGGTAATGTTGGCGTGACTATCCAAGAGGGTTGGTATAGTTCGTATGACCATCTTACAGATTGGTAATACTGATGTGACCAACCGAAAGATTGTTAAAGTTGATGTGACTAAACTAGATATTGAAAGTATTGGTGTGACTATCGTGGATATTGGTAATGTTGTCGTGACTATCGTAGAGATTGGTAATATTGGTGTGACTATCGTAGAGATAGGTAATATTAGTGTGACTAGCGTAGAGATTTTTAATATTAGTGTGACTATCCTATAAGTTCGTAATGTTGGTGTGATTGTCCTAAAAACGTAAATAAAGCTTAAATAGATCATAAGCCCCCGGAATGAGCTCAGTTAGCGATGGCGAAACAATTTAGGTAAATATATTATTATAATAATAATTAAACTTTAAATTGTATGGAATTAGCGATTATCCCCAACTCGCAGGTGGCGCCACCGTCTCAAAAAGTCAATTTTTCCTAAAGATGCATATCTCTATAGCGCAGCGTTGTAACATCTATAGTTAAAAGTTTTGACCACAATAAAAATCTTAATATGGTGGTAATGTATATGGCAGAGAAATGAGCCGGACTCCAGTTTCCCATAATCCAATGAAAACTAAAGCATCGTCTGCATTTTCTAATCACGTGGAAAATACAAATAAAAATTACGTGGAGATGCAGACGACTCTTAGGTTTTTCAATGAAAATAAACAAGAATTTAATTTGGCCTAATTCCTATTCGATGGTTCCAATTTTCGCCGCTCGGCCGAGGTGACACTGAATAGGAATAAGACCAATTCTCAACGAAAAACGATCAGAATTTTTTAATTGGCGACAAGACCAGTATCAAAGTACGTTTAAGATATGAAACGTCTCAAAATATATAATTGTTTTATTTACCAGACATTGCCATGTGGCGAGCCACTTCTTCCCATTTCACTGCTATCAAAGTTCTGTCGCGGTAATCGATATGCGTCTTATCCCACAACATTGGATAACTCATCATCATATTTATAAAAAATTCTTTTTTTCTACATCCTTTTTTTTTAACGAAGTTCTTAAAAGCTTATCTTTTTCTTTTCTTTCTTTCAGCGACATAATGATCGGAGCCTAGACATATTTCGCGTAAGAAAAATCCCAATACCGCGAAAAAAATCAGACGAACTTCAGTCCTTTGCTACTATTGGCTAGAAAACGCACGTGACTCTTCGCGAGAAGCAAACGCTGAGCGCGGCGAGCGGGAAAAATCTACCACGGCAGATCGGAGCTTTTTCGGAACACCCGCTTCGGCTATGCTCAACAAGCGTGACTTTGAAAGTTGTCGCTTGCTTGTAGACGGTAGGCGTGGGAAACGAAAACCCAAATACGCCTCATCTCTCCGCTTTACGCTTCGACTTTTACCATTTCTCGCGCATATGTAAACGAGCCTTAACAAAGTTCGAAAAACCTGTCCCATCTTGTTCTTGGTTTTTTATGATGAACTGGATCTGATATATCTGATGTTAAACTTTTTTTCACTAAAATGGTCTCACGTGACACTTATAAAATATGACGTAGTTTTTCCCATTAGATACTACCAGGCCATTTCATTGTTTTCACGACTGTCAGCCTGTCTATTAATTGAGCATTTACGTCTCTCGCCAATTCATTAGAGCAACTAGGAGTCAAGGAGAGTTTTTACCTCCCCGACTGAACTTTAGTTCAGGGGGAGGTTTTACACTGGTCGTGTCTGTCTGTGTGTGTGTGTGTGTGTGTCTGTGTGTGTGTGTGTGTGTCCCTTCCTGTGTAACCGGATATCACGTGACCTAGCTCGTGGAGCAAAAATCTTGGGTAACAAGACGTAATCATGCCGTCATATCGTTCAATTCCGTTCAACGGGAATTCTTATAATCAGGCTGCCACATTAATGAGCTTCAAGTGTCTTGCAATATTATGCAACCGGACGTCTCCCATTGCATATTATCGCCTTCCACCATCAGCATCATGGTCGAACCTCGATGCTGGACAGTTGAAGGCGATTATAGCCAATGGGACGTCTCCGACTGTTATAATCACCTCCGACCATCCTCACGCGCCAAGGTCCAACCTCCAGTTTCCGATCTCAGCGGGCCATACTAGCGAGGCGTCCCTCACTAATATGGTCCACATCAACCTTCCACTCTCCAAACATCGCCCCCCAAGGGTAAATTGGCCGACAGTGGCACCCAGGGTTACGAGAAACGTCTGAGCATTTATCAGGTGAGAACTTCACAAGATTTTATCACAATCGGTTACTATATAATGCTAGTCGAACCCCTTATATAACCCTTTTTGGAAGTGTAGTATCATTTGGCGTTATGGCGTGATATCTTTTAGTAAATTTAAACGTAATAATTATTTAAGGTATAATTAAAAATATTGAAATTGTTTCACTTAATCTAATTAAAAATGTAAGTGAAAATTAAATTTGAAATTGGAAATAGTTTAGAAGATATTTAAGAAATTGTCTAAGAATTTTGAGAAATTTGACTGTTTAATACCAGTTAGAGTTGGCAGGACGCGCTAAGCTATTTTCCATACATCATTTATTCAAAAAAGCAAAGGTATCACTGGCCGTATATGCTTAGGCTTGCTGCAAACTCGGGGTGGATTGAAGAATCTTAATAACAGTTCTACGCCAATTTCTATAAACTTGTTTTTTATCTATTTTAATTGATTGATTTAATTTTTTTAGCTTAGCCTCAGTTATTAAAATGTGTAGGTGTTTTTTTTATTTTGTTTATCGCATATATAAAAGCGTGAAATACTATTTCGGCCGTCAGAGAAAAAGCTGGGATCGAAGATCTGGTTACCTTTTCGCTCGCCGTACCAATTCACTAGTGTGATGGTAATTCGACAGCGGCTCTTAGCTGCTTCGACTGGCGTTTCTCTCCGTGGAGTGATACCTCTTTTACCTCGGTGTCGAGGAGAGCTAATACACGTGTGTTTGGGCTTCGTACTTGTACATAACCTTAAGGCCTGCGTAAAAGCCTCATATAATGTAAGGTCTTATGGGTGATTTGCACTTGACTTTTGGAGCGAATGTACCCGTATATCTAACTTAAACTTCTCCATTACCTACTTTGATTTCCGTGACTGGAATGTGCTTTAAACCCAATCTTTAATAATTTGCCATTGAATAACAAACCAACTATTACCACATAGGATAGGAGACATGATAATTGAGGTCTACATGTTGAATAACCTGCCACAAACTTGTTAATGCCTACTGTCGTTTATTTTCGGTGACGTTTTAGCTAGTGTGTAGTCACGTAAAATAACGTTTGTTTCACAACTTGTGTTGTACACTAAAGCCATGTATAGGTTCAATTTGATATAACATTTTGCCTTTTCACGTTACTTGGTCTACAAATACTCTACAACCGTCAAAATTCTGATATGGTTTTAAAAGAAGAACCTTGACCTTGTGTATTTAATCTCATATCGAGATTAAATGTTTTTCGCATCTAATTTTAATTGGTTTATCAATATGTTATTTGTATAGTTATTTTTTTTTAAGATTTTATATTTTTTAGATTAAAATAAATTTATTATTCAGGAAGATTTTGTAGAATCTAGTTCTCACCTGGATTACCGGTGTTGAAAATTTATTTTGCTAATGTTATCTTGATGTCTGTGTTTTCTGCCCGCTATTTGGTAGTGGTAAGATTAATATTTTTCATTTTAATTAATTGACTTATTTGGCGTTTATTTGATAATTTGCTTTACTTAAATTGTTCGTGTAAGGGCTATTTTACATATTACCAAAGATTGCTAATTTCAGTTGTCTTAATTCTGATTTTTTTGTTTTAATACTGAATTATGGACTGGATTATTTATCTTGAAATCTATGTGGTTATATCTTATTTATTTTCCTTTTTTTCTCTAGTTAGGTTTGGTTTTAAGTTGAGAATTATTTAGGGTTTTGTTGGTATGCTGAAGAAATGCATATAGGTTCAATGTGATATAATATTTTGCCTATTGGCGTTACTTGGTCTGCAAATACTCTAGAGCCTTCAAAATTATTATATGGTTTTAAAAGAAGAACCTTGACCTTGCTTATTTTACTCGATATGCATTTATATTAAAATTAATTCATTATTCAGCAAATTGTTTTTCCGACTCTGGTTCTCAAAATTTTATTTTGAATTAAGTTTGATTCTTTTGCATTCAAATTTATCTTGATAAGAAGTATATTTTTGATCTGAATTATTGGTTTAATATATTTAGTGTTTAATTGAGATATTATTTCTTTTTGCTTTCAATCTTCGTCTTCCACAAATGCCATAAATTTTAATATTTTAGGTAAGGTTAGGTTAGTTAACATCACGTGGTTGTCGGGGAGGTATTATTTTGGTTTCCCAACTTGTTAAATTTATATCAGTGTCTTTTCGCGTGGAATTTGGTAAGCATTAACATTGCAGTATTAATATTTAAAGATGCCACGAAATTAGTGTATGGTTAAAAGAACTATCATTATAATTTATTATTGAAATAATCTAGTTTTTTTTTCTAGATCAAATAACGACGTTACAAATTGAATTAAAAAAATTTGTTTAAACAGTTCGCCATTTTATTGCTGGACTAAATTGTTTACCTCACAATTTTATCAAGGTTGCCATTGTGCATCGGTGCAGTATTTTTTGCCTACTTCTAATATACATCATGTCACGTTATATTTGCTAAAAAAGGTAATGGAGGCGAAATTGAAGAGATTTTTCTATCATATTTCTTATTAATAGTTTTTTAATTTTCTTCCCTTGTACTCAATTGTTTATTATTTTCTACTAAAAGGGTTTCTTAAAGGCTTTATCTAGAAACTGCTCTCAAGCAGTTGATAAGAATAAAAAAAATCCAACTACTTTAAACGGGCTGTAAAGTGCTATAAGCTATTTTTTAATTGGTGAAGCCCCTTTTAAACCAGGTTTATATCTTGTTTAATTAGCAGACAATATTAAGCATAATAAATTATGATTTTAAAGTTAGGGCGTAAGGGAAGATAATTTTCAAGGGGAATTTTTTTGAACATAAACTGCTTCAAAAACGTGCAAATTGTACTTTTAAAGGGAGAATTAAGCTTAACAAATGACTATTTTCTCGATTTCCTATCGATTAAATAGGCGTAATCCACCAATATAATGTTTTACAAAACATTATATTGAACTAGAAATAAATTTAAAATTTACCCGGAAGATAGGCTTAGCTAGATTCATAAACAAATATTGAACTTAACGTATAAGGGCTAGCAACCAATGTTTGCTAGCCCTTATAGAGCAAGTCCTGGGAGGCTATTCTCTAAAAAATCCAAAGCATTCGAATTCGGAGAGTTCGAATCATTCGCATCGCCTTCATTCGGGTTTGGTACAAAAAAGCCTATTCTCTAACCCTTATTCGAATGGTGATTCGGATCCCTTCGAGCCCGAATCCGAATCATAGTGTACGTCATTTTTATGTGGAGAAAGTAGGAGATCGCGAGGTATTATTTCTCTCTTATTGGTCAGAATTCGGGCGGGAATATTTAAAAATATTTTGATTTTTAAAATAATAGTTTTGGGACATTATTCAACTCGATCAAATGTGTTTGATTTCTTGGGAAATTTAGCATTATTATATTGATCAAATTATGAATATGCCTCTTAGTTATTTTTATTTTTTAAATTTAATGAAACTGAGAGTGTAAACTTATTTGAAATTAAGGGTTAGTATAGGAATAATGATTCTTCATTCAATAAACGATTAAATAAAATGGTAATTTCCGACTTGTGTAGTTTATATGGTTTTCATAATACCATTGGTTTAAATAACCATTTTAATTTAAATTTAGATGGCAATAAAAATACCAATCGTTGGTATTTATCTAGAAGAATCCTTTCGTGAAATAAATTTGATACGTAATAAAACAATAATTCAGAGTAATGCTCCAAATCATAAGATTTAATATTAATTTAATTTAAATACGATCATCTAGCGTACTAGACTTTTAATTATTAGATTTAATATCAATATAAAATAAATTCAATCATCTAGCGTTAAACTTTTATGTTATTTAATTTAAAATAAATACAATCATTTAGCGAAAAGCGTATAATTATTGACTAACAAAATAAATCGCCGGCAAGTTGGTATACGTTTACGCGTAAAATATTGGTAGCCGCCCGGGTCCAAATTCTCGAAGCTCCGTCAAAATTCGACGGTCAAATTGAATAAATTTGCAAGAGCCTCGGACCGTCGGACGGAGCCAGCGAATATCTCTAGACTCTACCAACCTTGGGACGGAGCCCGGTATTATCAACCAAGGCCTAAAAACATTGACTCGTTAACCTTACCTATTCAACCGAAAAATCTAAGATAAACGTAAATAGATGGGCCCCCACGCAATCGACACGTTTAAGATACAATTCTAATTACTTAATTGACCACGGGTAGTTTTTAATTGCCGCAAATATGATTATTTTGATTTGTAGTTGATGAAACATGGCGGTTAAATTTTACGTACAAACACCTTGAGACGAGGAGAAACGGGGCTGAACGAAAGGGGGAAAACACTCAAAAAGAGAGGAAACTTTATTCGGACGGCTCTATCGGCCGCCGAATGGTTCGAATCAACCCGAACCGAATGATTCGCATTCGAGCCCTACAGAATACGCTTATTTGTATTTTTGGCCCAGACAACCCGAATTCCGAATGATTCGAGCAGCTTTCGATCCGAATGAAGTTAGAGAATAGACTCCCAGGATGTCTCCATAAATCCAGCTAAGCCTATTTTCCGGGAAAGTTTTAAATTTATTTCTAGTTTAATATTGGTTTGTAAAATATTTTACTGTTGGGATTAGGCCTATTTAAACGACAAGTAATCGATAAAAAAACACTTGTTGTTAGGTTGCATTGTCCATTTGAAGTGCAAGATATTACCCGTTTATCTGGGATAAGTTAAAATAAGCTTAATTTTTGGGTTGCAAAACTTTACAACTAAATTAGCCCTATGTCTATGATAAGAAATTGATAAAAATAACTTTCCTCTCGCTTCAGTTCTACTTAAAAATGCAATAAGAATTCCTTAAAGTACTCAATTGCTTTCTGCTCCGATGAAATTTAATTCAATGATATTGTATGATATTTAGGTCTGAAAAACCACCGTATCTGCTTAAAGTAAAGATTGGGCCGGCAAAATATCTTTGCGACAGTAATGTAAGGAGTGATAGGTATTTTTCGCGAATACCCCTTGCGATATTTAATATAATGCCAGAGGATGTAACTTTGGAGCGAATTTCGGAAGAAATTAAGTCGGTGGAAGACACTACGCGTTGTACAGGCGTAGCTATAGTTGACATAGAAGTTGAAAATAGAATTCTGGAACATCATAAAACTTTTAATTTCGGTGGATGATGACATATGTTCCCTAGGATCAATAACTTTGTTTGGCCTTGGGGCTGTTATTAATTTTCGAAGACAAAAGGTGCCTTTTAAAACTCCATTACTTAAAGAAATCCAATTGAAAAAGATATTTAAAACTAGGTACGTAAATTTTAATTTTGAGACCATCTTATTATTAATAACCAATTTAAAACTACCCTCGTGTGATTTTTAAAAATATTTTAAGGTATGGAGAACGTCAACTTGGTAAAGAAATGTTTATGATTAAACACGCAAAGAATGTCCAGTGCTTTAGATGCAAACACTGGGGACATCTGAGTTACACTTGCAGAGTGAAACCTTACGCTGTTTCGAAAATTCCAATGAAAAACATCGCGTCCACATCTCAAACACCCGCATCTCAAACGTCCACATCTCAAACATCCACGTCTCAAGCGTCCACATCTCAAGCGTCCACATCACTTCCAACAACTGCTCTCACTCAGACATCTACATCTACTCTGCATATGGATTTATTACTGGATGACGTTTTTGAAATCGATGAAGAAATGCTAAGTCAACTAGAGGGAAGTAGTTCCTCTGTAACAAAAGAAAAAGGTTCCAACTTGAAATCAGGTTCCCAAGTAGACAGTACTCCTGAAGAAAAGTCTTCTCAAGAGATCTTTCCATAGTGTTGGTAAATATATTAAAGTTTCAACAAATAAAGGGGGACTCTAAGCTAAGAACAACTTTTTTTATCGATTAATTATTCTTTAAATAGACCTAATCCACTAGTAAAACAATATGCGTTGCAATATGAACTTAGAAATCAATTTGACATTACCCTCCAAGGAAGTAAGCTTAAAAATAATAAATGAAGAATTTGAAATTTATTTTTTGACGGGTAACTGGCGAATCATGTGAGAGGTACCCTCTTTGTTATGGTTGTAAAAAGTTTAAAATTAGCCTTAATAAGGACAGTGCGCCTCTCCCATGATTCACAAGTTACCTATTAACTACGCGATATTAAACTCTTTATGACTGCTTCTTAAGACTACTTTTTGGGTGAGCTAGAAATTTATTTTTAGCCCAATATTGGTTTGTAAGTTTTTTGACTAGTGAACAAGGACTAATTAAACAGGAAGTAGGTAGAAACGTTTTTGTTCCTAGTTGCATTCTCCCTTTAATTAAAAAGATAAAATCCAGCTCTAACTTCACTTTCCTCTTTTCAGCAACGAAAGCCACTTGGAAGGTTTATTCATTAAATTACGCAGTCGAAGTCACGTCTGTTTATAATAATAAAATATTTTTTCTAATTAATAACGCCATAAAGGTTATGGAAGTCTAGCTATGATAAATAAATTTATGACAATTTTTTCAATATATTTGTTCTATTCATATCCTATATATCTTAAAGGGGTTAGCTGCGATTTTTAAATTTCCTTTAAAGTCAACAGCTTTTCTAGCCTACCAGACGACATTGACCATAAATCGTTCTTTCAAAGCTAGGCTGTGCGTTTAAGGGAAGAGCATTCTAAAGTGGCAAATAGCAGAGCATATAGAACCTTTAATACTGGAAAAGCTCTGAAAATGGTCTAAATAGGATCTAATTTTTTTCCTTTTTCTTATTTTCTTTATGTAAACGGTGGAAGTAAATATTTTTGGATTAGCTAACCTATTTTATGAATATTACGGAAACTGTTTTACTCTTAAAGAAAATATAGAATCACGGATGAAAAAGATCAAAGTAATTAATTTTCCCCAATTTATTTAAATTTAAAATTCCAGCCAATTATAGGGAGGGTGAATAGAGGAAAACCAAGAATTTTTTATCGATTCTTCTACTACTTATAAGAAATATTTTAGGTTCATTTAGGTCTATTACTGTGTCTACGACCTGACCTAACACAAAAAATAATGGTTAAGGCTTGGCACACTTTTGGATTTTCTGATTACTTGAGGCTAATGAGAGAATTATACAATGTAACATCGATGGAAAAAACAGAAGAGTGAATCAAAAGCACGCTGATCCTTATACTCTTTCTCTTTCAATACTCTGCGTACATACACCTTTTTTATTCATATTTTATTTTAGGTAGGGTTAGGTTAGGTTAGCGTTGTCGGGGAGGTAATATTTTGGTTTCCCAACTTGTCACCACTGTCATTTTTCTTAAGAGGTTTAACATTTTGTATCAATCCTCCTCAGCTTTAAATCTTATATCATTTCTATCTTGGATGCCCGTGTAAACGTACCTTTATTTAGATTCTTCAATCCACCCCAAGTTTTCAGCAAGCCTTAGCCTATACTGCCCGTTATACCTTTGCTTTTTGGACTAAATGATGTTTGGAAAACAGCTTAGCGCGTGTTGCCATTTCAAGCTGGTATTAAACGGTCAAATTTCACTTAATTTTTGGACAATTTCTTAAATATCTTCTAAACTATCTCGAATTTTTAATTGATTTTTCAGCTTCGTTATTAATTAGATTCTGTTTAACAATATTATGATATTAAATTAAACTTTAAATGCATTATACGCTTCAATTCACTAAAAGATATCGCGGCATAAGGCCAAAATATTTTGGGCATGGAAAAGGGGTATATATAGCTTTCGCGAACCTTTATTCATCGAGCGAGTAACCGAGAAGAGTTGGGGAAAACCCCCCCTTCTCAACGTCTAGACGTTTATCGTAACCCTAGGCATTCGGTAACTGCACCACAAAAACCCGTAGAGGGAGGAGATAGTGGAGTGAAAGGTTGATGTGGACTATATTAGTGAGGGACGCCTCGCTAATATGGCCCGCTGAGATCGGACACTAGAGGTTGGGCCTTGGTGTTGGGATGGTCGGCGGTGATTATAACAGTGGGAGACGTCCCATTGCGTATAATCGCTTTCAGCTGTCCAGCATCGACCGTAAAGTGGATGGTGGAATGCGATAATATACAATTGGAGACGTCCTATTGTATATAATTGCACGACACTTGAAGCTCAATGTGGCAGCCACGCTTAAAGGAGGTAATTCCCGTTAAACGGAATTGAACGATAAGCTGGCATGATTACGGCTCTAGACTTTTGGCTCCACGAGCTAGGTCACGTGATTTCCGTTTACACAGGATATCCGCTTACGCCGGAAGTGACACACAGACACAGACAGACACGATCAGTGTAATACCTCCCCCTGAACTAAAGTTCAATTAAAAATTAGTCTATTTTTATAAATAAAAATGAAATTCTAAATCTAAAAATTATCAAAAAGACAACAACACGCAGTGTTCGCAGGTGGTCCCCCTCCCAAGTCCTATCTGCGCTCGACGCTGCATAACTTCGGTGATCAGACGAGAGCCGGTGTATTCAACGTGCTATGGTCGTTGCCAACAACTGATGTATTTGTACATAGCCAATATATTTAAATATTTATATAAGAACAAGATGTAATTGATTGTTTAAAATATACCGAGAAAATTGCGATAGTCTATTTTTATAAATAAAAATGAAATGTAAAATCTAAAAATTATCAAAAGGACAACAACACGCAGTGTTCCCAGTGGTCTCCCTCCAAAGTACTAACTGCGCTCGACGTTGCTTATCTTCGGTGATCAGACGAGAACCGTTGTATTCAACGTGTTATGATCGTTGCCAACAACTGCTGTATTTGTACATAGCCAATATATTTAAATATTTATATAAGAACAAGATGTAATTGATTGTTCAAAATATACCGAGAAAATTGCGATAGTCTATTTTTATAAATAAAAATGAAATGTAAAATCTAAAAATTATCAAAAGGACAACAACACGCAGTGTTCCCAGTGGTCTCCCTCCCAAGTACTAACTTCGCTCTACGCTGCTTAACTTCGGTGATCAGACGAGAACCGTGGTATTCAACGTGCTATGATCGTTGCCAACAACTGCAGTATTTGTACATAGCCAATATATTTAAATATTTATATAAGAACAAGATGTAATTGGTTGTTTAAAATATACCGAGAAAATTGCGATAGTCTATTTTTATAAATAAAAATGAAATGTAAAATCTAAATATTATCAAAAGGACAACACCACGCAGTCTTCCCAGTTGGTCCCCTCCCAAGAACTAACTGCGCTCGACGCTGCTTAACTTCGGTGATCAGACGAGAACCGGTGTATTCAACGTTATAAAGTCGTTGCTAACACAGCCCTATTTGTACATAGGCAATATATTTAAATATTTATATAATAACAAAAATGTAATTGATTGTTTAAAATATACCGAGAAAATTGCGAAAGTCAATTTTTATAAATAAAAATGAAATGTAAAATCTAAAAACTATCAATAGGACAACAACACGCAGTGTTCCCAGTGGTTTCCCTCCCAAGCACTAACTGCGCTCGACGCTGCTTAACTTCGGTGATCAGACGAGAACCGTTGTATTCAACGTGCTATGGTCGTTGCCAACAACTGATGTATTTGTACATAGCCAATATATTTAAATATTTATATAAGAACAAGTTGTAATTGATTGTTTAAAATATACCGAGAAAGTTGCGATAGTCTATTTTTATAAATAAAAATGAAATGTAAAATCTAAAAATTATCAAAAGGACAACAACACGCAGTGTTCCCCCTCCCAAGTACTAATTGCGCTCGAAGCTGCTTAACTTCGGTGATCAGACGAGAACCGTGGTATTCAACGTGTTATGATCGTTGCCAACAACTGCTGTATTTGTACATAGCCAATATATTTAAATATTTATATAAGAACAAGATGTAATTGATTGTTTAAAATATACCGAGAAAATTGCGATAGTCTATTTTTATAAATAAAAATGAAATGTAAAATCTAAAAATTATCAAAAGGACAACAACACGCAGTGTTCCCAGTGGTTTCCCTCCCAAGCACTAACTGCGCTCGAGCTGCTTAACTTCGGTGATCATACGAGAACCGTTGTATTCAACGTGCTATGGTCGTTGCCAACAACTGATGTATTTGTACATAGCCAATATATTTAAATATTTATATAAGAACAAGATGTAATTGATTGTTTAAAATATACCGAGAAAATTGCGATAGTCTATTTTTATAAATAAAAATGAAATGTAAAATCTAAAAATTATCAAAATTAAGGACAACAACACGCAGTGTTCCCAGTGGTCTCCCTCCCAAGCACTAACTGCGCTCGACGCTGCTTAACTTCGGTGATCAGACGAGAACCGTTGTATTCAACGTGCTATGGTCGTTGCCAACAACTGATGTATTTGTACATAGCCAATATATTTAAATATTTATATAAGAACAAGTTGTAATTGATTGTTTAAAATATACCGAGAAAATTGCGATAGTCTATTTTTATAAATAAAAATGAAATGTAAAATCTAAAAACTATCAAAAGAACAACAACACGCAGTGTTCCCAGACGGTCCCCTCCCAAGTACTATCTGCGCTCGACGCTCCTTAACTTCGGTGATCAGACGAGAACCGGTGTATTCAACGTGATTTGGTCTTTGCCAACATCTGCCGTATTTGTATATAGCCAATACATTTAAATATTTATATAAGAACAAGAATGTAATTGATTGTTTAAAATATACCAAGAAAATTAAGATAGTCTATATTTATAAATAAAAATGAAATGTAAAATCTAAATATTATCAAAAGGACAACAACACGCAGTGTTCCCAGTGGTCTCCCTCCCAAGTACTAACTGCGCTCGACGTTGCTTATCTTCAGTGATCAGACGAGTACCGTTGTATTCAACGTGCTATGGTCGCTGCCAACAACTGCCGTATTTGTACATAGCCAATATATTTAAATATTTATATAAGAACAAGATGTAATTGATTGTTTAAAATATACCGAGAAAATTGCGATAGTCTATTTTTATAAATAAAAATGAAATGGAATACCTAAAAATTATCAAAAGGAAAACAACACGCAGTGTTCCCAGTGGTCTCCCTCCCAAGTACTAATTGCGCTCGACGCTGCTTAACTTCGGTGATCAGACGAGAACCGTGGTATTCAACGTGCTATGGTCGTTGCCAACAACTGATGTATTTGTACATAGCCAATATATTTAAATATTTATATAAGAACAAGATGTAATTGATTGTTTAAAATATACCGAGAAAATTGCGATAGTCTATTTTTATAAATAAAAATGAAATGTAAAATCTAAATATTATCAAAAGGACAACAATACGCAGTGTGCCCAGCTGGTCCCCTCCCAAGAACTAACTGCGCTCGACGCTGCTTAACTTCGGTGATCAGACGAGAACCGGTGTATTCAACGTGATTTGGTCTTTGCCAACATCTGCCGTATTTGTATATAGCCAATACATTTAAATATTTATATAAGAACAAGAATGTAATTGATTGTTTAAAATATACCAAGAAAATTAAGATAGTCTATATTTATAAATAAAAATGAAATGTAAAATCTAAATATTATCAAAAGGACAACAACACGCAGTGTTCCCAGTGGTCTCCCTCCCAAGTACTAACTGCGCTCGACGTTGCTTATCTTCAGTGATCAGACGAGTACCGTTGTATTCAACGTGCTATGGTCGCTGCCAACAACTGCCGTATTTGTACATAGCCAATATATTTAAATATTTATATAAGAACAAGATGTAATTGATTGTTTAAAATATACCGAGAAAATTGCGATAGTCTATTTTTATAAATAAAAATGAAATGGAATACCTAAAAATTATCAAAAGGAAAACAACACGCAGTGTTCCCAGTGGTCTCCCTCCCAAGTACTAATTGCGCTCGACGCTGCTTAACTTCGGTGATCAGACGAGAACCGTGGTATTCAACGTGCTATGGTCGTTGCCAACAACTGATGTATTTGTACATAGCCAATATATTTAAATATTTATATAAGAACAAGATGTAATTGATTGTTTAAAATATACCGAGAAAATTGCGATAGTCTATTTTTATAAATAAAAATGAAATGTAAAATCTAAATATTATCAAAAGGACAACAATACGCAGTGTGCCCAGCTGGTCCCCTCCCAAGAACTAACTGCGCTCGACGCTGCTTAACTTCGGTGATCAGACGAGAACCGGTGTATTCAACGTGATAAAGTGGTTGCTAACACAGCCCTATTTGTACATAGCCAATATATTTATATAAGAACAATATGTAATTGATTGTTAAAAATATACCGAGAAAATTGCGATAGTCTATTTTTATAAATAAAAAATGAAATGTAAAATCTAAAAATTATCAAAAGGACAACAACACGCAGTGTTCCCAGTGGTCTCCCTCCCAAGCACTAACTGCGCTCGACGCTGCTTAACTTCGGTGATCACACGAGAACCGTTGTATTCAACGTGCTATGGTCCTTGCCAACAACTGATGTATTTGTTCATAGCCAATATATTTAAATATTTATATAAGAACAAGTTGTAATTGATTGTTTAAAATATACCGGGAAAATAGCGATAGTCTATTTTTATAAATAAAAATGAAATGTAAAATCTAAAAACTATCAAAAGGAAAACAACACGCAGTGTTCCCAGGCGGTCCCCTCCCAAGTACTATCTGCGCTCGACGCTCCTTAACTTCGGTGATCAGACGAGAACCGGTGTATTCAACGTGATTTGGTCTTTGCCAACATCTGCCGTATTTGTATATAGCCAATACATTTAAATATTTATATAAGAACAAGAATGTAATTGATTGTTTAAAATATACCGAGAAAATTAAGATAGTCTATATTTATAAATAAAAATGAAATGTAAAATCTAAATATTATCAAAAGGACAACAACACGCAGTGTTCCCAGTGGTCTCCCTCCCAAGTACTAACTGCGCTCGACGTTGCTTATCTTCAGTGATCGGACGAGTACCGTTGTATTCAACGTGCTATGGTCGCTGCCAACAACTGCTGTATTTGTACATAGCCAATATATTTAAATATTTATATAATAACAAGAATGTAATTGATTGTTTAAAATATACCGAGAAAATTGCGATAGTCTATTTTTAAAAATAAAAATTAAATGTAAAATCTAAAAACTATCAAAAGGACAACAACACGCAGTGTTCCCAGTGGTTTCCCTCCCAAGTACTAACTGCGCTCGACGCTGCTTAACTACGATGTTCAGACGAGAACCGTTGTATTCAACGTGCTATGGTCGTTGCCAGCAACTGATGTATTTGTACATAGCCAATATATTTAAATATTTATATAAGAACAAGATGTAAATGATTGTTTAAAATATACCGAGAAAATTGCGATAGTCTATTTTTATAAATAAAAATGAAATGTAAAATCTAAAAATTATCAAAAGGACAACAACACGTAGTGTTCCCAGTGGTCTCCCTCCCAAGTACTAACTTCGCTCGACGCTGCTTAACTTCGCTCGACGCTGCTTAACTTCGGTGATCAGACGAGAACCGTGGTATTCAACGTGCTATGATCGTTGCCAACAACTGCTGTATTTGTACATAGCCAATATATTTAAATATTTATATAATAACAAGAATTTTATTGATTGTTTAAAATAAACCAAGAAAATTGAGATAGTCTATTTTTACAAATAAAAATGAAATGGAATACCTAAAAATTATCAAAAGGACAACAACACGCAGTGTTCCCAGTGGTCTCCCTCCCAAGTACTAATTGCGCTCGACGCTGCTTAACTTCGGTGATCAGACGAGAACCGTGGTATTCAACGTGCTATGGTCGTTGCCAACAACTGATGTATTTGTACATATCCAATATATTTAATTATTTATATAAGAACAAGATGTAATTGATTGTTTAAAATATACCGAGAAAATTGCGATAGTCTATTTTTATAAATAAAAATGAAATGTAAAATCTAAATATTATCAAAAGGACAACAATACGCAGTATGCCCAGGTGGTCCCCTCCCAAGAACTAACTGCGCTCGACGCTGCTTAACTTCGGTGATCAGACGAGAACCGGTGTATTCAACGTGATTTGGTCTTTGGCAACATTTGCCGTATTTGTATATAGCCAATATATTTAAATATTTATATAAGAACAAGAATGTAATTGATTGTTTAAAATATACCAAGAAAATTAAGATAGTCTATATTTATAAATAAAAATGAAATGTAAAATCTAAATATTATCAAAAGGACAACAACACGCAGTGTTCCCAGTGGTCTCCCTCCCAAGTACTAACTGCGCTCGACGTTGCTTATCTTCAGTGATCAGACGAGTACCGGTGTATTCAACGTGATAAAGTGGTTGCTAACACAGCCCTATTTGTACATAGCCAATATATTTAAATATTTATATAAGAACAAGATGTAATTGATTGTTAAAAATATACCGAGAAAATTGCGATAGTCTATTTTTATAAATAAAAATGAAATGTAAAATCTAACAAGTTGGGAAACCAAAATTTAACCTCCCCGACCCCGACGTTAAGGTAACATAACCTAACCTAACCTTACCTAAAATAAAAGATGAAAAGAAATGTAGAGTATTGGAAGAGTAGAAGAAACAGCGTCAATTTCAATCACATTTCTCTATTTCCCATTTATGTTACGGAGTATAAGTTTTTTCCCTTAACTTCAAGGATTCAGAGAATGCAAAAGAGTGTCCTGCGTTATCCGTAATTGTATGCGGCAGGTCGTAGACTTTTTAATATACACACCAAATGAAATGTCCTGCGGTACCCATAATTATATGCGGCAGGCCTAGATTTCTTAATAGACACACCAAATGAAATGTTTATTTTCTAAATAAATATGTAAAATACAAGTTCTTGTAATATAAATTAACACTTGAGTATAGGCTGTACTGTGTGATTATCTTTGATAATCCACTGATTTGATAAAGACGAACAATTTAGTCTGGGATGGTAAGGAAGACAAGGAATGAAAACGACGAAGATATGGTAGCAAGTTCCTCTTGGACAAACCAAGGAATATTGAAGACTGAATGTTCCATTTACAACCCATTGTCGGTAGATGATTGGTAATTACTTCCGGTACAATTTTCGTCTGAAATTCTTGATTTGACGTGCTAATAGAGGACCATTACTGATATTCTCATCATACAAGTGATCCCAGTCAATGGAAGAATCCAAGGATTGAGCTGGTTGAGAGGTTATTTTCCAAACCGGTTACAAGACGTTAGCTTCCACTCCTATGATAAAAAATAGCTTAAAAGACTGAAAGTAGACTAATTTCCATACCGTTAGTACTTTTATTTGAATAGCTCCTTTTATGTTTAAAATTACGAGGCCGTATGAAGAACTGCCGAGCTTTTACTGACTGTCGAGTCAGAAAACACTAACTGCTTGCACGTTTCAATTCTTCGTAGCCGGGCCGTCTCTTTCTGGTGATAAATGAAAGCCGTGTCGCTGCTCTGTTGACTTCAAATGGTGATAACATTCTATGCTGGTTGATTATCTCTCTTAAGTCATTATAGCTCTTTCGTCTGGTCTGGCCTCGTCTCCTCTCGTTCGTCTCGTCTCGTCTCCTGGTCTCCAAGTTTACAGTACATGGCTTATTTCGATTATGAAAATAATCGGAAATGTTTCTTGGTTTTATATTGGAGAAAACTGAAGCCTATTTTTTTTTTCCAACATCAGATATCCATTTTTTCTTCAAAATTGTTGTTTTTTAATCACGGGAAACCTACTGTACTTTTGTTCAAGGAGAGTTTTCACCACTATCATTTTTCTTAAGAGGTTTAACATTTTGTATCAATCCGCCTCAGCTTTAAATCTTATATCATTTCTATCTTGGATGCCCGTGTAAACGTACCTTTATTTAGATTCTTCAATCCACCCCAAGTTTGCAGAAAGCCTTAGCCTATACTGCCCGTTATACCTTTGCTTTTTGGACTAAATGATATATGGAAAACAGCTAAGCGCGTGTTGCCAACTCAAGCTGGTATTAAACGGTCAAATTTCACAAAATTTTTGGACAATTTCTTAAATATCTTCTAAACTATCTCGAATTTTAAATTGATTTTTCAACTGAATTATTAATTTGATTAAGTTTAACCATTTTGATATTTTTAATTATAAAATAAATTAATATTGCGTTTCATTTCCCTAAACGATATCACACCATAAGGCTCATTTGCATTCACTCCAAAAAGGTAGTATATAAACCGATCGAAATCCTTTATTAGTCGAGCGAAGTGGCCATGAAGTTGGGAGGAAAACCCCCTCCCTTCAATGTCTAGACGATACTTGATCTCTAGGCGCTTGGTTCGCAATGTTAATTTACCCATTGGTGGGGCGATGTTTGGAGAGTGGAAGATCGATGTGGACCATATTAGTGAGGGACGCCTCGCTAGTATGGCCCGCTGAGATCGGACACTGGAGGTTGGACCTTGGTGTGGAGATGGTCGGAGGTGATTATAACAGTGGGAGATGTCCCATTGTGTATAATCGCCTTCAACTGTCCAGCATCGAGGTTTGACCGTAAAGTGGATGGTGGAAGGTGATAATATGCAATTGGAGACGTCCTGTTGCATATCATTGCACGACACTTGAAACTTAATGTGGCAGCCACGCTTAAAGGAGGTAATTCCCGTTAAACGGAATTGAACGATAAGCGGGTATGATAAAGTCTCTAGACTTTTGGCTCCACGAGCTCGGTCACGTGATATCCGCTTACACAGGATATCCGCTTACACAGGAAGTGACACACACACAGACACGACCAGTGTAAAACCTCCCCCTGAACTAAAGTTCAGTCGGGGAGGTAAAAATTATCAAAAGGACAACAACACGCAGTGTTCCCAGTGGTCTCCCTCCCAAGCACTAACTGCGCTCGACGCTGCTTAACTTCGGTGATCACACGAGAACCGTTGTATTCAACGTGCTATGGTCGTTGCCAACAACTGATGTATTTGTTCATAGCCAATATATTTAAATATTTATATAAAAACAAGTTGTAATTGATTGTTTAAAATATACCGAGAAAATTGCGATAGTCTATTTTTATAAATAAAAATGAAATGTAAAATCTAAAAACTATCAAAAGGACAACAACACGCAGTGTTCCCAGGCGGTCCCCTCCCAAGTACTATCTGCGCTCGACGCTCCTTAACTTCGGTGATCAGACGAGAACCGGTGTATTCAACGTGATTTGGTCTTTGCCAACATCTGCCGTATTTGTATATAGCCAATACATTTAAATATTTATATAAGAACAAGAATGTAATTGATTGTTTAAAATATACCGAGAAAATTAAGATAGTCTATATTTATAAATAAAAATGAAAGGTAAAATCTAAATATTATCAAAAGGACAACAACACGCAGTGTTCCCAGTGGTCTCCCTTCCAAGTACTAACTGCGCTCGACGTTGCTTATCTTCAGTGATCAGACGAGTACCGTTGTATTCAACGTGCTATGGTCGCTGCCAACAACTGCTGTATTTGTACATAGCCAATATATTTAAATATTTATATAATAACAAGAATGTAATTGATTGTTTAAAATATACCGAGAAAATTGCGATAGTCTATTTTTAAAAATAAAAATTAAATGTAAAATCTAAAAACTATCAAAAGGACAACAACACGCAGTGTTCCCAGTGGTTTCCCTCCCAAGTACTAACTGCGCTCGACGCTGCTTAACTACGATGTTCAGACGAGAACCGTTGTATTCAACGTGCTATGGTCGTTGCCAGCAACTGATGTATTTGTACATAGCCAATATATTTAAATATTTATATAAGAACAAGATGTAAATGATTGTTTAAAATATACCGAGAAAATTGCGATAGTCTATTTTTATAAATAAAAATGAAATGTAAAATCTAAAAATTATCAAAAGGACAACAACACGTAGTGTTCCCAGTGGTCTCCCTCCCAAGTACTAACTTCGCTCGACGCTGCTTAACTTCGGTGATCAGACGAGAACCGTGGTATTCAACGTGCTATGATCGTTGCCAACAACTGCTGTATTTGTACATAGCCAATATATTTAAATATTTATATAACAACAAGAATTTAATTGATTGTTTAAAATAAACCAAGAAAATTGAGATAGTCTATTTTTACAAATAAAAATGAAATGGAATACCTAAAAATTATCAAAAGGACAACAACACACAGTGTTCCCAGTGGTCTCCCTCCCAAGTACTAATTGCGCTCGACGCTGCTTAACTTCGGTGATCAGACGAGAACCGTGGTATTCAACGTGCTATGGTCGTTGCCAACAACTGATGTATTTGTACTTAACCAATATATTTAAATATTTATATAAGAACAAGATGTAATTGATTGTTTAAAATATACCGAGAAAATTGCGATAGTCTATTTTTATAAATAAAAATGAAATGTAAAATCTAAATATTATCAAAAGGGCAACACCACGCAGTGTTCCCAGGTGGTCCCCTCCCAAGAACTAACTGCGCTCGACGCTGCTTATCTTCGGTGATCAGACGAGAACCGGTGTATTCAACGTGATAAAGTGGTTGCTAACACAGCCCTATTTGTACATAGCCAATATATTAAAATATTTATAAAGAACAAGATGTAATTGATTGTTTAAAATATACCGAGAAAATTGCGATAGTCTTTTTTTATAAATAAAAATGAAATGTAAAATCTAAATACACACGCAGTGTTCCCAGTGGTCTCATTCCCAAGTACTAACCGCGCTCGACGTTGCTTAACTTCGGTGATCAGACGAGAACCGTGGTATTCAACGTGCTATGATCGTTGCCAACAACTGCTGTATTTGTACATAGCCAATATATTTAAATATTTATATAAGAACAAGATGTAATACTCCGTTCCAAATATTACGAAAATTTCCTTCCCCCATTTTTCACGCGACGAAAAGGAAACTATTACATTTCTACAACCGGGCTGCCAGACGTTCAGTAAGAAAAAAATTACAAAACCAATCTATGTGGTTTGTGCACTAAACGCATTTCGACTTGTATCCGTTAATATTACAAGCCGATTTGCTAGCCAAAGCCCAAAGCTAACAGCTGAGAAGCAGTAAATAAGACTATAGGCCTAGATTACGGATTATTTATTAGAAACTTCGGCCGGCTCAAAAAGAAGCGGATTCTTCGGATCCATTCTTCACGAATACTTTCTTCCCTCGGAAATTTATGAAATGATATACCCTTGTCGTTCCTCGTGTTGTTTCTACAGTTCGAAATACAACACGTATTTCCACCTTTCCAAAAAGGTACGCACTTTGGCATTTTGTTGTGCCCGAATTTCGCGAAACCGTAGATCCGTACCTTTTCGCCGCAAAGTCGATTCAGCGGTTCGGCCGGAAGACTCGTATGCGCCCTAGCCTTCGCCGCAAAGTCGATTCAGCGGTTCGGCCGGAAGACTCGTATGCGCCCTAGCCGAACCGAAACGCGGTGCAAGATACAGTGTTGCCAAGCTATGTATTTTTAAAAACCACAAAATAGTGAGACGTTGCTTGTCCGCTTAAGACAATATATACTAGTCTTTGTTTTCCTACCCCCATTTTTGGAACGGCCTATTGATTGTTTAATATATACCGAGAAAATTGCGATAGTCTATTTTTATAAATAAAAATGAAATGTAAAATCTAAATATTATTAAAAGGATAACACCGCGCAGTGTTCCCAGGTGGTCCCCTCCCAAGAACTAACTTCGCTCGACGCTGCTTAACTTCGGTGATCAGACGAGAACCGTGGTATTCAACGTGCTATGGTCGTTGCCAACAACTGTCCTATTTGTACATAGCCAATATATTTAAATATTTATATAAGAACAAGAATGTAATTGATAGTTTAAAATATACCAAGAAAATTGAGACAGTCTATTTTTTACAAATAAAAATAAAATGTAATATCTAACAAGTTGGGAAACCAAAATATTACCTCGCCGACTACTACGTGACCTAACCTAACCTAACCTTACCTAAAATATTAATATTGTTGATAAGTGTTTCTGTAAGATACTGACAAATAAAACGTATTAAAAATAAGTATGGGTTATTGGCTGGAAAGTTACACGCTTGTGAGTTCCAATGTTTTTCTTTTTTTTTTAATTTAGACCTAAGATTTGGTATGTAGGAGAAATTTCCCTCAAAGTCTCTCCAGCCATGGATTAATCAACCTGAGGTCGATTAATCCATGCTCCAGCGTACGCAAATTACCATAACATTAGGTGAAAATCCTAGGGGGATGTCATTCTTGATTTGCTTGTACACATGAATTCAGCTGTGGCAGTTCAAAGAGTTCGAACTCTTGCCGAGTTCAATATTTTGTATAGCTGAGCTCTCATGCATAGACGGTAGAAAGAAGAGGAGCAGAAGGCCTGGATTTGTCATGGCAATTTCAGAATTATCGCCCTTTTGGTTTTATTTATTTGTTAAATTTGTCTCCTTACAACCGGTTCATCGCCATTGGCTGGTTTTCAACCAATCAGAGCATAGAGGGTAGCCTCTATGATGTGATAGAAAAAGTCGTGCGGATACCAGAAATTGAGATGCAAACTGCCAAGCAAAAAAAAGCTCCAAGCCAAGCTTCTCCTCTTCAATCTATCCTCTATGTCTCAAGTGTCTGACCCCTCGTGAAAACCTTTTGCTAGGTCTCCAGTTTGAACACTCCATGAGAGTAAGCAGTGCATGCCAAACCTTTTCACCATGGATCCTCTAATACAGGGAGTAGTAACTTCCTTCCCCCTCTAGCTTTGAGCAATGCTACGGAAGTTTACACAGAAATTGTCCAAAAAAAGGGCAATAAATTTTCCTCCTCCCCGTCGGAAAAGCCGAGCCTATGTAAACAAAAAAGATGGCCGCGAATTCCCGTGGTTGAAAAATTAGCCTAGGCCCTAGGATCATAGTGGTTTAAATTTCGTTATTTAACTTATTTTAAGTCGAATTTTTGCCGTAAAGAAATTCACCTACATATACTAAAATTTATATTACCTTTAGGAAAGGGAAAAAGAAAAAATGCGTGTATAGTAGTTGTAGGAGTGATTCCCGATACATAAAATACAAAGAAATCAAGTTTATACCGTTTCCAAAACCTAGGAAAAAAATGCCTTATGTGTATGTTGGATCGAACGTTGCGGCATATTGGATAAATTTGACGTTAGTAGCATTCGTATGTTCCCTGCATTTTGTTGGAGGAAAAGGGCCAACTAGAGATCATCCGAATATAACAGTTCGAGAAATAGATGAGTATATAGTAAGAATGCCTTTAGTACCCAATTTTTCGCTCTCCGAAGCAAGACGTCTACCTTTCGCGATAGGAGACATTACTTGACTAGATTTATTATCTTTTTTTTTGTATTTGATCTACGATGTAATACCTCGTCAGTTTTTCACCATCAAATGGACTGGGCGTAAAGCCCCCACTATTGTCAAAAAACGATGTTGCAGTACAGTTTGACGTATCTTCTTTACCCCCAAAAGGTGGTATACTGTGTGTCATATTGCATAGTCAGGGCGCAATAACTGTGTGGCTTTCTCTACCTGATAAATAAAATTTTTATTACCAGGTACATATAGGGGATATCTCAAACTAGACTAGTACGGTTGTAACTTAAGAAAAAGATCAAGGCTTTGGAGTGCAGACGACATTTCCGTCGACGACTAAGAGATATGACGTCAGATTAATTTACAATGTAAAGTCTTTCAAATATTTGGGATATCATAATCATTATCATACGAAAAGTATAATAAGGAACTATCGAAACTTAAAATCATTATTACAAAAGCTACATTTTACACAAAATTTGCGAAAAACGTAAGGCAATATTAAAAAAAAATTAAGGTTAGTTACGTAATTAGATTATTATTTTTTGAGCACGAACTTTTTACTAAAAGGCAAACTACAGCCTATTTTTTTATCGGTATGAGCACAAAATCTTTTTTTGTTTCCCTTCCGCTAAAAATAAAAAACAGTAGGCGGGATTGCTATTTAAAAAAAAAATTCAAGTATTTACTAAATTTAAAATTCCCAATTTTCACTAACAGTCGTTTAATTTAACTGGAATAGGTGCTCTAATAAGCTTCTTACCTCGACATATTGCCCATTTTATTTCAGGTAAGCTCATTTAGTATTACAACGATAAGAAAAGAACAAGAGCTATTAAGTTTTTTTTTTTTCAAGCATTCCTTGTGACGAATTTTTTTCTCCAAATGATAATATAAATAGCAAGTCTGAAAAAATTTATTTGGAAAAGAATACAATATATTTATACAGAAACTTCTTCATGGTTAAATATATCTCGTGAGGAAGGTTCGTCTGACGAGGAAAGTTCAATTTGCGAGGATGGTTCGACTGGCGAGGATGGTTCGACTGGCGAGGAAGGTTTGCTTTGCGATTGAACTTGATAAGAAGATTCTATTTGTGACAGAGTAATTAATTCTTCATCTGGATCATCTTCAGATAACATCCTTACTTTATTGGAAGTTGATTTGTTGACTTGGTTGGAATATTTTGGGCAATCCGACTTAAAATGTCCAAGACGGTGGCACCCGAAGCATCGCAGGCTTGAAGACTTTAATCTCTCTTCTTCTCCATACCTAGGAATGCATTTATTATTATTTAAATAAAATGTAAATAAAAATAACCTAATCAATTCTTTCTGCATTAAAATTTTAAATTCAATACCTTGTTTTAAAAATGTTCGCCAACTGGAACTCTCTTAAAATTGGTGGACCAAAGGAGACCCTTCTTGTTCTGCTACAAATCCTAGCCCCTAAGGCAAACAATGCAATGTGTCCAAGGGAAAATAGATGCTCGTTGGCGCATATTAGCACTTTATGGCTTTCTAATTTTCGTCCACTGACTTCTAAGTCGACAAACACCACTCCCATACATTGGCTGACTTCTTCAGTTTGCTTAATTTGATCATTGAGCTTCTCAAAACGTAGATATCCAGGGAGCAAGTTGAATATAGCCAATGGCATTCTTGAGAAGAATCTGTCATGACGAAGGACAGCATCACAAAGAGACATCCCCGGGCCAACCTTTACTTTGAGTAGAAAAGGTGGTTTCTCGGTCAAAATGCTTGACATGATTCTGTTAAATAGAAATTGATGATGTTCCAACTAAAGAATTATACCCAAAAAAACAAGAATAAAAATATAATTAGACACGGCTTGATTAAACATAGACGAATTTATTAATTTTAAACATGCTAACCTAAATAATTCTACGAGGCTATTAATTTCAATTTGGGCTGACTTGATAACAATATTACTTCTCAATGATTTAATATGATATATTCTAAGCGATTAATGAAGATGTAAAAGAAATAAGTTCTTACCACTGATCTCCGATACACTGATCTCCGATAGCCTCGGGCAGCTAATAATAATTGACTGTTTTAACTGGATACTCTGGAATAAATCAACTCGATGAATAGAAGTTTGGAGTTCTACCCTCCTTTTATAGTTAGAATTAAAAAAACATCACCAGGAGGCAGCTTATGCTATCGCCAACAAAAAAAAAACCTTCTGTTTTTTTTTTGTTTTTTTTTTAAAGTAAAAACGAAATAACATTCTTGATAACGGAAGATTCACTGGTCTCTGTGCAAAATTACTACAGAAATGAATTGGGACAACGATATTTCAATGTGCACAAGAATTTATTTTAAGCGATAAAAACAATTAAAATGACCCGACTAGTTTCGAACACGTTATTGGTCCATCATCAGGGGGTATATAAATAAATTCTTGTGCACATTGAAATATCGTTGTCCCAATTCATTTCTATAGAAATAACATTCGTTTTTTCTGTTTAAATTCTATTCAAATAAATAAAGTTGTATATCAAATAACCTAAAATATTAGCCAAAATAGTCAAAGAACCAATCATATAAATGAATCAATGACTCAATTGACATTCGGTCTCATAAATGGCAAGTTTGAAAAACACAAATAAAATTATTTTTAAACAGGCTTTAAAAAAAATCTATAAAAAAGCCAGGATAGACTGAAAGCGATTAGCGACGTCACAAGAAAAAAGCGCGGAAGGACGCCGATATTAGGTGAAAACATGGAGCTAGGGGGTCTCCGAGTTACTACTCTCTGTATTAGAAGCTCCATGTTTTCACCTACTATCAGCGTTCTTCCGCGCTTTTTTCTTGTGACGTCGCTAATCGCTTTCAGTCTATCCTGGCTTTTTTATAGATTTTTTTAAAGCCTGTCTAAAAATAATTTTATCTGTGTTTTCAAACCTGCCATTTATGTGACTGAATGTCAATTGTGTCATTGATTCATTTATATGATTGGTTCTTTGACTATTTTGGTTAATATTTTAGGTTATTTGATATACAACTTTATTTATTTGAATAGAATTTAAACAGAAAAAACGAATGTTATTTCGTTTTTACTTTAAAAAAAAAAAAAAACAAGTTGGGAAACCAAAATATAACCTCCCCGACCCCGACGTTAAGGTAACCTAACCCAACCTAACCTAACCTAACCTAACCTTACCTAAAATAAAAGATGAAAAGAAATGTAGAGTAGTGGAAGAGTAGAAGAAACAGCGTGCATTTCAATCACACTTCTCTATTTCCCATATAGGTTACGGAGTATAAGGATTTTCCCTTAACCTTAAGGATTCAGAGAATGCAAAAGAGTGTCCTGCGTTACCCATATATATGCGGCAGGTGGTAGACTTTTTAATATACACACCAAATGAAATGTCCTGCGTTACCCATAATTATATGCGGCAGGGAATAGATTTCTTAATAGACACACCAAATGAAATGTCCTGCGTTACCCATAATTATATGCGGCAGGGCATAGATTTCTTAATAGACACACCAAATGAAATGTTTATTTTATAAGTAAAAATGTAAAATACAAGTTCTTGTAATATAAATTAACACTTGAGTATAGGCTGTACTGTGTGATTATCTTTGATAATCCACTGATTTGATAAGACGAAGAATTTAGTCTGGGATGGCAAGGAAGACAAGGAATGAAAACGACGAAGATATGGTAGCAAGTTCCTCTTGGACAAACCAAGGAATATTGTAGACTGAATGTTCCATTTACAACCCGTTGTCGGTAGATGATTGGTAATTACTTCCGGTACAATTTTCGTCTGAAATTCTTGATTTGACGTGCTAATAGAGGACCATTACTGATATTCTCATCATACAAGTGATCCCAGTCAATGGAAGAATCCAAGGATTGAGCTGGTTGAGAGGTTATTTTCCAAACCGGTTACAAGACGTTAGCTTCCACACCTATGATAAAAAAATGTCTTAAAAGACTGAAAGTAGACTAATTTCCATACCGTTAGAATAGCTCCTTTTATGTTTACAATTACGCGGCCGTATGAAGAACTGCCGAGCTTTTACTGACTGTAGGTATCTCATATGTCGAGTCCGAAAACACTAACTTCTTGCACATTTCAAATCTTCGTAGCCGGGCCGTCTCTTTCTTGTGATAAATGAAAGCCGTGTCGCTGCTCTGTTGACTTCAAATGGTGATAACATTCTATGCTGGTTGATTATCTCCCTTAAGTCACTATAGCTCTCTTTTGTCTGGTCTGGCCTCGTCTCCTCTCGTCTCGAAGATCACTGTACACGGCTTATTTCGATTATGAAAAAAATAGGAAATGTTTCTTGGTTTTATAGTGGAGAAAACTGAAGCCTATTTTTTTTCCAGCATCAGATGTCCATTTTTTCTTCAAAATTGTTGTTTTTTAAACACGGGAAACCTACTGTACTTTTGTTCAAGGAGAGTTTTCACCACTATCATTTTTCTTAAGAGGTTTAACATTTTGTATCAATCCGCCTCAGCTTTAAATCTTATATCATTTCTATCTTGGATGCCCGTGTAAACGTACCTTTATTTAGATTCTTCAATCCACCCCAAGTTTGCAGAAAGCTTTAGCCTATACTGCCCGTTATACCTTTGCTTTTTGGACTAAATGATATATGGAAAACAGCTTAGCGCGTGTTGCCAACTCAAACTGGTATTAAACGGTCAAATTTCACTAAATTTTTGGACAATTTCTTAAATATCTTCTAAACTATCTCGAATTTTAAATTAATTTTTAACTGAATTATTAATTAGATTAAGTTTAACCGTTTTGATATTTTTAATTATAAAATAAATTAATATTGCGTTTCATTTACCTAAACGATATCACACCATAAGGCTCATTTGCATTCACTTCATTAAGGTAGTATATAAACACTTCGAAGGGCTTTGTTAATCGAGCAATGTGGCCATGAAGTTGGGAGGAAAACCCCCTCCCTTCAATGTCTTGCTGATTCTTGATCTCTAGGCGCTTGGTATGCAAAGCTAATTTACCCATTGGTGGGGCGATGTTTGGAGAGTGGAAGGTTGATGTTGACCATATTAGTGAGGGACGCCTCGCTAGTATGGTCCGCTGAGATCGGACACTGGAGGTTGGACCTTGGTGTGGAGATGGTCGGAGGTGATTATAACAGTGGGAGACGTCCCATTGCGTATAATCGCCTTCAACTGTCCAGCATCGAGGTTTGACCGTAAAGTGGATGGTGGAAGGTGATAATATGCAATTGGAGACGTCCTGTTGCATATCATTGCACGACACTTGAAACTTAATGTTGCAGCCACGCTTAAAGGGGGTAATTCCCGTTAAACGGAATTGAACGATAAGCTGGTATGATAATGTCTCTAGACTTTTGGCTCCACGAGCTCGGTCACGTGATATCCGTTTACACAGGATATCCGCTTACACAGGAAGTGACACACACACTGACAGACAGACAGACAGACAGACAGACAGACACACAGACACGACGAGTGTAATACCTCCCCCTGAACTAAAGTTCAGTCGGGGAGGTAAAAATTACTACAGAGAAAAATGAGTCAGAAAAAAAAAACCTTTTGATTTCCAAACTAATATTTCAGTCACAACTCAGTAATAAAAATTAGAGTTCAGGTCAATGAAAATATACCAAAAATGTCCAAACAAATAATAAACGCATCAAATAAATGATTCAAATTCAAAATTACTTCCTTACCAATAAATTGTATTCAAACGAATGAAACTTAATTTAAAATTTCAACGAGTCAAATCTCTAGAGAACAAACTTCGTCGAAGATTTCAAAAGAAATGAAACGATTTTACGTTCAATAAATTAAAATTTAGATAAGCAAGGTCAAGGTCCCTCAGTAAAATCATATCGGCGTTAAGAAAACTAGAGTATTTGTAGACCAAGTAACGTCATTAGGCAAAATATTTGATCAAAATCAAGTTATGACCTCGGTATCGTCATATAACCGTAAATAAACATATTCAATAAACAATTAACGAATAAGCTTTCCGCATAACACGCTAAACTACGAACTTTGACGTACAATTTCGCTTTTTGGTGCTACACGACCTACAGATACCTTATAAGCCTACGTCTAAAAACACGTTTTTTGGTGATAATGCTGTGAGTAAAGAATAGATGTTTCTCTTTTGGCCCTACCATAAATTTTTTATATTTTTTTTTTCTGACAGGGCAGGCCTGAGTAAAAATATACCAAGTTGTGAAACAAACGTCATTTTACGTGACTCCACACTAGCTAAAATGTTACCGGAAATACACGACAGTAGGCATTAAAAGCCTGGTTCTATTATACTTAATTGGGATTAACATTAAATTCATGTATGAAAAAGTGTGAAACTAAAACTAGCAGTCATCACGAGATCCAATCACGTGATTCTTTTCCTCACTCTGTCTACATTTCACTCTTGGGTCAACCATATCATACATGACTATTAAAACACGAGAAATTTCAATGTCAATCCGGTTTAAGAAAGTTCGTCAATTGTTAATTGTGGCATGACTAAAGCCGGATTCACACAGACCTATTTTCACGGTCACGCGCGAGGGGCAATGGGCAAACCACTCTTGGAATCAGGTGTACAAACTAAATGGAATCACGCGAATCGATTCGGAATCAGGAGAATCGATACGGAATCACGCGAATCGATTCGGAATCACGCGAATCGATTCGGAATCAGGAGAATCGATACGGAATCACGCGAATCGATTCGGAATCACGCGAATCGATTCGGAATCAGGAGAATCGATACGGAATCACGCGAATCGATTCGGAATCACGCGAATCGATTCGGAATCACGAGAATCGATACGGAATCACGCGAATCGATACGGAATCACGCGAATCGATTCGGAATCACGCGAATCGATTCGGAATCACGAGAATCGATTCGAAATCACGCGAATCACGAATCAATTCGGAATCACGCGAATTGATTCGGAATCACTGACAATCAAATGAATCTGGAATCAGGTGTACAAAATTTTTCTAGAGTGGTTTGCACCTCGCTCGCGCGTGCTAATGGTACTTCTATGAGTTCACGAGCGTGAAACGCGTAAAAACAGGTCTGTGTGTATCCGCGTTAACCTGGTTCGCTCTGCGCATGTACACAATTTCGCACGAAATACATTTGCGAAACGCGCGAAAATTATAAAAAAATTAATTTGAAAATCCGTGCCAGTAATTAAAACCAAATACGCCACTGTTTGCAAGTTTGCCAGAAGATTACGATATTTCCCCATACATGAAGCTGATTCTCCCAAGAATATCAAAAAAAATCACATTGATATTTTCCATGCGTAAAGAGGTTTCCGACTTCAAATTTAGTGGTCTACACATACTCGCGTGCTGGCGAACTCGATTTTACACGTGTCACAAATACACTGGAAACCTACTCTACTTCTGTTCGAGGAGAGTTTTCACGACTATCATTTTTCTTAAGTGGTTTAACATTATGCATAAATCCGCCTCAGCTTCAAATCTTATACACCAATTCCCCTTGAACTGGTTAAAAATTCACCGAGTATAATCGAAGTTATTATTGTCTTATCTCTTATCTAAATTATGTTGTTTCAATCTTCCATACCCGTGTAAACGCACCTTTATTTAAGTTCTTCAATCCACCCCAAGTTTGCACCAGAGATAAGCCTATACTGCCCGTTATACCTTTGCTTTTTCGAGTAAATGATATATATGGAAAATAGCTTAGGCGCATGCTGCCAACTAAAACTGCCATTAATCGGTCAAATTTCTTTAAATTTTTGCATAAATTCTCAAATAACTTCTAAACTATCTCGAATTTTAAATTAATTTTTCGACTTTCTAATTAATTAGATTAAGATGAACCATTTTAATATGTTTAATTATAATATAAATTAATATTGCGTTTCATTTCCCTAAACAATATCAAACAAAATCACCCCATGAGGCTAATTTGCATACGTTCCAAAAAGATACTATATAAACCTTTCGAAGGGCTATATTAATCGAAGTAAACGTGCGTGATGGCCATGAAGTTAGGGGGAAAACCCCCCCCCTTTCAATGTCTTGCTGATTCTTGATCTCTAGGCGCTTGGCGACGCAATTTACCCATTGGTGGGGCGATGTTTGGAGTCAGTGGAAGGTTGATGTGAACTGTACTAGTGGGGGACGCCTCGCTAGTATGGAACGCTGAGATCGGAAACTGGAGGTTGGACCTTGGTGCGGGGATGGTCGGAGGTGATTATGACAGTGGGAGACGTCCCATTGCTTGTAATCGCCTTCGGCTGTTCAGCATCGAGGTTCGACCGTAAAGTGGATGGTGGAATGCGATGATGTGCAATGGGAGACGTCCTGTTGTATGTCTTTGCACGACACTTGAAACTCAATGTGGCAGCCACGCTTAAAGGAGGTAATTCCCCGGAATTGAACGATAAGCTGGTATGATTACGTCTCTAGACTTTTGGCTCCACGAGCTGGTCACGTGACTTCCGTTTACACAGGATATCCGCTTACACACACAGACAGACAGACAGACACACAGACACGACCAGTGTAACACCTCCCCCTGAACTAAAGTTCAGTCGGGGAGGTAAAAAACAGAATTTATTTTTTGTTGGCGATAGCATAAGCTGCCTCCTGGTGATGTTTTTTTAATTCTAACTATAAAAGGAGGGTAGAACTCCAAACTTCATCGAGTTGATTTATTCCAGAGTATCCAGTTAAAACAGTCAATTAATCTTAGCTGCCCGAGGCTATCGGAGATCAGTGGTAAGAACTTATTTCTTTTACATCTTCATTAATCGCTTAGAATATATCATATTAAATCATTGAGAAGTAATATTGTTATCAAGTCAGCCCAAATTGAAATTAATAGCCTCGTAGAATTATTTAGGTTAGCATGTTTAAAATTAATAAATTCGTCTATGTTTAATCAAGCCGTGTCTAATTTGGTCCACCAATTTTAAGAGAGTTCCAGTTGGCGAACATTTTTAAAACAAGGTATTGAATTTAAAATTTTAATGCAGAAAGAATTGGTTAGTTTATTTTTATTTACATTTTATTTAAATAATAATAAATGCATTCCTAGGTATGGAGAAGAAGAGAGATTAAAGTCTTCAAGCCTGCGATGCTTCGGGTGCCACCGTCTTGGACATTTTAAGTCGGATTGCCCAAAATATTCCAACCAAGTCAACAAATTAACTTCCAATGAAGTAAGGATGTTATCTGAAGATGATCCAGATTAAGAAGAATTAATTACTCTGTCACAAATAGAATCTTCTTATCAAGTTCAATCGCAAAGCAAACCTTCCTCGCCAGTCGAACCATCCTTACAAGTCGAACCATCCTAGCAAGACGAACCATCCTCGCAAATTGAACTTTCCTCGTCAGACGAACCTTCCTCACGAGATATATTTAACCATGAAGAAGTTTCTGTATAAATACATTGTATTCTTTTCCAAATAAATTTTTTCAGACTTGCTATTTATATTATCATTTGGAGAAAAAAAATCGTCACAAGGAATGCTTGAAAAAAAAACTTAATGGCTTTTGTTCTTTTCTTATCTTTGTAATAATAAATGAGCTTACCTGAAATAAAATGGGCAATATGTCGAGGTAAGAAGCTTATTAGAGCACCTATTCCAGTTAAATTAAACGACTGTTAGTGAAAATTAGGAACTTTAAATTTAGTAAATACTTGAATTTTTTTTTTTTTTTTTTTTTTAAATAGCAATCCCGCCTACTGTGTTTTATTTTTAGCGGTAGGGAAACAAAAAAGATTTTGTGCTAATACCGATAAAAAAATAGGCTGTAGTTTGCCTTTTAGTAAAAAGGTCATCCTCAAAAATTAAGCATCTAATTACGTAGCTAACCTTAAAGGAAGACTATTATCTGAAAATTTCACATAGAAATTAGTTTTTACCCTGATTCGTTAAAATTAAACATAACCTCCTGAATTTTTTCATAATTTTAAAAAATTATTTCGGCACGCATTAATTTTTTAAAACTTCGTTAGGCTTAGCTATAGAAGCGGATTTTTATACTATTGCCAAGAGCACTTCTAAATAGTGCCTAAGAATAGTAAGCAACGGTTAAGCTTGGTTTAACATTTCCTATCACTACGCGTTAGCTATTACACCAATTCTTACTAGCCTAAACCATAGCGTCCTCGATCACGCGCTTCGGCGGCGCTCGCGCTAATTTTCAAATCTCGGGCTCAAATATTCTCCTAACCCAAAAAGTTTTTCAGTACTCCTTCAATTTTTTTTTGGAAACTAATAAGACTACTAAATAATGTCCATTTTAACCTTCAAAATAGACTTGGTAAAATATTTTTAGGTGTTTAAAACCTCGCGCCGAAATGACATTGCGTAAAACTTTTTCTTATTAAATTTCACGCATTTTGACGCACGTATTCTTTTGCGCGCGCTAGTAGAAACTACGGTTTAAGGCGGATGCACACAGACCAGTTTTCGTGCGTTTCACATTCTATGAGTTTGAAACGCGGGAAAACCGTCCTTAACTCTTTCATAGCGTATGTCTCTACGCAATTCACGCAGAACCAGCGACTACTAGTTTTAACATTAATAACCATATTATAGTTTGTTAAATTATTAAAAACATTTCGCGAGTATAATTATGGAACATTTGCTCGTTTCAGAATTAACTTTATTTACCGTGATTTACAAATAATATGATGCAAAACCGAAGCTAATTATCGATTTTTATTGAATACTATTTTTGTTTTCTCCAGTTAATTTTTCAGAACTTTTTCACTAATTAAAATTTTAATATAAAACAATATGTAGTGTTATACGTTGTAAATTTTTCTTTTAGAAATGGAGTTTGATGCCGCTGGTAGGCTAAATTTTTAAAGTATCGTTCTTCCTGGAAGGGTACCTTGATGTTTTTAACAGGTTGCGTGTCATTGGTGTGCTGTACTGATGTTATTTCAGTGGAAGCTTAAAGGCATGTTGTCCTTAAAAGAAATTGCTGAAGAGATGTTGTTGTCTAGGGGGCGCTTTTAAAGGGATATTGTTCTCGGTGGGCCGCCTTTTAAGGATGTTGTTGTCGGCGGAAGTCTTTGTTCGGACTTTGTAGTGATGTTGTTTGTTGGCGATCTGAAATTATGCTAAAAGACGTGCTTAATTAGTAAACTAGAATTCAGTCTTGAATAGAGGAAAAGTGCCATACAGAACCGGTTTTTTGTTATTTTTACTCTGGATCAAAAGGTTTTAACACTTAAAAACCGGGCATTTTACGTGGAGGCTTGAAGTCATGTTGTCTCTTGAAGAAACGGGGCTGAAGAGATATTGTTGTCTATGGGCCGCTTTTGAAGAGATATTTCGCTCGGTGGACCGCTTTTTTAAGGATGTTGTTATCGGTGGAAGACTTCTTCGGACTTTCTAGCCATCTTGTTTGTTGGCGGCCTTTCAAGAGATGTTGCTATTGGCGATCTGAAAAAATACTTAATTTGTAAACTAGGATTCAGTCTTTCTTAAAGAAAAGTTCCATACCGAACCGGTTTCTTTGTAATTTTTATTCTGGATCAAAAGGTTTTAACACTTTAAAACGGGGCATTTTACGTGGATTCTTGAAAGCATGTTGTCTCTTGAATTGGCTGAAGAGATGTTGTTGTCTATGGGCCGCTTTTTTTTTTGTTTTCGGTGGGCCGCCTCTTTATTCCTTAAGGATGTTGTTGTCAGTGGGCCGCCTTTTTAAGGATGTTGTTGTCGGTGGAAGTATTTCTTGGGATATCTAGTGATTTTTTTGTTGGCAGCCTTTCAAGGGATGTTGCTGTTGGTGGAAGTCTTTCTTCGGACTGTCTAGGGATCTTGTTTGTTGGCGGCCTTTCAAGGGATGTTGCTGTTGCGTTGGTGATCTAAATTAATGCTTAATTAGTAAACTAAAACTTAGTCTTGCTTAAGAAAAGTTCCATACAGAACCGGTTTTTTTGTTCAATTTTACTCCAAAACAAAACGTTTTAACACTTACAGAAATTTGGGCATACTTTGTTCTACACACTTCAAAATCGGGCATTAGAGTATCCTTATTCTGGTTGCTGGAGGGCAATTCAAGACTGTTGTGTTCCTAATGGGCCGACTAAGGATTGTTTCAAAGAGATGTGCTTCTCGATGGGCCTCCTAATAAACGAAAATTAGAAATATATTAGTATATGAAAAATGATTTGATTATAATATAACTATTCTTTATACCAGGATAATCGTCTGACATAGTTTTTCTCCCAGAAGATAAAATATTTATAAAGCAACACGAGAAATACGGCGGTCTGTAATTATACTTAAAGATAAGCTTTATTTGTAGATAAAACCTTGTGTTTTTCTTCTACATACTCCTGAAGTGGCTATTTTTCGTGATATTCCTATACTATTATTGACACTTCGCTACTTGGCCATCGTGCCTCCATCAAATTCAGGAAACTTGAGAAAACAAATTACTTTATTGTCAATAATAAAAAATTCTACAGCATGAGAATGCAAAAAATATATTAGGAACTATCGAAACTTAAATATAATGTTTAACAAAAGAGTGATTACTTACCATTATGTATGCTGAGAACTTTCAGATAGTACAGTAAAAAATTACATCTATACGGATAGTCTACCAGCTTGGAGAATCATACGGTGGTTTATTGGCTTAGATCGTCACACGGTTAAATATTAATATGGTGTATTGTTCATTTATTTAACTTTGATTTCCTTCCATCTCGTGTAGCCAATACCCTGCCATCTCGTGTAGCCAATACCCTACCATCTCGTGTAGCCAATACCCTGCCATCTCGTGTAGCCAATACCCTGCCATCTCGTGTAGCCAATACCCTGCCATCTCGTGTAGCCAATACCCTGCCATCTCGTGTAGCCAATACCCTGCCGTCTCGTGTAGCCAATACCCTGCCGTCTCGTGTAGCCAATACCCTGCCACCTCGTGTAGCCAATACCCTGCCACCTCGTGTAGCCAATACCCTGCCATCTCGTGTAGCCAATACCCTGCCATCTCGTGTAGCCAATACCCTGCCATCTCGTGTAGCCAATACCCTGCCATCTCGTGTAGCCAATACCCTGCCATCTCGTGTAGCCAATACCCTGCCATCTCGTGTAGCCAATACCCTGCCATCTCGTGTAGCCAATACCCTGCCATCTCGTGTAGCCAATACCCTGCCATCTCGTGTAGCCAATACCCTGCCATCTCGTGTAGCCAATACCCTGCCATCTCGTGTAGCCAATACACTGCCAAGGTAATCCGGGCTCAACACTACTATCACGAATGGTATTACGGGCTTAACACTACTATCACGAATGGTATTTCGGGCTTAACACTACTATCACGAATGGTATTCCGGGCTTAACACTACTATCACGAATGGTATTCCGGGCTTATCACTACTAGCACGAATGGTAGTCCGGGCTTAACACTACTAGCACGAATGGTAGTCCGGGCTTAACACTACTAGCACGAATGGTAGTCCGGGCTTAACACTACTAGCACGAATGGTAGTCCGGGCTTAACACTACTAGCACGAATGGTAGTCCGGGCTTAACACTACTAGCACGAATGGTAGTCCGGGCTTAACACTACTAGCACGAATGGTAGTCCGGGCTTAACACTACTAGCACGAATGGTAGTCCGGGCTTAACACTACTAGCACGAATGGTAGTCCGGGCTTAACACTACTAGCACGAATGGTAGTCCGGGCTTAACACTACTAGCACGAATGGTAGTCCGGGTTTCACACTACTACTAGTACGAATGATAGTGGCACCTACCAATTTGAGAAGTCCAAGTCTATTGGAATTTTATAGTCCCTACTTAGCGAAAATTTGCCGATTTTGAATAAAAATTACATAGATTTAAGCTGGCGCGCATTTTTTTCCTTAATAGTTTTTTTTCCGTTGAGTGGAAACTAGCCTTAAGACTTACAGAAATTTTGATGATTAATACCAGCGTGCAATATATTTTGACCTAATGTAGTTATTTCGCCAAATAGGGTAATACAATCAACTTCAAAATCGTTTTCTTTAAAAACAATTATTTCTTTTTCCATACGTATAGATTGTACAAATACGACATCAAAACTGTAAAATTTTACGGCCTCAGAATGTAAATGTTTGTTTACATCCGTTCTTCGGTTTCAATTTACAGAATTCATAGCATACCTTTGGTCTATATAAATCGTGCCCAACCTTTTGGGAGTTCTATGTCTCTATTGCCCATTCAACATTTAACTGAATCGGAAACTATTTCCTTTTACAAATACATATACTCTTATGGTATGAATAATAGGACTCCCGATAAAACGCTTCAAATCGGTCTCGAAATAATTTGTTTCCAAACGCTAAATCTAATTGACAATGATAATCGGTAGAAAACATATTATCCAGACCGGGCAATAGAGACATATCGAAAGTTTCGAAAAACCTTGTAAGTGCTGTCTTACTTTTTAAAAAGTTAATATTAAAATCTCCAACCGCAACTGTAGGAACTGAAGGATCATACTTAATGTCAAATAAAGGGTTAAAATCTTCAAAAACCGTTCGTAAACTTGCACCAGGAGATTTGTACAACACTACCACAGACACGGGCTCATTTTCTATTGAAAGGTCTAACCAGCAACGTTCTACATGAGAGTTTTTGAAGGGCGTATCTCTTCGTAAGACTCTGTTATCCGTGTCTTTAACTGTGTTTACCGATTTATCTTTTAAATAAATTGATGATCCAAAAGCAATTCTACGTGCTGTTCTTGGTAAGAACATACCTCCAACTTCCCTAAAGGATGGAACGCTAAAATTATCTGTCTCTTTTTTCCACGTTTCAACAAAACATAGTAATTTGCTCGATAGTATAACTTTGTCCGCTAGAATATCTTCCAAATGAGCGTTTAAAGACTGCACATTCTGAACAAATATGGACACTGGTTTTTTCAAGAAAAGAAGATCAATGCTTTTTGTATCTCGCAATCTTTAGAGTTCCAAATCTACGACGTTATTTTTAGGGGAATTTGGAACTTGAAATTTGCCATCAATATACAAACCGGAAGCTGACCTCGCTCTACTACATGCGACATACAAGGAAGCTTTTTCTAGTTTCTTTGACGCTTTAAAATGAGCCACCACCGAGGAATACGTATCTCCCTGACTTTTATGAATAGTAATGGCTTCGGAAATCACCAAGGGAAATTGTTTCCTGGACACCGTAACATTGTTCTGCCTCCATTTTTTTGCAAATGTTTTGGTTACCTTTTCAATGGGCGTCCAAGACGCACTAAAGTTATTTAACCTATACAACCCAAAACTTCTTCGCCTTAAATTTTTCCCAACATTTGGGTCATCAAACTCGACCCAAACTCTTGATGGAAATTGACCTCCGTTTCTATTAGTACCATTTTCTATTTTACGTAACCAACCAGTCGCCCTATTCGTTAGTCCGTCTGCTGTGTCAACATTATTTGTCATCATATATCTAATGCCACACGCCAGTTCCAATTCTCTGGGAAGACCATTGGTATCGGAAGTCGCTAACTTTTGAACTTGTGCTAAAATATCAATCTTTACTTTGTTACTCAAGCCTCCTTTTACAAAATCAATTGATACTGAACAAGCCTTTTCAGTTTCTATCTTAGCAAGTTTCTCCGAATTAAAGCGGTCCACCTCAACATTAGTGGCGAAAAGATGAATAGCATCTTTTGGAGGGTTCCTGTTCGCATTAATTTCTAAACTAGCGAAAAGGTCTATATTTTTTCGTGTCATTTTACCGACTGCCATGTTATTTAAAGCTTCTGCAAATATTTTATCATCTTTTTGCCTCATTATTTCGTCGAGTTCTGAAAACTGAAACTCCTCCCAAATAGGGTTTCCAATCAACGAGACATAAGGATTTTCAGCTTCACTTGGTGGCTGAAAAGCGAAATAATCACGTACTGGTCTAAGTTGATTAAAATCGCCAACGAGCAAAACGGACACTCCGCCAAAATACTCCGGGCAACCCATAATTTCCTGCAATCTCGCATTAACTCTATTAAATACTTTTGCCCCCATCATAGAAATTTCATCAATAATTAGCAGTTTTAATTGACCGTACAGTAGTCTAGATTTGTGTAGAGTTTCACTCTCCAGCCTGGAAATATTTCCAGCAAACTGACTAACAGGTAAACTAAATGTACTATGCAAAGTAGCTCCACCTATATTGAAAGCCGCTTTACCCGTTGGTGCACATCGTATAACTTTCGCTTCTGAAGGATTAGACCCAGGTTGTTTGTTGTAAAATCTAGAAACTGCCTCGTAAATAGCACTAATCAATAGGCTTTTTCCAACACCGGCTCCACCGGTAACAAAAAGACGTAAAGGCGTTTCTCGAGTTTTTAAATGAAACAAAACATGATAGAATATCTCTCTTTGTTTCGAATTCAACTTTCTAACAATATCTTTGTATTCTGAATCATCAACCAAAGTAACTGACGGCGAAATCGTTTTATCAGGATTTCCATTGATTAGCTCTCTATTGATATTTCCTACAGCGTCTTGCACACTATTAACTATAAATTCAGTATCTTCGGTAGCAACCGATGTATCTAATTCATTTTGATGTTCAAATTCGGGTTGCATATTAGTAAGATCTGATTCAATTGCTTCGTTCTCAAAATCGTTAATGGCCTGTTCAAGCGCTATTTCGTCAATTTCATCGGTAAATTCTTTTCTGACTTCCTTAATATTTTCTAGACAAACTTCATACTCTGTTTTAAAATCCTGAGTGGCCACGTTTTCGAACGAACCCGGAAGAATCTTTATTTTTAGCCACTTACCATACGATTCAACCTCATTGTTTTCTACGTCATCATCATTAGGTTGGGGATTAAGGACTGCTCTTCGACTTTTGGCATACTCATACCAAGCAGCGAACTGAGCTAAAGTTGTCATCTCCAACTCATCAGGTCTATGGACATAATGATCTAAAAGCCCAGTGGAAAAGACATTGTCACTGTCTTCTGGCAACTCTTGAAGCTCCACTTGGCTTTTAAGAATGTGTACACGGTTTTCGGGCAAATTTGTATTAATGAACGTACACGCTCTACTACACCTTGACACAGGAATTTGTAAACAAGAATAAGCCGCCTCCTGCGCACTTATCTCGTGTGAATTTAAAAACTTATTCGCTATAACTTTCAATTTCTCTTTAACTGTACATTTGTCTTTATTCGCTTGCTTTGCGGCTGTACGCAAGAGGTCCGACATGCCTCTTTGCGATTTTCCAATATAAGATACAATGTACATAACGCAAGCGTAGGGATCGAGAACATACTGAATATCCATATTTGCTTGCCAAAGTCCCAAAACTTCCTTATTATAAGGATTAACCCTAGTATCTTTAGGATTTCGTTTTAATAAAACTGTTTTTCTTTTAATATCGTAAGTTACGGCAGAAATATACTCTTCTTCAGTCATGTTTAATTTCGCTAACAATTCCTCAAATGTATTAACCCAAAGTTCCTTTTCATTAGTTTGCAATGTATCGTACAAAAGTTTACTATTTTCTTTGCATTTCTTTTCTACCTCTGCCGATCCACCCACCCTTTTCTTTGGATCGTATATTAGAGTACGGGGCATGGGTGGAAAAGGAATTCCAAAGCGGCAAACTGAACTATTATTAACCTTTTTTTTACACGTTGTCGTGTGTCTATGAAACTGTAGCCGTGTCAATAAATTTAAGTTTTCATCTTCATGCTCACCAGCGCATGCAATAATTTCATCGACAAACTTTTCTACTTCTTTGACATTAGAAAAGTCGTCCTTCAATTTTGGGGCTCCTTTTATCCATATAAGTCCGTGTTAGTTAGGAGAGCCCCTTTGCTGTATTTCTACTCTAAAGTAGTAATCTTTTACTATACCAAGGGAGCCTAATTTCTGAAGAGCTTAAAGCAAAGCTCGGAAACGGAAGTCAAAATAACGAGCGCAAGTAACTGGGTCATCCTGAATAAGCTTCGCTTTTTCGGCGTAACTTAAACTTAAAACCTCTTGGTTTCCTAGAACTTCTTGCCCAGAAGTTGAACTTCTTGCCCAGAAGTTGAGCGCAATACGTTTAAAAGCTCAGGCCATTTACTTTCGGCTGCTGAAAGCGCAACAAAAAGAGTAGCTGTCCCAAGTTGCATCTCCAGCATCTCTTTTTGCCTGTGTTGCCAATAAGACGGAGAAGATTGGAGTCTTTCGAGAACTCTAAAACCATCATCGTGCTTAATACGCGTATCAATGGCCCCCTCAGAGGCCAGATACCCGGCCGTGAAATTCGACCCATCTTTTTTTTACTTTTTTTCATACACACTTGTATCGATTGACTAATTTTTTCCTTTCTAATTTAACCAAAGAATAAAACTTCGAAGGATTCTTCATACATCGGCGATCGGTATTTCGAAGTTCCCACTTAACGACATCCCCATAGCTACTTTTTACACTGAGTTCTCTTTTTTCACCAACATAAATACTCGGGAAATACAATTCCTCCGAATCCTCGTCATATAACAATGACATTGGTTTTTGCCCTTCTCCTGGGGCAAATTTAACTCGTAATGTATCAGGTGGTGAAAAATCGGACAAAGAAACTAATAACGTGTCCTGATTTCCCACTGGGATTGGATTAACAACATCGGGCTCATTCCATAAATCATCGCTGTCTCTATCGTTATTTTGAACACCTTGATCACCTTCTGGGTTAACCTGTGGTACTTCGATGTCAAGCCTCTGAGAATCATTTTCATCAACAATAAATTCTAACTCTTCCTGAATTGGATCTAATATATTGCGATTAATCGTTATTTCATGCTTCTGATACAAAGGGGTACGTACTAAATAATTTAGGGCTTCCATAATCTTTCTGGGCCGAACAGTTTCATGCATAAACGGCCTGTTATATTGCATCCTTCTCATTAGTTCAATTTGAATGGTGTCTGTGTAACGGGGTAACCTTGGTAAAACGGATACTGTGGACTCAACATTTATGGGTACATTAACGACATTCCCTTTAATACCCCTTTGTTGGTCACACCCCCGTCGTCTTATTTGCATAAATGGTATTCGTGGCGATATCATTCTCTCCTCCAAATTCAAAATACTTGATAAAGCTTCTGGAATAACAGGGAACTGAAAACCATTTTCTCTCGAAAACTTTGGAACCTCCTTTTTTTTAACCGCTTTATTACAAGCGCTGCATAAAAAAAAACCTTTCGTTTAACATGCGGGTTTCGATACCAGGAACCGACAAAAATACATTAGATTTTATTAGAGATCCTGATCCCTTAAAAAAAAGATTAGAACATCCTTCACATTTCCAAGTCGGACCTTCTTTAATGGTATTGAAATAAACTGATTTTATGTTCAAGGGATTAGCCCTTCTTTCAATCGCAGAGGCTCTATTTTGTGAACGCTCTGTTGCCCTATATACATCACCCTGACGCCTATCATCCATCGCCAACTGATTTTCAGAACGTTCAGCTTCTCTATATTCTACCTCCTGACGTCTATCAACCATCGCCAACTGATTTTTAGAACGTTCAGTTTCTCTATATTCTACCTCTTGGCGTCTATCAACCATCGCCAACTGATTTTTAGAACGTTCAGCTTGTCTATATTCTACCTCTTGGCGTCTATCAACCATCGCCAACTGATTTTTAGAACGTTCAGCTTCTCTATATTCTACATCTTCGCGTCTATCAGCCTTCGCCATCTGATTTTTAGAACGTTCAGCTTGTCTATATTCTACCTCTTGGCGTCTATCAGCCTTCGCCATCTGATTTTTAGCTCGTTCAGCTTCTCTATATTCTACCTCTTGGCGTCTATCAACCATCGCTAACTGATTTTTAGAACGTTCAGCTTCTCTATATTCTACCTCTTGGCGTCTACCAACCATCGCCAACTGATTTCTAGCACGTTCAGCTTCTCTGTATTCTACCTCTTGCCGTTTACCAAGCGTCGCCAACTGATTTTTAGCAAGTTCGGCTTCTCTATAATCTACGTCCTGTCGCGAAGCTGCCTTCGCTAACTGATTCCGAATACGCTCCTTCTCTTTATAATTTTTACTATCCAGCTTCATTTTCGCCATTTTCTCTACCGCATCTGCCGTGTCGTTAGCCCTTCGCTCTGACTTAGAAGTGGAAGGTTGATTTTCATCCCTTGTAGAATTTCTTAAACCTTCTATTACCCCTATTCCTACCACTCCAGAATGGCTTTTAATAACATTGGCAGATGACACTACTTCAAAATTATTCGCCCCAGCACTATTGCGTGATAAGATCACTCCAGACGAACTACCTGGTATATTAGTAATATGAGTATTAACCACATTCGTTGACATACTGGCTTTCCTTTGGGCCACTAAAACTTTCCTTCTTTCATTTTCCCTCCTACGATACTCTGGATCAGCTCTGCGCTCTCTCATTTTCTCCCTAGCTTTACGCTTTTTCAGTTCCTCTCTACTTATACCTTCTTCTCCTTCCATTTTTTTAAATATTTATATTTTCAAAGTAAATATTACACCAACTCAATAATAAATTAAATCAATCGAATAAATTCAACGCAGCAATCTCAGGATTGTGTTAAATAACTCTTAACACACACAAAAAATAAAATAAAAATAAAAAATTCCAAAAAATAGGAAATACTTCGATCTTTGAAGTAAAAATAAAACTCGATAAGTCGGTAACCAAAATATATCAGAAAATCAATCGGTAAATCGTAAAATAACTCTTTTACGACAACAAAAAATAACTACAGAGAAAAACGAATCAGAAAAACCTTTTGATTTTCAAACAAATATTTCAGCCACAACTCAGTAATAAAAATAAAATTAGAATTCAAGTCCATGAAAATATACCAAAAATGTCCAAATAACAATATTTCAAACAAATAATAAACGCATCAAACAAATAATAAACGCATCAAACAAATAATTCAAATTCAAAATTACTACCTTACCAATAAATTGTATTCAAACGATTCAACGAGCCAAACTAGTTTTGACAAAGATTTCAAAAGAATGAAGTGATAATGATTTTAAGTTCAAAAAAATAAAATTTAGATAAGCAAGGTCAAGGTCCTTCAGTAAAAACATATCGGCGTTTAGAAAACTCTAGAGTATTTGTAGACCACGTAACGCCAGTGGAAATTTTTTTAGATCAAAATCAACTTTTGACCTCGACATTGCCTATACATTCGTAAGTAATTATATTCAATAAACAATTAACGCATTAGCTTTCCGCATACCACGCTTAACTAAGGACTGTGACGTACACTTTCGCTTTCTGGTGCTACTCAGTCTACAGATACCCTAGAAAGCTGTAGAGAAAATTTTAGATATATAAGCCCACTTCTAAAACACGTTTATTTATGGTATAATGCAGTGAGTGAAGAAAGGATGTCTCTCTTTTGCCCCACAATAAATTGTTTTATCATTTTTTTTCAGACAGGGCAAACCCGAGTAAAAATATACCAAGTGGTGAAACAAACGTCATTTTACGTGACTCCGAACTAGCTTAAACGTTACCGGAAATGCACGACAATATGCATTAAAAACCTGGTTCTACTACACTTAATTGGGATTAACATTAAATTCATGTGGCGAAAAGTGTAAAACAAAAACTAGCAATCATTAAGAGATCCAATCACGTGATTCTTTTCCCCACTTGGTCTACATTAAAACCAATTCTTACGCTACTGTTTCACAAGTCTGCCAGAAGATTACACTATTTCCCCATATATAAAGCTGATTCTCCCATTCCCAAGAATATCAAAATCGCTTTGATATTTTTCATGCTTAAAGTGGTTTCCGACTTCAAATTTAGTGGGCTGCACATACTCGCGTGCTGGCGAACTCGATTTCACGCGTGTCACAAATACACGGGATACCTACAGTACTTCTGTTCAAGGAGAGTTTTCACGACAATATTTTTTATTAAGAAGTTCAACATTTTGCATCAATCCGCCTCAGCTTTAAATCTTATATAACAATTTCACTTGAACTGGTCGAAATTAAACCTCAAAAAAAAAAAAAAAATACCATTAAAAATAGCTTATCTACTGTTTAATAAATTAAATTTTTGTTCATCAATTTAGAACCACTAAATAAAGATCGCTAGGTTTACGTTTTAAGCTTTTCGTAACCCATTCAGCCACCTTTCTCTCTAATACTTCATATACCTTATCAATCTTTCATTATAGAAATCTTTGTTTAACCAAGAGAAGCACTCGTAAACAATAAACTATACTTTCTCTCTATTAACTCGAATTCAATGGATATTCCTTATCATTCTACTGTTTAAGAAATAAAATTTTTGTTTATCATTTTGAAGCAATTAATAATAATCGGCTAAGCTTATAATTTCACCCTTTTGTAACCAATTCAGGCACCTTATTTTCTATTACTTCATATACTTTATCAATATTTCATTATTTAAATCTGTGTTTAACTAGAGAAACTCTCGTACCGAAAGAAGTCTTATCAAATTTTGTCAAAGTAACTTTGTCTGTATTAATTCGAAATCAGTGGACGGTGGGATACCCGTGTAAACGAACTTTTATTTAGATTCTTCAATCCACCCCAAGTTTTCAGCTAGACTAAGCCCATACTCCCCGTTACACCTTTGCTTTTTGGACTAAATGATATATGGAAAACAGCTTAGCGCGTGCTGCCAACTCAAGCTGGTATTAAACGGTCACATTTTTTAAAATTTTTGGACAATTTCCTAAATATCTAAACTATCTCGAATTTTAAATTGATTTTTCAACTGAATTATTAATTAGATTAAGTTCAACCATTTTGATATTTTTAATTATAAAATAAATTAATATTGTGTTTCATTTCCCTAAACGATATCACACCATAAGGCTCATTTGCATTCACTCCAAAAAGGTAGTATATAAACCGTTCGAAATCCTTTATTAATCGAGCGAAGTGGCCATGAAGTTGGGAGGAAAACCCCCTCCCTTCAATGTCTAGACGATTCTCTAGGCGCTTGGCTCGCAATGTCAATTTACCCCGCTGATATGGCCCGCTGAGATCGGACACCGGAGGTTGGACCTTGGTGTGGAGATGGTCGGAGGTGATTATAACAGTGGGAGACGTCCCATTGCGTATAATCGCCTTCAACTGTCCAGCATCGAGGTTTGACCGTAAAGTGGATGGTGGAAGGCGAAAATATGCAATTGGAGACGTCCTGTTGTATATCTTTGCACGACACCTGAAACTAAATGTGGCAGCCACGCTTAAAGGAGGAAATACCCGTTAAACGGAATTGAACGATAAGCTGGCATGATTACGTCTCTAGACTTTTGGCTCCACGAGCTCTGTCACGTGATATCCGCTTACACAGGATATCCGCTTACACAGGAAGTGACACACACACAGACAGACACACACACACACACAGACAGACACGACCAGTGTAAAACCTCCCCCTGAACTAAAGTTCAGTCGGGGAGGTAAAAATTATCAAAAGGACAACAACACGCAGTGTACCCAAGGGTCTCCCTCCCAAGTACTAACTGCGCTCGACGCTGCTTAACTTCGGTGATCAGACGAGAACCGTTGTATTAAACGTGCTATGGTCGTTGCCAACACCTGCTGTATTTGTACATAGCCAATATATTTAAATTTTTATATAAGAACAAGAATGTAATTGATAGTTTAAAATATACCAAGAAAATTGAGACAGTCTATTTTTTACAAATAAAAATGAAATGTAATATCTAAAAATTATCAAAAGGACAACAACACGCAGTGTTCCCAGTGGTCTCCTTCGCAAGTACTAACTGCGCTCGACGCTTCTTAACTTCGGTGATCAGACGAGAACCGTTGTATTCAAAGTGCTATGGTCGTTGCCAACAACTGCTGTATTTGTACATAGCCAATATATTTAAATATTTATATAAGAACAAGATGTAATTGATTGTTTAAAATATACCGAGAAAGTTGCGATAGTATATTTTTATAAATAAAAATGAAATGTAAAATCTAAAAATTATCAAAAGGACAATAACACGCAGTGTTCCCAGTGGTCTCCCTCCCAAGTACAAACTGCGCTCGACGCTGCTTAACTTCGGTTATCAAACGAGAACCGTTGTATTCAACGTGCTATGGTCGTTGCCAACAACTGCCTTATTTTTACATTAATATTTATATAAGAACAAGATGTAATTGATTGTTTAAAATATACCGAGAAAATTGCGATAGTCTATTTTTACAAATAAAAATGAAATGTAATATCTAACAAGTTGGGAAACCAAAATATAACCTCCCCGACCCCGACGTTAAGGTAACCTAACCTAACCTAACCTTACCTAAAATAAAAGATGAAAAGAAGTGTAGAGTATTGGAGAAGTAGAAGAAACAACGTGCATTTCAATCACACTTCTCTATTTCCCATCTAGGTTACGGAGTATAAGTATTTTACCTTAAGCTCAAGGATTCAGAGAATGCAAAAGAGTGTCCTGCGTTACCCATAATTATATGCGGCATGGCGTAGATTTCTTAATATACACACCAAATGAATTTCCTGCGTTACCCTTAATTATATGCGGCAGGGCGTAGATTTCTTAATAGGCACACCAAATGAAATGTTTATTTTCTAAGTAAATATGTAAAATACAAGTTCTTGTAATATAAATTAACACTTGAGTATAGGCTGTACTGTGTGATTATCTTTAATAATCCACTGATTTGATAAAGACGAAGAATTTAGTCTGGGATGGCAAGAAAGACAAGGAATGAAAACGCCGATGTAGTAGCAAGTTCCTTTTGGGCAAACCAAGAAATATTGTAGACTGAATGTTCCATTTACAACCCATTGTCGGTAGATGATTGGTAATTACTTCCGGTACAATTTTCGTCTGAAATTCTTGTTTTGATGTAGAGTACCATTACTGATATTTTCATCATACAAGTGTTCCCAGTCATTCGAAGAATCCAAGGATGGAGATGGTCGAGAGGTTATTTTCCAAACCGGCTGACAAGACGTTAGCTTCCAATCCTATGTCCTGCGTTACCCATAATTATATGCGGCAGGTCGTAGACTTCTTAATAGACACACCAAATGAAATGTTTATTTTCTAAGTAAATATGTAAAATACAAGTTCTTGTAATATAAATTAACACTTGAGTATAGGCTATACTGTGTGATTATCTTTAATAATCCACTGATTTGATAAAGACGAAGAATTTAGTCTGGGATGGCAAGAAAGACAAGGAATGAAAACGACGATGTAGTAGCAAGTTCCTTTTGGGCAAACCAAGAAATATTGTAGACTGAATGTTCCATTTACAACCCATTGTCGGTAGATGATTGGTAATTACTTCCGGTACAATTTTCGTCTGAAATTCTTGTTTTGATGTAGAGTACCATTACTGATATTTTCATCATACAAGTGTTTCCAGTCATTCGAAGAATCCAAGGATGGAGATGGTCGAGAGGTTATTTTCCAAACCGGCTGACAAGACGTTAGCTTCCAATCCTATGTCCTGCGTTACCCATAATTATATGCGGCAGGTCGTAGACTTCTTAATAGACACACCAAATGAAATGTTTATTTTCTAAGTAAATATGTAAAATACAAGTTCTTGTAATATAAATTAACACTTGAGTATAGGCTTTACTGAGTGATTATCTTTAATAATCCACTGATTTGATAAAGACGAAGAATTTAGTCTGGGATGGTAAGAAAGACAAGGAATGAAAACGACGATGTAGTAGCAAGTTCCTTTTGGGCAAACCAAGAAATATTGTAGACTGAATGTTCCATTTACAACCCATTGTCAGTAGATGATTGGTAATTACTTCCGGTACAATTTTCGTCTGAAATTCTTGTTTTGATGTAGAGTACCATTACTGATATTTTCATCATACAAGTGTTCCCAGTCATTGGAAGAATCCAAGGATGGAGATGGTCGAGAGGTTATTTTCCAAACCGGCTGACAAGACGTTAGCTTCCAATCCTATGATAAAAAATATATTAAAAGACTGAAAGTAGACTAATTTCCATACCGTTAGTACTTATATTTGAATAGCTGCTTTTGTTTACAATTACGAGGCCGTATGAAGAACTGCCGATCTTTAACTGACTGTAGGTATCTCATATGCCGAATTCTAAAACACTAACTGCTTGCACGTTTCAATTCTTCGTAGCCGGGCCGTCTCTTTCTGGTGATAAATGAAAGCCGTGTCGCTGCTCTGTTGACTTCAAATGGTGATAACATTCTGCGCTGGTTGATTATCTCCCTTAAGTCATTATAGCTCTCTTTCGTCTGGTCTCGTCTTGTCTTGTCTTGTCTTGTCTTGTCTTGTCTTGTCTCGTCTCCTGGTCTGCTAACGAAGTTCACTCTACACGGCTTCTTTTGATTATGAAAATAATTGGAAACGTTTCTTGGTTTTATAGTTGAGAAAACTGAAGCCTATTTTTTTTCCAACATCAGATATAATTTTTTCTTCAAAATTGTTGTTTTTTAAACACGGGAAACCTAATGTACTTTTGTTCAAGGAGAGTTTTCACCACTATCATTTTTCTAAAGAGGTTTAACATTTTGTATCAATCCGCCTCAGCTTTAAATCTTATATCATTTCTATCTTGAATGCCCGTGTAAACGTACCTTTATTTAGATTCTTCAATCCACCCCAAGTTTGCAGCAAGCCTTAGCCTATATTGCCCGTTATACCTTTGCTTTTTGGACTAAATGATATATGGAAAACAGCTTAGCGCGTGTTGCCAACTCAAGCTGGTATTAAACGGTCAAATTTCACTAAATTCTTGGACAATTTCTTAAATATCTTCTAAACTATCTCGAATTTTTAATTGATTTTTCAGCTTCGTTATTAATTAGATTCAGTTTAACAAAATTATGATATTAAATTAAAATTTAAATGCATTATACGCTTCAATTCACTAAAAGATATCGGGGCATAAGGCCAAAATAGTTTGGGCATGGAAAAGGGGTATATATAGCTTTCGCGAACCTTTATTCATCGAGCGAGTAGCCGAGAAGAGTTGGGGAAAACCCCCCTTCTCAACGTCTAGACGTTTATCGTAACCCTAGGCATTCGGTAACTGCACCACAAAGACCCGTAGAGGGAGGAGATAGTGGAGTGGAAGGTTGATGTGGACTATATTAGTGAGGGACGCCTCGCTAATATGGCCCGCTGAGATCGGACACTAGAGGTTGGACCTTGGTGTGGGGATGGTCGGAGGTGATTATAACAGTGGGAGCCGTCCCATTGCGTATAATCGCTTTCAACTGTGCGGCATCGAGGTTTGACCGTAAAGTGGATGGTGGAATGCGATAATATACAATTGGAGACGTCCTATTGTATATAATAGCACGACACCTGAAACTCAATGTGGCAGTCACGCTTAAAGGAGGTAATTCCCGTTAAACGGAATTGAACGATAAGCTGGCATGATTACGTCTCTAGACTTTTGGCTCCACGAGCTAGGTCACGTGATTTCCGTTTACACAGGATATCCGCTTACGCCGGAAGTGACACACACACAGACAGACACGATCAATGTAATACCTCCCCCTGAACTAAAGTTCAGTCGGGGAGGTAAAAATTATCAAAATGACAACAACACGCAGTGTTCCCAGTGGTCTCCCTCCAAAGTACTAACTGCGCTTGACGTTGCTTATCTTCGGTGATCAGACGAGAACCGTTGTATTCAACGTGCTATGGTCGTTGCCAACAACTGCTGTATTTGTACATAGCCAATATATTTAAATATTTATATAAGAACAAGATGTAATTGATTGTTTAAAATATACCGAGAAAATTGCGATAGTCTATTTTTATAAATAAAAATGAAATGTAAAATCTAAATATTATTAAAAGGACAACACCACGCAGTGTTCCCAGGTGGTCCCCTCCCAAGAACTAACTGCGCTCGACGCTGCTTAACTTCGGTGATCAGGCGAGAACCGGTGTATTCAACGTGATAAAGTCGTTGCTAACACAGCCCTATTTGTACATAGCCAATATATTTAAATATTTATATAAGAACAAGATGTAATTGATTGTTTAAAATATACCGAGAAAATTGCGATAGTATTTTTATAAATAAAAATGAAATGTAAAATCTAAAAATTATCAAAAGGACAACAACACGCAGTGTTCCCAGTGGTCTCCCTCCCAAGTACTAACTGCGCTCGACGTTGCTTAACTTCGGTGATTAGACGAGAACCGTTGTATTCAACATGCTATGGTCGTTGGCGACAACTGCCGTATTTGTACATAGCCAATATATATAAATATTTATATAAGAACAATATGTAATTGATTGTTTAAAATATACCGAGAAAATTGTGATAGTCTATTTTTTTACAAATAAAAATGAAATAAATTATCTAAAAATTATCAAAAGGACAACACCAGGCAGTGCTCCCAGGTGGTCCCCTCCCAAGTACTAACTGCGCTCGACGCTGCTTAACTTCGGTGATCAGACGAAAATTGCGATAATCTATTTTTATAAATTGAAATGAAATGTAAAATCTAAAAATTATCAAAAGGACAACAACACGCAGTGTTCCCAGTGGTCTCCCTCCCAAGTACTAACTGCGCTCGACGCTGCTTAACTTCGGTGATCAGACGAGAACCGTTGTATTCAACGTGCTATGGTCGTTGCCAACAACTGCTGTATTTGTACATAGCCAATATATTTAAATATTTATATAAGAACAAGATGTAATTGATTGTTTAAAATATACCGAGAAAATTGCGATAGTCTATTTTTATAAATTAAAATGAAATGTAAAATCTAAAAATTATCAAAAGGACAACAACACGCAGTGTTCCCAGTGGTCTCCCTCCCAAGTATTAACTTCGCTCGACGCTGCTTAACTTCGGTGATCAGACGAGAACCGTGGAACTCAACGTGCTATGATCGTTGCCAATAACTGCTGTATTTGTACATAGCCAATATATTTAAATATTTATATAAGAACAAGATGTAATTGATTGTTTAAAATATACCGAGAAAATTGCGATAGTCTATTTTTATAAATAAAAATGAAATGTAAAATCTAAAAATTATCATGGGACAACATCACGCAGTGTTCCCAAGTGGTCCCCTCCCAAGAATTAACTGCGCTCGACGCTGCTGAACTTCGGTGATCAGACGAGAACCGTTGTATTCAACGTGCTATGGTCGTTGCCAACAACTGCTGTATTTGTACATAGCCAATATATTTAAATATTTATATAAGAACAAGATGTAATTGATTGTTTAAAATATACCGAGAAAATTGCGAGTCTATTTTTTTACAAATAAAAATGAAATGTATTATCCAAAAATTATCAAAAGGACAACACCAGGCAGTGTTCCCAGGTGGTCCCCTCCCAAGTACTAACTGAGCTCGACGCTGCTTAACTTCGGTGATCAGACGAGAACCGGTGTATTCAACGTGCTATGATCGTTCCCAGCAACTGCTGTATTTGTACATAGCCAATATATTTAAATATTTATATAAGAACAAGATGTAATTGATTGTTTAAAATATACCGAGAAAATTGCGATAGTCTATTTTTATAAATTAAAATGAAATGTAAAATCTAAAAATTATCAAAAGGACAACAACACGCAGTGTTCCCAGTGGTCTCCCTCCCAAGTATTAACTTCGCTCGACGCTGCTTAACTTCGGTGATCAGACGAGAACCGTGGAACTCAACGTGCTATGATCGTTGCCAATAACTGCTGTATTTGTACATAGCCAATATATTTAAATATTTATATAAGAACAAGATGTAATTGATTGTTTAAAATATACCGAGAAAATTGCGATAGTCTATTTTTATAAATAAAAATGAAATGTAAAATCTAAAAATTATCATGGGACAACATCACGCAGTGTTCCCAAGTGGTCCCCTCCCAAGAATTAACTGCGCTCGACGCTGCTGAACTTCGGTGATCAGACGAGAACCGTTGTATTCAACGTGCTATGGTCGTTGCCAACAACTGCTGTATTTGTACATAGCCAATATATTTAAATATTTATATAAGAACAAGATGTAATTGATTGTTTAAAATATACCGAGAAAATTGCGAGTCTATTTTTTTACAAATAAAAATGAAATGTATTATCCAAAAATTATCAAAAGGACAACACCAGGCAGTGTTCCCAGGTGGTCCCCTCCCAAGTACTAACTGAGCTCGACGCTGCTTAACTTCGGTGATCAGACGAGAACCGGTGTATTCAACGTGCTATGATCGTTCCCAGCAACTGCTGTATTTGTACATAGCCAATATATTTAAATATTTATATAAGAACAAGATGTAATTGATTGTTTAAAATATACCGAGAAAATTGCGATAGTCTATTTTTATAAATAAAAATAAAATGAAAAATCTAAAAATTATCAAAAGGACAACATCACGCAGTGTTCCCACAGGGTCCCCTCGCAAGAACTAACTAAGCTCGACGCTGCTTAACTTCGGTGATCAGACGAGAACCGGTGTATTCAACGTGATAAAGTCGTTGCTAACACAGCCCTATTTGTACATAGCCAATATATTTAAATATTTATATAAGAACAAGATGTAATTGATTGTTTAAAATATACCGAGAAAATGGCGATAGTCTATTTTTATAAATAAAAATGAAATGTAAAATCTAAAAATTACCAAAAGGACAACAACACGCAGTGTTCCCCCTCCCAAGTACTAACTGCGCTCGACGCTGCTTAACTTCGGTGATTAGACGAGAACCGTTGTATTCAACATGCTATGGTCGTTGCCAACAACTGATGTATTTGTACATAGCCAATATATTTAAATATTTATATAAGAACAAGATGTAATTGATTGTTTTAAATATACCGAGAAAATTGCGATAGTCTATTTTTATAAATAAAAATGAAATGTAAAATCTAAATATTATCAAAACGACAACATCGCGCAGTGTTCCCAGGTGGTCCCCTCCCAAGAACTAACTGCGCTCGACGCTGCTTAACTTCGGTGATCAGACGAGAACCGGTGTATTCAACGTGATAAAGTAGTTGCTAACACAGCCCTATTTGTATATAGCCAATTATTTAAATATTTATATAAGAACAAGATGTAATTGATTGTTTAACATATACCGAGAAAATTGCGATAGTCTATTTTTATAAATAAAAATGAAATGTAAAATCTAAAAATTAGCTAAAGGACAACAACACGCAGTGTTACCAGTGGTCTCCCTCCCAAGTACTCACTGCGCTCGACGTTGCTTAACTTCGGTGATCAGACGTGAACCGTTGTATTCAACGTGCTATGGTCGTTGCCAACAACTGCCGTATTTGTACATAGCCAATATATTTAAATATTTATATGAGAACAAGATGTAATTGATTGTTTAAAATATACCGAGAAAATTGTGATAGTCTATTTTTTTACAAATAAAAATGAAATGTATTATCTAAAAATTATCAAAAGGACAACACCAGGCAGTGTTCCCAGGTGGTCCCCTCCCAAGTACTAAATGAGCTCGACGCTGCTTAACTTCGGTGATCAGACGAGAACCGGTGTATTCAACGTGATAAAGTCGTTGCTAACGCAGCCCTATTTGTACATAGCCAATATATTTAAATATTTATATAATAACAAGAATGTGATTGATTGTTTAAAATATACCAAGAAAATTGAGATAGTCTATTTTTACAAATAAAAATGAAATGTAATATCTAAAAATTATCAAAAGGGCAACAACACGCAGTGTTCCCAGTGGTCTCCCTCCCAAGTACTAACTGCGCTCGACGCTGCTTAACTTCGGTGATCAGACGAGAACCGTTGTATTCAACGTGCTATGGTCGTTTCCAACAACTGCTGTATTTGTACATAGCCAAATATTTAAATATTTATATAAGAACAAGATGTAATTGTTTGTTTAAAGTATACCGAGAAAATTGCGATAGTCTATTTTTATAAATAAAAATGAAATGTAAAATCTAAAAACTATCAAATGGAGAACAACACGCAGTGTTCCCAGTGGTTTCCCGCCCAAGTACTAACTGCGCTCGACTCTGCTTAACTTCGGTGATCAGACGAGAACCGTTGTATTCAACATGCTATGGTCGTTGTTAACAACTGATGTATTTGTACATAGCCAATATATTTAAATATTTATATAAGAACAAGATGTAATTGATTGTTTAAAATATACCGAGAAAATTGCGATAGTCTATTTTAATAAATAAAAATGAAATGTAAAATCAAAAAATTATCAAAAGGACAACAACACGCAGTGTTCCCAGTGGTCTCCCTCCCAAGTACTAACTGCGCTCGACGTTGTTTATCTTCGGGGATCAGTCTTGAACCGTTGTATTCAACGTGCTATGATCGTTACCAACAACTGCTGTATTTGTACATAGCCAATATATTTAAATATTTAAATAAGAACAAGATGTAATTGATTGTTTAAAATATACCGAGAAAATTGCGATAGTCTATTTTTATAAATAAAAATGAAATGTAAAATCTAAAAATTATCAAATGGAGAACAACACGCAGTGTTCCCAGTGGTTTCCCTCCCAAGTACTAACTGCGCTCGACGCTGCTTAACTTCGGTGATCAGACGAGAACCGGTGTATTCAACGTGATAAAGTCGTTGCTAACGCAGCCCTATTTGTACATAGCCAATATATTTAAATATTTATATAATAACAAGAATGTAATTGATTGTTTAAAATATACCAAGAAAATTGAGATAGTCTATTTTTACAAATAAAAATGAAATGTAATATCTAACAATTATCAAAAGGGCAACAACACGCAGGGTCCCCAGTGGTCTCTCTCCCAAGTACTAACTGCGCTCGACGTTGCTTAACTTCGGTGATCAGACGAGAACCGTTGTATTCAACGTGCTATGGTCGTTTCCAACAACTGCTGTATTTGTACATAGCCAAATATTTAAATATTTATATAAGAACAAGATGTAATTGTTTGTTTAAAGTATACCGAGAAAATTGCGATAGTCTATTTTTATAAATAAAAATGAAATGTAAAATCTAAAAACTATCAAATGGAGAACAACACGCAGTGTTCCCAGTGGTTTCCCGCCCAAGTACTAACTGCGCTCGACTCTGCTTAACTTCGGTGATCAGACGAGAACCGTTGTATTCAACATGCTATGGTCGTTGTTAACAACTGATGTATTTGTACATAGCCAATATATTTAAATATTTATATAAGAACAAGATGTAATTGATTGTTTAAAATATACCGAGAAAATTGCGATAGTCTATTTTAATAAATAAAAATGAAATGTAAAATCTAAAAATTATCAAAAGGACAACAACACGCAGTGTTCCCAGTGGTCTCCCTCCCAAGTACTAACTGCGCTCGACGTTGTTTATCTTCGGGGATCAGTCTTGAACCGTTGTATTCAACGTGCTATGATCGTTCCCAACAACTGCTGTATTTGTACATAGCCAATATATTTAAATATTTAAATAAGAACAAGATGTAATTGATTGTTTAAAATATACCGAGAAAATTGCGATAGTCTATTTTTATAAATAAAAATGAAATGAAAAATCTAAAAATTATCAAATGGAGAACAACACGCAGTGTTCCCAGTGGTTTCCCTCCCAAGTACTAACTGCGCTCGACGCTGCTTAACTTCGGTGATCAGACGAGAACCGTTGTATTCAACATGCTATGGTCATTGCCAACAACTGATGTATTTGTACATAGCCAATATATTTAAGTATTTATATAAGAACAAGATGTAATTGATTGTTTAAAATATACCGAGAAAATTGCGATAGTCTATTTTTATAAATAAAAATGAAATGAAAAATCTAAAAATTATCAAATGGAGAACAACACGCAGTGTTCCCAGTGCTTTCCCTCCCAAGTACTAACTGCGCTCGACGCTGCTTAACTTCGGTGATCAGACGAGAACCGTTGTATTCAACATGCTATGGTCATTGCCAACAACTGATGTATTTGTACATAGCCAATATATTTAAGTATTTATATAAGAACAAGATGTAATTGATTGTTTAAAATATACCGAGAAAATTGCGATAGTCTATTTTTATAAATAAAAATGAAATGTAAAATCTAAAAATTATCAAATGGACAACAACACGCAGTCTTCCCAGTGGTCTCCCTCCCAAGTACTAACTGCGCTCGACGCTGCTTAACTTCGGTGATCAGACGAGAACCGGTGTATTCAACGTGATAAAGTCGTTGCTAACGCAGCCCTATTTGTACATAGCCAATATATTTAAATATTTATATAATAACAAGAATGTAATTGATTGTTTAAAATATACCAAGAAAATTGAGATAGTCTATTTTTACAAATAAAAATGAAATGTAATATCTAACAATTATCAAAAGGGCAACAACACGCAGGGTCCCCAGTGGTCTCCCTCCCAAGTACTAACTGCGCTCGACGTTGCTTAACTTCGGTGATCAGACGAGAACCGTTGTATTCAACGTGCTATGGTCGTTTCCAACAACTGCTGTATTTGTACATAGCCAAATATTTAAATATTTATATAAGAACAAGATGTAATTGTTTGTTTAAAGTATACCGAGAAAATTGCGATAGTCTATTTTTATAAATAAAAATGAAATGTAAAATCTAAAAACTATCAAATGGAGAACAACACGCAGTGTTCCCAGTGGTTTCCCGCCCAAGTACTAACTGCGCTCGACTCTGCTTAACTTCGGTGATCAGACGAGAACCGTTGTATTCAACATGCTATGGTCGTTGTTAACAACTGATGTATTTGTACATAGCCAATATATTTAAATATTTATATAAGAACAAGATGTAATTGATTGTTTAAAATATACCGAGAAAATTGCGATAGTCTATTTTAATAAATAAAAATGAAATGTAAAATCTAAAAATTATCAAAAGGACAACAACACGCAGTGTTCCCAGTGGTCTCCCTCCCAAGTACTAACTGCGCTCGACGTTGTTTATCTTCGGGGATCAGTCTTGAACCGTTGTATTCAACGTGCTATGATCGTTCCCAACAACTGCTGTATTTGTACATAGCCAATATATTTAAATATTTAAATAAGAACAAGATGTAATTGATTGTTTAAAATATACCGATAAAATTGCGATAGTCTATTTTTATAAATAAAAATGAAATGAAAAATCTAAAAATTATCAAATGGAGAACAACACGCAGTGTTCCCAGTGGTTTCCCTCCCAAGTACTAACTGCGCTCGACGCTGCTTAACTTCGGTGATCAGACGAGAACCGTTGTATTCAACATGCTATGGTCATTGCCAACAACTGATGTATTTGTACATAGCCAATATATTTAAGTATTTATATAAGAACAAGATGTAATTGATTGTTTAAAATATACCGAGAAAATTGCGATAGTCTATTTTTATAAATAAAAATGAAATGAAAAATCTAAAAATTATCAAATGGAGAACAACACGCAGTGTTCCCAGTGCTTTCCCTCCCAAGTACTAACTGCGCTCGACGCTGCTTAACTTCGGTGATCAGACGAGAACCGTTGTATTCAACATGCTATGGTCATTGCCAACAACTGATGTATTTGTACATAGCCAATATATTTAAGTATTTATATAAGAACAAGATGTAATTGATTGTTTAAAATATACCGAGAAAATTGCGATAGTCTATTTTTATAAATAAAAATGAAATGTAAAATCTAAAAATTATCAAATGGACAACAACACGCAGTCTTCCCAGTGGTCTCCCTCCCAAGTACTAACTGCGCTCGACGCTGCTTAACTTCGGTGATCAGACGAGAACCGGTGTATTCAACGTGATAAAGTCGTTGCTAACGCAGCCCTATTTGTACATAGCCAATATATTTAAATATTTATATAATAACAAGAATGTAATTGATTGTTTAAAATATACCAAGAAAATTGAGATAGTCTATTTTTACAAATAAAAATGAAATGTAATATCTAACAATTATCAAAAGGGCAACAACACGCAGGGTCCCCAGTGGTCTCCCTCCCAAGTACTAACTGCGCTCGACGTTGCTTAACTTCGGTGATCAGACGAGAACCGTTGTATTCAACGTGCTATGGTCGTTTCCAACAACTGCTGTATTTGTACATAGCCAAATATTTAAATATTTATATAAGAACAAGATGTAATTGTTTGTTTAAAGTATACCGAGAAAATTGCGATAGTCTATTTTTATAAATAAAAATGAAATGTAAAATCTAAAAACTATCAAATGGAGAACAACACGCAGTGTTCCCAGTGGTTTCCCGCCCAAGTACTAACTGCGCTCGACTCTGCTTAACTTCGGTGATCAGACGAGAACCGTTGTATTCAACATGCTATGGTCGTTGTTAACAACTGATGTATTTGTACATAGCCAATATATTTAAATATTTATATAAGAACAAGATGTAATTGATTGTTTAAAATATACCGAGAAAATTGCGATAGTCTATTTTAATAAATAAAAATGAAATGTAAAATCTAAAAATTATCAAAAGGACAACAACACGCAGTGTTCCCAGTGGTCTCCCTCCCAAGTACTAACTGCGCTCGACGTTGTTTATCTTCGGGGATCAGTCTTGAACCGTTGTATTCAACGTGCTATGATCGTTCCCAACAACTGCTGTATTTGTACATAGCCAATATATTTAAATATTTAAATAAGAACAAGATGTAATTGATTGTTTAAAATATACCGATAAAATTGCGATAGTCTATTTTTATAAATAAAAATGAAATGAAAAATCTAAAAATTATCAAATGGAGAACAACACGCAGTGTTCCCAGTGGTTTCCCTCCCAAGTACTAACTGCGCTCGACGCTGCTTAACTTCGGTGATCAGACGAGAACCGTTGTATTCAACATGCTATGGTCATTGCCAACAACTGATGTATTTGTACATAGCCAATATATTTAAGTATATATATAAGAACAAGATGTAATTGATTGTTTAAAATATACCGAGAAAATTGCGATAGTCTATTTTTATAAATAAAAATGAAATGTAAAATCTAAATATTATCAAAACGACAACATCGCGCAGTGTTCCCAGGTGGTCCCCTCCCAAGAACTAACTGCGCTCGACGCTGCTTAACTTCGGTGATCAGACGAGAACCGGTGTATTCAACGTGATAAAGTAGTTGCTAACACAGCCCTATTTGTATATAGCCAATTATTTAAATATTTATATAAGAACAAGATGTAATTGATTGTTTAACATATACCGAGAAAATTGCGATAGTCTATTTTTATAAATAAAAATGAAATGTAAAATCTAAAAATTAGCTAAAGGACAACAACACGCAGTGTTACCAGTGGTCTCCCTCCCAAGTACTCACTGCGCTCGACGTTGCTTAACTTCGGTGATCAGACGAGAACCGTTGTATTCAACGTGCTATGGTCGTTGCCAACAACTGCCGTATTTGTACATAGCCAATATATTTAAATATTTATATGAGAACAAGATGTAATTGATTGTTTAAAATATACCGAGAAAATTGTGATAGTCTATTTTTTTACAAATAAAAATGAAATGTATTATCTAAAAATTATCAAAAGGACAACACCAGGCAGTGTTCCCAGGTGGTCTCCTCCCAAGTACTAAATGAGCTCGACGCTGCTTAACTTCGGTGATCAGACGAGAACCGGTGTATTCAACGTGATAAAGTCGTTGCTAACGCAGCCCTATTTGTACATAGCCAATATATTTAAATATTTATATAATAACAAGAATGTGATTGATTGTTTAAAATATACCAAGAAAATTGAGATAGTCTTAAATATCTTCTAAAAGAACATTTAATTTTAATTTAATTTTCAGCGAAATTATTAATTAGACTAAGTTAAGTAATTTAAGAAATTTTAATTATAGTTTAAATGAACATTTCGTTTCAATTCACTGAAAGATTCCACGCCATAAGGCTACAACGCGTTAGTGTAAAAAAAGTGGTATATAAGGCGATCGAAAAACATTATTAGGTATCTGTAACTTAAAGCTGTGAAGAAAGGGGAACCCACCCCCTGTTCAATGTCTGGAGGTAGTTATTACACCAGGCGCTCAGTGTAGCTACGAACGAAAATCTGACCCGTAGAGGGGGCGAGTTGATGGTTGATGTGGACCATATTAGTGAGGGACGCCTCGCTAATATGGCCCGCTGAGATCGGAAAATGGAGGTTGGACCTTTGTGCGTTAGGATGGTCGGAGGTGATTATAACAGTGGGAGACGTCCCATTGTGTATAATCGCCTTCAACTGCCCAGCATCGAGGTTTGATGTGGATGGTGGAAGGCGATAATATGCAATGGGAGACGTCCACGGTTGCATAAAATCGCACGACACCTGAAGCTTATCCATGTGGCAGCCTGATTATAGGAATTCCCGTTGAACGTCTTGAGTCCCAAGATTTTTGCTCTACGTGTACACAGGATATCCGCTTACACCGGAAGTGACAGACACACAGACACGACGAACGTAAAACAAGTTCACTCGGGGAGGTAAAAATATGTTAGGATCATGGGGGTACTCTATATTTTTACCTCCCCGACTGAACTTTAGTTCAGGGGGAGGTTTTACACTGGTCGCGTCTGTGTGTGTGTGTCTGTGTGTGTGTGTGTCTGTGTGTGTGTGTGTCTGTGTGTGTGTGTGTGTGTGTCACTTCCTGTGTAACCGGATATCCTGTGTAGAGCCAAAAGTCTAGAGACATTATCATACCAGCTTATCGTTCAATTCCGTTTAACGGGAATTACCTCCTTTAAGCGTGGCTGCAACATTAAGTTTCAAGTGTCGTGCAATGATATGCAACAGGACGTCTCCAATTGCATATTATCACCTTCCACCATCCACTTTACGGTCGAACCTCGATGCTGGACAGTTGAAGGCGATTATACGCAATGGGACGTCTCCCACTGTTATAATCACCTCCGACCATCACGCACCAAGGTCCAACCACTAGTGTCGGATGTCAGCGGGCCATACTAGCGAGGCGTCCCTCACTAATATGGTCCACATCGACCCTCCACTCTCCAAACATCGCCCCCCAAGGGTAAATTGGCCGACACGTGAGCACTCAGGGTTACGACAAACGTCTGAGCATTGATAAGGTGAGATCTCCACCAGATCTTATCACAATCGGATACTGTATAATGGCATTCGATTCGCTTATATAGTCTCTTTGGAAGTATAGTACATTGTAGCATTATGGCGTGATATCTTTTAGTGAATTGAAACATAATATTAATTTAAAATATAATTCAAAATATTATAATTATGTCTCTTAATCTTATTAATAATGTAGCTGAAAATTAAATTTTAAATTGGCGATAGTTTTGAAGATATTTAAGAAATTCTCTAAATATTTGACCGTTTAATAGCAGCTTGAGTTGACAGCACGCGCTAAGCTATTTTCCATATATCATTTAGTTAAAATAGCAAAGGTATAAAGGGCCGTATAGGCTTAGGCTTGCTGCAAACTCGGGGTGGATTGAAAAATTTAAGCCAATTTCTATACTAATACCAGCTTGAGTTGACAGCAAGCGCTAAGCTATTTTCCATATATCATTTAGTAAAAAAAGCAGAGGTATAACGGGCAGTATAGGTTTTGGCTTTCTGCAAACTCGGGGTGGATTGAAGAATTTAAATAACATTATAGACCAATTTGTATACTTTTGTTTTTTATCTATTTTTGGTTAAAAAGTAGACTAGATATATTTTTTAACTTTGTATAAGCATCGCTTCTCGGGGTATAAATAAGCGAGATTATCATTTTTCCCACTCAATGATAACCTTGTGTAGGGCGAGGAGAGGTTCACGTTAGGCTTTCACGCTAGCGGTGTTGCCTCATTGATTCGGCAACGGCTCTTGGTTGCTAAGGCGCTGGTAAAACGCACATATTATCACATATTTTGAGTAGTGTGTTTAAATAAGGCACGTACTTCTTGCAAGAACCCTTTGCAAGTACCTATTTTTCGGCGACTTGATTCGCAATTCTTAGACTGTAAGGCAAGTATGACTTTACAATAGGGAAAAAAAATACGATCAAGTTGGACATCCTACACCAAGTGCTCAATTATACTTAAAATCCTAATCTCTACTTTATTTATAAATGTATTTGAGTCCCGCGACTAGGATGTGCTATAGAGTATAGACCCAGACTTCAATAAATGGACAACTACTCAATAGCAGCCCCATTCCTACTACTAGGATAGGCTATACGGTAATTAAGGTAGGCAAGTTCAATAAGCCGCCACACACTTCCGGTCTGCAATTAGTTCACTAGAGTACTTGTTCGATTTGCGAACTTGCTTTAAGTTGTACAAACTTCGCAACTGTGATCCCGCGAAAAGATCGAGCCGGTTTACACTCGACAAGTTGCAAAAATTCTATAAGCGGATGCATATTGAAGTTGTTCGAGAAATCAAATATGCTTGAAACTCGCGCGAGGGTTTAAATTTCGCGTGTGTCAGGAGAAGCGCTGGATTTGCAGTATAGTCCTGGTCGATTTCCAAAACCGGAAGTCTAGAGACCCTCGCGAAAATTTTGGCGGGGAAAACTTTTGTCACGTGATCGTCCGCCATCTTTTTGTAGTGTGAATATAGCGACAGACTAACCAACGCCTCCTATATTTTATCATATCGGAGGTGTTGGACTAACAACTTGAATTTGGTTTGTGGGAAATAAAATTAGAAATAGTCTGGCAACCTGTTACTGCAAAAAGATGGCGGCGCGGCTATGAGACAAGCGCCCATTTCCGGCAAATCGACGAAAGTCGCGCGAAGAACCAGGCCTTAAATATTTTGAAAAATATTCTAGTTAGTTTGTCGTCATATGACGTTGTTTCCCAACTTGGTGTAATTTTACTCTGATCTGTCCTGCCTTAAAAGAATATATTTTATTCTTCACTCACAGCCTTAATCCACAAAGAAGGTTAACTTAAAAAAAGGTTACTTAAAACTTTCTGTACAGACAAGTAGAGTATATGTAGACCGAGTAGCGCAAATAAGCGAAATTTTACATCGTAATTTTTAGTTTAATCTGATATACGGAAAGCCAATGCGTTAGTTGTTTATTGATAGGTTTATTAGGGTTGTGTTGTATACTGAAGCCATGTATAGGTTCAATGTGATATAACATTTTGCCTTTTCACGTTACTTGGTCTACAAATACTCTACAACCGTCAAAATTCTGATATGGTTTTAAAAGAAGAACCTTGACCTTGTGTATTTAATCTCATATCGAGATTAAATGTTTTTCGCATCTAATTTTAATTGGTTTATCAATATGTTATTTGTATATATATTTTTTTTAAGATTTTATATTTTTTAGATTAAAATAAATTTATTATTCAGGAAGATTTTGTAGAACCTAGTTCTCAGGATTACCGGTGTTGAAAATTTATTTTGCTAATGTTATCTTGATGTCTGTGTTTTCTGCCCGCTATTTGGTAGTGGTAAGATTAATATTTTTCATTTTAATTAATTGACTTATTTGGCGTTTATTTGATAATTTGCTTTACTTAAATTGTTCGTGTAAGGGCTATTTTACATATTACCAAAGGTTGCTAATTTCAGTTGTCTTAATTCTGACTTTTTTGTTTTAATACTGAATTATGGACTGGATTATTTATCTTGAAATCTATGTGGTTATATCTTATATATTTTCCTTTTTTTCTCTAGTTAGGTTTGGTTTTAAGTAGAGAATTATTTAGGGTTGTGTTGGTATACTGAAGAAATGCTTATAGGTTCATTGTGATATAATATTTTGCCTATTGGCGTTACTTGGTCTGCAATAACTCTAGAGCCTTCAAAATTATTATATGGTTTTAAAAGAAGAACCTTGACCTTGCTTATTTTACTCGATACGCATTTATATTAAAATTAATTCATTATTCAGCAAATTTTTTTCCGACTCTGGTTCTCAAAATTTTATTTTGAATTAAGTTTGATTCTTTTGCATTCAAATTTATCTTGATAAGAAGTATATTTTTGATCTGAATTATTGGTTTAATATATTTAGTGTTTAATTGAGATATTATTTCTTTTTGCTTTCAATCTTCGTCTTCCACAAATGCTATAAATTTTAATATTTTAGGTAAGGTTAGGTTAGTTAACATCACGTGGTTGTCGGGGAGGTATTATTTTGGTTTCCCAACTTGTTATAAATAAAAATGAAATGTAAAATCTAAATATTATCAAAAGGACAACACCACGCAGTGTTTCTAGTGGTCTCCCTCCCAAGTACTAACTGCGCTCGACGTTGCTTAACTTCGGTGATCAGACGAGAACCGTTGTATTCAACGTGCTATGGTCGTTGCCAACAACTGCCGTATTTGTACATAGCCAATATATTTAAATATTTATATAAGAACAAGATGTAATTGATTGTTTAAAATATACCGAGAAAATTGTGATAGTCTATTTTTTACAAATAAAAATGAAATGTATTATCTAAAAATTATCAAAAGGACAACACCAGGCAGTGTTCCCAGGTGGTCCCCTCCCAAGTACTAACTTCGCTCGACGCTGCTTAACTTCGGTGATCAGACGAGAACCGGTGTATTCAACGTGATAAAGTCGTTGCTTACGCAGCCCTATTTGTACATAGCCAATATATTTAAATATTTATATAATAACAAGAATGTAATTGATTGTTTAAAATATAACAAGAAAATTGAGATAGTCTATTTTTACAAATAAAAATGAAATGTAATATCTAAAAATTATCAAAAGGGCAACAACACGCAGTGTTCCCAGTGGTCTCCCTCCCAAGTACTAACTGCGCTTGACGCTGCTTAACTTCGGTGATCAGACGAGAACCATTGTATTCAACGTGCTATGGTCGTTTCCAACAACTGCTGTATTTGTACATAGCCAAATATTTAAATATTAATATAAGAACAAGATGTAATTGTTTGTTTAAAGTATACCGAGAAAATTGCGATAGTCTATTTTTATAAATAAAAATGAAATGCAAAATCTAAAAACTATCAAATGGAGAACAACACGCAGTGTTCCCAGTGGTTTCCCTCCCAAGCTCTAACTGCGCTCGACGCTGCTTAACTTCGATGATCAGACGAGAAACGTTGTATTCAACATGCTATGGTCGTTGCCAACAACTGATGTATTTGTACATAGCCAATATATTTAAATATTTATATAAGAACAAGATATAATTGATTGTTTAAAATATACCGAGAAAATTGTGATAGTCTATTTTTATAAATAAAAATGAAATGAAAAATCTAAAAATTATCAAATGGAGGACAACACGCAGTGTTCCCAGTGGTTTCCCTCCCAAGTACTAACTGCGCTCGACGCTGCTTAACTTCGGTGTTCAGACGAGAACCGTTGTATTCAACATGCTATGGTGGTTGCCAACAACTGATGTATTTGTACATAGCCAAATATTTAAATATTTATATAAGAACAAGATGTAATTGTTTGTTTAAAGTATACCGAGAAAATTGCGATAGTCTATTTTTACAAATAAAAATGAAATGTAATATCTAAAAATTATCAAAAGGGCAACAACACGCAGGGTCCCCAGTGGTCTCCCTCCCAAGTACTAACTGCGCTCGATGTTGCTTAACTTCGGTGATCAGACGAGAACCGTTGTATTCAACGTGCTATGGTCGTTTCCAACAACTGATGTATTTGTACATAGCCAATATATTTAAATATTTATATAAGAACAAGATGTAATTGATTGTTTAAAATATACCGAGAAAATTGCGATAGTCTATTTTTATAAATAAAAATGAAATGTAAAATCTAAATATTATCAAAAGGACAACACCACGCAGTGTTCCCAAGTGGTCCCCTCCCAAGAATTAACTGCGCTCGACGCTGCTTAACTTCGGTGATCAGACGAGAAGCGGTGTATTCAACGTGATAAAGTCGTTGCTAACACAGGCATATTTGTACATAGCCAATATATTTAAACATTTATATAATAACAAGAATGTAATTAATTGTTTAAAATATACCGAGAAAATTGCGATAGTCTATTTTTATAAATAAAAATGAAATGTAAAATCTAAAAATTATCAAAAGGTAAACAACACGCAGTGTTCCCAGTGTTCTCCCTCCCAAGTACTAACTGCGCTTGATGCTGCTTAACTTCGGTTATCAGACGAGAACCGTTGTATTCAACGTGCTATGGTCGTTTCCAACAACTGCTGTATTTGTACATAGCCAAATATTTAAATATTTATATAAGAACAAGATGTAATTGTTTGTTTAAAGTATACCGAGAAAATTGCGATAGTCTATTTTTATAAATAAAAATGAAATGAAAAATCTAAAAATTATCAAAAGGACAACATCACGCAGTGTTCCCACGTGGTCCCCTCGCAAGAACTAACTAAGCTCGACGCTGCTTAACTTCGGTGATCAGACGAGAACCGGTGTATTCAACGTGATAAAGTCGTTGCTTACACAGCGCTATTTGTACATAGCCAATATATTTAAATATTTATATAAGAACAAGATGTAATTGATTGTTTGAAATATACCGAGAAAATTGCGATAGTCTATTTTTATAAATAAAAAAGAAATATAAAATCTAAAAATTATCAAAAGGACAACTACACGCAGTGTTCCCAGTGGTCTCCCTCCCAAGTACTTACTGCGCTCGACGCTGCTTAACTTCGGTGATGAGACGAGAACCGTGGTATTCAACAAGTTATGATCGTTGCCAACAACTGCTGCATTTGTACATAGCCAATATATTTAAATATTTATATAAGAACAAGATGTAATTGATTGTTTAAAATATACCGAGAAAATTGCGATAGTCTTTTTTTATAAATAAAAATGAAATGTAAAATCTAAATATTATCAAAAGGACAACACCACGCAGTGTTTCTAGTGGTCTCCCTCCCAAGTACTAACTGCGCTCGACGTTGCTTAACTTCGGTGATCAGACGAGAACCGTTGTATTCAACGTGCTATGGTCGTTGCCAACAACTGCCGTATTTGTACATAGCCAATATATTTAAATATTTATATAAGAACAAGATGTAATTGATTGTTTAAAATATACCGAGAAAATTGTGATAGTCTATTTTTTTACAAATAAAAATGAAATGTATTATCTAAAAATTATCAAAAGGACAACACCAGGCAGTGTTCCCAGGTGGTCCCCTCCCAAGTACTAACATAGCTCGACGCTGCTTAACTTCGGTGATCAGACGAGAACCGGTGTATTCAACGTGATAAAGTCGTTGCTTACGCAGCCCTATTTGTACATAGCCAATATATTTAAATATTTATATAATAACAAGAATGTAATTGATTGTTTAAAATATACCAAGAAAATTGAGATAGTCTATTTTTACAAATAAAAATGAAATGTAATATCTAAAAATTATCAAAAGGACAACAACACGCAGGGTCCCCAGTGGTCTCCCTCCCAAGTACTAACTGCGCTCGACGCTGCTTTACTTCGGTGATCAGACGAGAACCGTTGTATTCAACGTGCTATGGTCGTTTCCAACAACTGCCGTATTTGTACATAGCCAAATATTTAAATATATTTATATAAGAAAAAGATGTAATTGTTTGTTTAAAGTATACCGAGAAAATTGCGATAGTCTATTTTTATAAATAAAAATGAAATGTTAAATCTAACAACTATCAAATGGAGAACACCACGCATTGTTCCCAGTGGTTTCACTCCCAAGTACTAACTGCGCTCGACGCTGCTTAACTTCGGTGATCAGACGAGAACCGGTGTATTCAACGTGATAAAGTGGTTGCTAACACAGCCCTATTTGTACATAGCCAATATATTTAAATATTTATATAAGAACAAGATGTAATTGATTGTTTAAAATATACCGAGAAAATTGCGATAGTCTATTTTTATAAATAAAAATGAAATGTAAAATCTAAAAATTATCAAAAGGGCAACAACACGCAGTGTTCCCAGTGGTCTCCCTCCCAAGTACTAACTGCGCTCGACGCTGCTTTACTTCGGTGATCAGACGAGAACCGTTGTATTCAACGTGCTATGGTCGTTTCCAACAACTGCTGTATTTGTACATAGCCAAATATTTAAATATATTTATATAAGAAAAAGATGTAATTGTTTGTTTAAAGTATACCGAGAAAATTGCGATAGTCTATTTTTATAAATAAAAATGAAATGTTAAATCTAACAACTATCAAATGGAGAACACCACGCATTGTTCCCAGTGGTTTCACTCCCAAGTACTAACTGCGCTCGACGCTGCTTAACTTCGGTGATCAGACGAGAACCGGTGTATTCAACGTGATAAAGTGGTTGCTAACACAGCCCTATTTGTACATAGCCAATATATTTAAATATTTATATAAGAACAAGATGTAATTGATTGTTTAAAATATACCGAGAAAATTGCGATAGTCTATTTTTATAAATAAAAATGAAATGTAAAATCTAAAAATTATCAAAAGGACAACAACACGCAGTGTTCCCAGTGGTCTCCCTCCCAAGTACTAACTGCGCTCGACGCTGCTTAACTTCGGTGATCAGACGAGAACCGTTGTATTCAACGTGCTATGGTCGTTTCCAACAACTGCTGTATTTGTACATAGCCAAATATTTATATAAGAACCAGATGTAATTGTTGTTTAAAAGTATACCGAGAAAATTGCGATAGTCTATTTTTATAAATAAAAATGAAATGTAAAATCTAAAAACTATCAAATGGAGAACAACACGCAGTGTTCCCAGTGGTTTCCCTCCCAAGTACTAACTGCGCTCGACGCTGCTTAACTTCGGTGATCAGACGAGAACCGGTGTATTCAACGTGATAAAGTGGTTGCTAACACAGCCCTATTTGTACATAGCCAATATATTTAAATATTTATATAAGAACAAGATGTAATTGATTGTTTAAAATATACCGAGAAAATTGCGATAGTCTATTTTTATAAATAAAAATGAAATGTAAAATCTAAAAATTATTAAAAGGACAACAACACGCAGTGTTCCCAGTGGTCTCCCTCCCAAGTACTAACTGCGCTCGACGTTGCTTAACTTCGGTGATCAGACGAGAACCGTTGTATTCAACGTGCTATGGTCGTTGCCAACAACTGCCGTATTTGTACATAGCCAATATATTTAAATATTTATATAAGAACAAGATGTAATTGATTGTTTAAAATATACCGAGAAAATTGTGATAGTCGATTTTTTTACAAATAAAAATGAAATGTATTATCTAAAAATTATCAAAAGGACAACACCAGGCAGTGTTCCCAGATGGTCCCCTCCCAAGTACTAACTGCGCTCGACGCTGCTTAACTTCGGTGATCAGACGAGAACCGGTGTATTCAACGTAATAAAGTCGTTGCTAACACAGCCCTATTTGTACATAGCCAATATATTTAAATATTTATATAAGAACAAGATGTAATTGATTGTTTAAAATATACCGAGAAAATTGCGATAGTCTATTTTTATAAATAAAAATGAAATGTAAAATCTAAAAATTAGCAAAAGGACAACAACACGCAGTGTTCCCAGTGGTCTCCCTCCCAAGTACTAACTGCGGTCGACGTTGCTTAACTTCGGTGATCAGACGAGAACCGTTGTATTCAACGTGCTATGGTCGTTGCCAACAACTGCCGTATTTGTACATAGCCAATATATTTAAATATTTATATAAGAACAAGATGTAATTGATTGTTTAAAATATACCGAGAAAATTGTGATAGTCTATTTTTTTACAAATAAAAATGAAATGTATTATCTAAAAATTATCAAAAGGACAACACCAGGCAGTGTTCCCAGATGGTCCCCTCCCAAGTACTAACTGCGTTCGACGCTGCTTAACTTCGGTGATCAGACGAGAACCGGTGTATTCAACGTAATAAAGTCGTTGCTAACACAGCCCTATTTGTACATAGCCAATATATTTAAATATTTATATAAGAACAAGATGTAATTGATTGTTTAAAATATACCGAGAAAATTGCGATAGTCTATTTTTATAAATAAAAATGAAATGTAAAATCTAAAAATTAGCAAAAGGACAACAACACGCAGTGTTCCCAGTGGTCTCCCTCCCAAGTACTAACTGCGCTCGACGTTGCTTATCTTCGGTGATCAGACGAGAACCGGTGTATGAACGACTTACATAAACCTATTTCTAAATATGCTATAAGGGCTGCTAAGGGTAAATATAACACGAGAGCAAATAACGCCTTGAAATTGGTCTCATGCCGGACCAGTAAAAAACTTAACTCCCTCTTTTACGCGGGTGTAAAACTCTTTAATCTTCTTCCAGGACATGTTTTAATTATTAATAACATTGCTAGATTTAAATATTGGTGTAAGCGTTATATTTTGGAATTCAGCTAGATAGGTGGTACTGATCATAGCTTGCTTTCTAATTTCTCGTTTACTTCCCTAATGTATTATATACACTATTGTTTTTTACTTTATATATATTCGTTGGCTATATTTTGTTTTCTCATGTATTAATTTACAAATGTTAGTTTTTTTTCTCTCCTCTATTTTTTCATTGTTATTAATATCAATTTGATAATTATATAAGTACTTAATTATTTTGTGGGCCTACAAGTCGCGAGTTGACTTGGCCCACGCGCACTTAACTGTAATTTTTCCATTTGTGATAATAAATTCAAATTCAAATAAAGTCGTTGCTAACACAGCCCTATTTGTACATAGCCAATATATTTAAATATTTATATAAGAACAAGATGTAATTGATTGTTTAAAATATACCGAGAAAATTGCGATAGTCTATTTTTACAAATAAAAATGAAATGTAATATCTAAAAATTATCAAAAGGGCAACAACACGCAGTGTTCCCAGTGGTCTCCCTCCCAAGTACTAACTGCGCTCGGCGTCGTTTATCTTCGTGGATCAGTCGAGAACCGTTGTATTCAACGTGCTATGATCGTTCCCAACAACTGCTGTATTTGTACATAGCCAATATATTTAAATATTTATATAAGAACAAGATGTAATTGATTGTTTAAAATATACCCAGAAAATTGCGATAGTCTATTTTTATAAATAAAAATGAAATGTAAAATCTAAAAATTATCAAAAGGACAACAACACGCTGTGTTCCCAGGTGGTCCCCTCCCAAGAACTAACTGCGCTCGACGCTGCTTAACTTCGTTGATCAGACGAGAACCGGTGTATTCAACGTGATAAAATAGTTGCTAACACAGCCCTATTTGTATATAGCCAATATATTTAAATATTTATATAAGAACAAGATATAATTGATTGTTTAAAATATACCGAGAAAATTGCGATAGTCTATTTTTATAAATAAAAATGAAATGAAAAATCGAAAAATTATCAAATGGAGAACAACACGCAGTTTTCCCAGTGGTTTCCCTCCCAAGTACTAACTGCGCTCGACGCTGCTTAACTTCGGTGATCAGACGAGAACCGTTGTATTCAACATGCTATGGTCGTTGCCAACAGCTGATGTATTTGTACATAGCCAATATATTTAAATATTTATATAAGAACAAGATGTAATTGATTCTTTAAAATATACCGAGAAAATAGCGATAGTCTATTTTTATAAATAAAAATGAAATGTAAAATCTAAAAATTATCAAAAGGACAACAACACGCAGTGTTCCCAGTGGTCTCCCTCCCAAGTACTAACTGCGCTCGACGCTGCTTAACTTCGGTGATCAGACGAGAACCGTTGTATTCAACGTGCTATGGTCGTTTCCAACAACTGCTGTATTTGTACATAGCCAAATATTTATATAAGAACAAGATGTAATTGTTGTTTAAAAGTATACCGAGAAAATTGCGATAGTCTATTTTTATAAATAAAAATGAAATGTAAAATCTAAAAACTATCAAATGGAGAACAACACGCAGTGTTCCCAGTGGTTTCCCTCCCAAGTACTAACTGCGCTCGACGCTGCTTAACTTCGGTGATCAGACGAGAACCGGTGTATTCAACGTGATAAAGTGGTTGCTAACACAGCCCTATTTGTACATAGCCAATATATTTAAATATTTATATAAGAACAAGATGTAATTGATTGTTTAAAATATACCGAGAAAATTGCGATAGTCTATTTTTATAAATAAAAATGAAATGTAAAATCTAAAAATTATTAAAAGGACAACAACACGCAGTGTTCCCAGTGGTCTCCCTCCCAAGTACTAACTGCGCTCGACGTTGCTTAACTTCGGTGATCAGACGAGAACCGTTGTATTCAACGTGCTATGGTCGTTGCCAACAACTGCCGTATTTGTACATAGCCAATATATTTAAATATTTATATAAGAACAAGATGTAATTGATTGTTTAAAATATACCGAGAAAATTGTGATAGTCTATTTTTTTACAAATAAAAATGAAATGTAATATCTAAAAATTATCAAAAGGGCAACAACACGCAGTGTTCTCAGTGGTCTCCCTCCCAAGTACTAACTGCGCTCGACGTCGTTTATCTTCGTGGATCAGTCGAGAACCGTTGTATTCAACGTGCTATGATCGTTCCCAACAACTGCTGTATTTGTACATAGCCAATATATTTAAATATTTATATAAGAACAAGATGTAATTGATTGTTTAAAATATACCCAGAAAATTGCGATAGTCTATTTTTATAAATAAAAATGAAATGTAAAATCTAAAAATTATCAAAAGGACAACAACACGCAGTGTTCCCAGGTGGTCCCCTCCCAAGAACTAACTGCGCTCGACGCTGCTTAACTTCGTTGATCAGACGAGAACCGGTGTATTCAACGTGATAAAATAGTTGCTAACACAGCCCTATTTGTATATAGCCAATATATTTAAATATTTATATAAGAACAAGATGTAATTGATTGTTTAAAATATACCGAGAAAATTGCGATAGTCTATTTTTATAAATAAAAATGAAATGAAAAATCGAAAAATTATCAAATGGAGAACAACACGCAGTTTTCCCAGTGGTTTCCCTCCCAAGTACTAACTGCGCTCGACGCTGCTTAACTTCGGTGATCAGACGAGAACCGTTGTATTCAACATGCTATGGTCGTTGCCAACAGGTGATGTATTTGTACATAGCCAATATATTTAAATATTTATATAAGAACAAGATGTAATTGATTCTTTAAAATATACCGAGAAAATAGCGATAGTCTATTTTTATAAATAAAAATGAAATGTAAAATCTAAAAATTATCAAAAGGACAACAACACGCAGTGTTCCCAGTGGTCTCCCTCCCAAGTACTAACTGCGCTCGACGCTGCTTAACTTCGGTGATCAGACGAGAACCGTTGTATTCAACGTGCTATGGTCGTTTCCAACAACTGCTGTATTTGTACATAGCCAAATATTTATATAAGAACAAGATGTAATTGTTGTTTAAAAGTATACCGAGAAAATTGCGATAGTCTATTTTTATAAATAAAAATGAAATGTAAAATCTAAAAACTATCAAATGGAGAACAACACGCAGTGTTCCCAGTAGTTTCCCTCCCAAGTACTAACTGCGCTCGACGCTGCTTAACTTCGGTGATCAGACGAGAACCGGTGTATTCAACGTGATAAAGTGGTTGCTAACACAGCCCTATTTGTACATAGCCAATATATTTAAATATTTATATAAGAACAAGATGTAATTGATTGTTTAAAATATACCGAGAAAATTGCGATAGTCTATTTTTATAAATAAAAATGAAATGTAAAATCTAAAAATTATTAAAAGGACAACAACACGCAGTGTTCCCAGTGGTCTCCCTCCCAAGTACTAACTGCGCTCGACGTTGCTTAACTTCGGTGATCAGACGAGAACCGTTGTATTCAACGTGCTATGGTCGTTGCCAACAACTGCCGTATTTGTACATAGCCAATATATTTAAATATTTATATAAGAACAAGATGTAATTGATTGTTTAAAATATACCGAGAAAATTGTGATAGTCTATTTTTTTACAAATAAAAATGAAATGTATTATCTAAAAATTATCAAAAGGACAACACCAGGCAGTGTTCCCAGATGGTCCCCTCCCAAGTACTAACTGCGCTCGACGCTGCTTAACTTCGGTGATCAGACGAGAACCGGTGTATTCAACGTAATAAAGTCGTTGCTAACACAGCCCTATTTGTACATAGCCAATATATTTAAATATTTATATAAGAACAAGATGTAATTGATTGTTTAAAATATACCGAGAAAATTGCGATAGTCTATTTTTATAAATAAAAATGAAATGTAAAATCTAAAAATTAGCAAAAGGACAACAACACGCAGTGTTCCCAGTGGTCTCCCTCCCAAGTACTAACTGCGCTCGACGTTGCTTATCTTCGGTGATCAGACCAGAACCGTTGTATTCAACGGGCTATGGTCGTTGCCAACAACTGCTGTATTTGTACATAGCCAATATATTTAAATATTTATATAAGAACAAGATGTAATTGATGGTTTAAAATATACCGAGAATATTGCGATAGTCTATTTTTATAAATAAAAATGAAATGTAAAATCTAAAAATTATCAAAAGGACAACAACACGCAGTGTTCCCAGTGGTCTCCCTCCCAAGTACTAACTGCGCTCGACGTTGTTTATCTTCGGTTATCAGTCGAGAACCGTTGTATTCAACGTGCTATGGTCGTTCCCAACAACTGCTGTATTTGTACATAGCCAATATATTTAAATATTTATATAAGAACAAGATTTAATTGATTGTTTAAAATATACCGAGAAAATTGCGATAGTCTATTTTTATAAATAAAAATGAAATGTAAAATCTAAATATTATCAAAAGAAAAACATCGCGCAGTGTTCCCAGGTGGTCCCCTCTCAAGAACTAACTGCGCTCGACGCTGCTTATCTTCGGTGATCAGACGAGAACCGGTGTATTCAACGTGATAAAGTGGTTGCTAACACAGCCCTATTTGTACATAGCCAATATATTTAAATATTTATATAAGAACAAGATGTAATTGATTGTTTAAAATATACCGAGAAAATTGCGATAGTCTATTTTTATAAATAAAAATGAAATGTAAAATCTAAAAATTATTAAAAGGACAACAACACGCAGTGTTCCCAGTGGTCTCCCTCCCAAGTACTAACTGCGCTCGACGTTGCTTAACTTCGGTGATCAGACGAGAACCGTTGTATTCAACGTGCTATGGTCGTTGCCAACAACTGCCGTATTTGTACATAGCCAATATATTTAAATATTTATATAAGAACAAGATGTAATTGATTGTTTAAAATATACCGAGAAAATTGTGATAGTCTATTTTTTTACAAATAAAAATGAAATGTATTATCTAAAAATTATCAAAAGGACAACACCAGGCAGTGATCCCAGATGGTCCCCTCCCAAGTACTAACTGCGCTCGACGCTGCTTAACTTCGGTGATCAGACGAGAACCGGTGTATTCAACGTAATAAAGTCGTTGCTAACACAGCCCTATTTGTACATAGACAATATATTTAAATATTTATATAATAACAAGAATGTAATTGATTGTTTAAAATATACCGAGAAAATTGCGATAGTCAGTAGTAAAGTACCCCGGAATTAACGAAAACTTCGACCCCCTTTCCAGCCCCAGCTCGCTAGAGCCCCTCCCAGGACTTGAGAGAACTTGTTTTTGGCACCCCCAACTTTTTAGCAAAAAATTTTCCGCTCGCGCCGGAGGGCTTTGGCACGCGGGAGTCTAAAACATCTCTCTTCTAGCGTTTTGTACGTAAGCGCTTAGCACCGTTCTCTCTCCTCTAGTAAATCGTAATACACTTTCACTCTATCCACTATCAAAAAACTAGGTTACTTTTTAAAGCGGTTGTGCCACAAGGGAAATAAAAATCGTTACCTTTACATCATAATTTAATTTGAATAAAATTGTTACTTTTACCTAATAACCTGATTTGAATAAAATTGTTACTTTTACCTAATAACCTGATTTGAATAAAATTGTTACTTTTACCTACTAACCTCATTAAATTACTTTAAAAAGGCTTCTCAACACTATTAAATTTATAGTCACTATGGCTTGTTTAACTGAATCATCAGCTCCAGGTGCGCAAGCCCATCGACTGGAAGGTGTTTTATCTCTCCAATGTTTAGCTTTCGCGGCAGTCGAATCTAGTTATGTTTTACAAACAAGTAACAACACGGACGATCATCACCCCGAAATATTCGAAACAAAAACGAGACTATTAGTCAAGTTATCAGAACCCGTCTTTAATGAGTGTCACCAGCTGTTATTGTCTCGTCCCTTTTCGCATTTTATAACTCCTGAATTTTGTAAATTAAATGTGTGGGAATTTGACAATTATTTGTTTCATCCTCAAGCCGTATTATGTGGTTGCGACGTTAAAACGTTTGGGGATAAAGCTTTAACAGTATGTCCTTATCCTTATCATTATACGAATCTTCATTGTCCGTATAAAGCTTTAAATTTTATGGGATGGGAGTTTCACTCCAAAGAAATGTTTCATCAATTCATCTCGTACAAAATCGTTATTTTTGCTCTAAAGTAGGTTTTTTTTTCAACAAATGAGAAATTGAACTAAAAAATTACTTTATATTAGATATCGCGAATTCTTTGATGGACAGTATACTTCAATTGCGGATTATGACTCTAAAGTGTTAAGATTAGAAGAAAAGGTATGTAGCTAACAATACAGTTAATAAATAAAATATTAATATTTGATTTTTTTTTGTAGATCCGTAAATATTATTGTCAATCCAAAGAACTAAAAAAATGGCTGAAAGATTATACTTTCATCTCTAAAAAATACGACTCAGATGAAGAATATAGTGATGAGGAAATAGATTAAGAATAAAAATACATTTTGAATTAAAAAATTTGTGTTATTATCTCTTTAATAAGAGATATTAGCTCACCAATGAAAAAAAGGGTTTATGAGACTCACATTTTATTGGACGTTAGTAAGAGAATAGAAAAGTCTAAGAAGACTACATTTCTTAAAAAAAGATACAACGGGTAGGATGCCATTTTATATTTTATTTTTTCAGGTACGTAAATGTATTTTTGTTCGTTATTTTATATTATATAATTTTATTATATATTATTATATATCACGGAATGCCAAAAAAAGATTTGACTATGAAAACGCAGAAGTTTATAATGAATTAAAGTTGTTAAAAAGTAATAAAGTCATCAATTCACAACGAGACAACGAATTAAAGGTAATATGAAATTTAATCATTTTTTTAAACGGTTAATATACATCAATTACTTGAGCCAAAACCACCAATACCCCTAACGGTGGTACTTAACTCCTGACAATTTCAAAAAAAATGATTTTTAGTAAAAATAAGTTTTTAATATTTTTAAGAAAAAAAACATACCTTGGCTTCGCAGAGAACTGGGATTAATATTGGGGTAATGAGTAATTGGTCAATTTTGTCATCGGCTTTAATAGTATATTCCGTTTCTAAGTTGGTTCTCAGCATGATTTGTAACTTGCCTCGAAAGTCGGAGTCAATAATCCCCGGGTATACAAAAATACCTTCTAAGAGCTTCGCTAAAATAGAAATTTTAGCTATAATTTTAAAAGTTAGTTTTAAGTTTCATATCGTAAAAACTTACACGATCTTCCTAGCAACGTTCCCACGGTGTAAGGTGGTAGTTCAAGTGCAATCCCCGTGTGTACTTTGACAAGTCCATTGACGGGGATTACTGTGTCATATAATGAGTAAAAATCTAAACCTGCTGACCATTTCGTAGCTCTAGTTGGTATAAAAGCGGCTGGACTCAATTTTAAAAATTTTAGAACGGGGTAAAACGGTTGTACTACAGCAACATTTTTACTCGACATACTTTTTGGTTTGGTAACGAGATTCAAAAGTTAAAAAATGAACCTTATTTTTGCGTATTTATATATTCTGTAACTTAATATATAAAAAAGTGGTTATCTACATATGTATATTAATGACGTGAATAATATAGAATGTTATTTTCTTCAATGTCGTCCAGTTTTAAATTTTTTATTTGAATATCAAAATATTAAAATTATACACGTAGGGGTTATAATAATTAAGATAAATTATCTAGTTATATAGAATTAATATACAGATTATAAAAATATTCATTATAATTACATTTAATTGGTATAATTATCATTTTACAAAAATAATATTTTTAAAAGAATATATTTATTATAAAGAAATAGTTTCACAAAGAAAAATCGCCAAATTTAAAATGTTAGTAAAAGAGTTTTTAATACATTAATAGAATTAATAATTCATCCATTTCTGGTTCCAAAGTTAAATATCGGGCTTTAATTTTTTTATCTAAAAGTTAATAACATTATAATCATAAATAAATTAATGTTTAAAAAATACATACCTGTCGATTCAGATATTTAATTTTTATTCTTCTAATTTTTCTCATTTCTAGCGTAGGATTTACGCAAAAAATGTTAAGGTCCCGATATCTAAATAAAATTATATCATTATTTTTGGATAACAAAGTTGGTATTCATTAAGTAACGTACAAGGTCGCAAAAATGGCCGCCTTATAGTAAGTCCAGCAACGTATATAATAGGCGGTATGAATTTGAAACGTGGAGCAGCGAAAATGAAAAAAGGGACAGGTAGGATGACCAATATGTACCGCAAAAGGACAAAAGGGAGGAGGGATGTCCAAATCAAGATTATATCGATTGAAACAAAAAAGTCCATGTTTTTCGGTTATAAAGTAGTTATAGTCTTTTAAAAGTTCATAACACTGCTCAAAAACGCGTTTACCTATTATATTAACAATGTGATCGCGCTTATTTACAGGTAATTTGTTAAAAAGAGCATTTTTATCACAAATGTGAAAACTCAGCGCGGTTAATGACAAAATTGCATCGAAACGCTCGGTGTTTTTAATATCGCAATTGACACTTAAACAGAAAGCCATTTTTTATCGAGTTCTTCTGTTACTAAGACTTTAAAAATGTTAATATTTTTGAGCTTTATTAGGATAAACACGTTCGTGTTTATCCCTTTATCTAAACTCGAATTTCATCAGAAAACGTAATGTCTTTTCCAATGGACCCGCGGCGCTTGATAACTGAAATCGTCGTCGTCGTCGTTTCCTCTTCCCACCGTCCACTGAATTCGAATTAATACAGACAAAGGTACTTTTGAAAAAATTTGATAAGACTTCGATCAGGTACAAGAGTATCTCTAGTTAAACACAGATTTCAATAATGAAATGTTGATTAAGTATATGAAGTAATAGAAAGTAAGGTGCCTGAATGGGTTACAAAAGGGTGAAATCTTAAGCTTAGCCGAGCTTTACTAATTGCTTTAAAATGATAAACAAAAATTTTATTTCTTAAACAGTAGAATGATAAGGAATATCCATCGAATTCGAGTTAATAGAAAGTAAGGTGCCTGAATGGGTTACAAAAGGGTGAAATCATAAGCTTAGCCGAGCTTTATTAATTGCTTCAAAATGGTAAACAAAATTTTATTTCTTAAACAGTAGAATGATAATTAATATCCTTCGAATTCGAGTTAATAGAGAGACAGATGCCTGTATGGGTGACGAAAAGGGTAAAACATAACTAGCCGAGCTTTATTAATTGGCTTTAAATTGATAAACAAAAATTGATTTTATTAAACAGTTGATAAGTTTTTTTTAATGGCATTTTTTATCGTTAACGGAAAATTGCATTTATTGGGTTCTTTTACTAGGGTAGCCCTCTTCAGCCGTCTAATTTTGACTATTATGTCATATCATGAGTATCCCATAATATTCACCCTAATTCACCGTAATTAAAAAGTTGGCATGATTTTCTTATCATTTGATTTTTTAACTTTAATAATATATCTCTTCTCGGCCTATATAAACGAGATTTGCAGATTCAGTACTCACAGATGCACTGTACCAATGCGTGGTTTACGTTAGCGTTTAAAATTGTGGCGAGTCCTCTCGTTTGTGCAATGGTGACGTCTTCGATTGTTTAGGCAATCGTTTCTCACCTATATTTCGGTGATAAGAGACCTATTTCTCACGATCTTTTGGGTAGAGTACTCGAATAAACCGAGGCGATTGAATGTAAATCGCATTACCTAGAAATGTGGCCAATTTAATATATTAAGTCACTGTAAAAACATTTCACAATGAGAGTTCTAGGGATTAAATATCACTTGAGTTGGACTTCATATCCTGCCAAGTGCTCGATTACACATGAAATTTATAGTTTAACGTTCTCAATCTCTACTTTATTTTTTAAAATACTTGAGTTTTGCGACTAGGATGTGCTTTAGATCCAATAGCTTCGTCATTACAACTACGTAATAACGTAGCTATTAAGTAGTTGGCCAATTATTGAAGTCTGTATCTAAAGCACGTCTAACTTAATTATAATAAAAAATAAAGATTTAGAATTTTAAATAGGATATACGAAACGAAAATTGATGTCGGCGAGTTAAATAAACGGCCACATACTTCTGGTCTCCATAATTATGTTCTCTTGCTTTAAAGAATTGTTTCGCTTTCCATGCTAATTTTTTGTCGATGAGATTCAATATTATAAATTTAATCTCTAGCTCGGTCTAGCCCGTCCCTCTTGTAATATTTTAGGTAAGGCTAGGTTAGTTAATCCCTCGACCTCCCCCGTCCATCTGGTAATCTTTAAGGTGAGGTTAGGTTAGTTAATCCCTCTAATTAGCCAATCCCTCCAACTAGTTAATCCTTAGCTCGGGCTATTTGTAATATTTTAGGTAAGGCTAGATTAGGTTAGTTAATTCCTCGAATTAGCCCATCGTTCGAACTAGTTAATCCCTCGGGTTACCTATTCCATCAAGTAATCTTTAAGGTTAAATTAGGTTAATTAAACCCTGGAAATAGCCATCCCTCCAACTAGGTAATCCCTATAACTCGGGCTAACCCGTTCCTCTTGTAGTATTTTAGGTAAGATTAGTTTAGGTTAGTTAATCAATTGAACTAGCCCATCCCTGTTTTTCAACTTAGGTAAGGTTAGGTTAGTTAATCTCTGCCTTTCGAGATTTGTACCAGGGTCTCAATTACGAATAGATTGAAGCCTCAATTAAACGCTTTAATTTTTATTCAGCATTAGTAAGAATTAAGGTTCAATAAACCTATAAAGCAAAATAGTGAAATGTGGAAAAGGTGTATATTTTTGGAGAAAAAAGGACAGAAATTATACAAAAAAGAGGTTGCTTCCCACCCTTAAAAAAACTCTTTATCTAACTCGAATCAAACCGTGAAGGGACAGAAATTATTTGTTAGAGAAAGAGCAATTTCATATCTTTAAAATTATAGTTAGTAGATTTAGTCTACTACTTCAAACATTTTATTACTATTATATATTTTCCAAAAAACGGATAAAGACGACCTAGTTAACCGTCCTCTCCCATTGATGTTTATTTTAAATTCTATCAGTATCACTAATAAAATTAGCTAAAGATGGAGTTCCTTTAATGTATATATATTTATCATAAGTCCTAGGTCGTCTTTATCCGTTTTTTGGAAAATATATAATAGTAATAAAATCTTTGAAGTAGTAGACTAAATCTACTAACTATAATTTTAAAGATATGAAATTGCTCTTTCTCTAACAAATAATTTCTGTCCCTTCACGGGTTTCATTCGAGTTAGATAAAGAGTTTTTTAAGGGTGCGAAGCAACCTCTTTTTTGTATAATATATGGAAATAAATGGGTTATATCTATGTAAAAATTGAACTAGAGTGGATAATTAGCCTAGATTAAAATATTTTTATAAATAGGCGTTGTACCATAAAAAAGTTTTTTTTGATACATATTAAAAAATTAATTATCTTTGTACGTGACTTAAAAAATATTAAATTCAAATTTTTGAAAATCAAAAAATATCTATTTTTTTTATTTATTTTTGAAATTTTTGTCTATATAAAGATAGGCCATAACGTGTAAAAGTTTATTTTCAGTCTTTGGGAGTTTAGAGTCGATTAGTTTTTGATAAAATAGCCGGAATATGAGCCAATTACTCGAATCACAAGATATACTGGACTTGTCCAGCCCTCCGCCGTCTCCCGACATTACGGTAGAAGCGGAATGTAATTTAAACGAATTGCCAGACATCAATCCTCCCAGTCCCTCTCATAAATCGAGTAGTTCAAAACGAAAAATAACCTCGTTTTTAAATTTAGAAAAATTAATAGCACCCGACGACAATATTTTTCTTGAAAAAGTCAAAGAAAGTTCTACTGTTTCAACACTGGGCCTAGAAAGTTGCGTACGTTTAAGGGTAAATGGCAATTACTACGAATCAAAAACGCGACCCCGTACGAATGGACTATTTTATATGGAAATGAACTTATATAAAATGGAAGACATTGGGAACAGTCCCGTTGACGAACTCTGGAAAGCCGACCATAAAACATTAAAATACATGTAAGATTTCTAAATAATTTTAAATTCGTAAAATTTGAGTTTAATTTACAATTATTAATTTTGTAGTGTCAGTGATGAATCGGATCGAGATGGCGTAAAATTGCTCAACGCCTTTTACAAATGTTGCGAACGAATTCAAAACAGTAAAGAAACCCAAATCATTGTTCCAAAGAAGGTAACGAGTAAATATTTTTGACATAAAAAATAACCCTTGAATTAAAACTTTGTGTCTTTCATTAGAAATATTTTAAAAAATAATTCCGCATAAAAAATGGCCGATTATTCAGAAACCTCTTCGTCTTCTACCGCTAGTGATTCTGATTCCTCTTCTTTCCCTAATCTTAAACGTTTCTATTACATTCAACGTCGATTAAATAAGCGCTCATATAAATGGAAGACAAAAGAAATAGATGTTCGAATTCAATTTCATGACTTAACTAAAATTCCTGTTAAAGACTTCTATAAAACCTTTAAAAGAATTTTAGCAGAAATAATTCGCGAAATATTATTGGATCGTGAAACCTTTACTCATTTACGGTTTGGTTTAAATTCCGAAAGTTTAAATACACCAGTTAATATAAATTTAATTAAAATAGACAAACTCACTCCCAAGCGTATTATTCGAACGTTAAGTCGGGTTATACAATCAAATTCTAAAGACTTAATTGTAGAAAGTGATAACTGGAAATTTGATTTAATTTTCATAGATTTGCCCCAAAATATCGGCGGTTACCAACGCTCGGTTAAAAACAGAACTTTAGCTAATTGAAATGACTGGCTCCAAAAAAATTCCCAATTTATTTTTATTGACAATGACACGGACAATTTTTGTTTCGGACGAGGTATTGTATTAGGTCAATTACTCGCGGATCGATTTTATTTTAATGAAATTAAACAACCCGAATTATTTGACAAAAAAGAATTTAAAAAAATTAAATACGGCAAAAAAAATACAGTTAAAAATGGCCAAAAAGTTACACGAAAAAGCGGGTCTAGATGAAGGCGCAGTAAATATGATTAGCATTAACAAAATGCAAAATTTTTTACTTCCCCTTTATCGCATTGTTTTAATAGACGCTTTAGACCAATATAATATTTATTACGAAGGTCCCGACGCCCCTCGTTATATTTACTTATTGAAGGTAGGGTCTCACATTCACGTTGCAAAAACTCTTCATTCAATAAAGGGGGTAAAAGTTCGTGTAATCCCTGTTTAAAAACGTTTCATACAGATTTTCAAAAAAAGAAACATAGATGCCCGAACACGACTGAATATATTTGCTTTCGTTGTCAATCACCAGCTTTTCATGCCATGAAACATTTAGAACGGTGCGCGGAATGTTTTTGCTATTTTTCTCGGGGGGCTTGTTTTGAAGCGCATGTTGCTAACGGAACATGCGAGTCAAAAAAGAGGTGTTTAAAATGTGGACATTTACTAGGTGAAAATCATGATTGTTTACCCCGTTGTCAGCGTTGTCTGATTAAACATCCCGAACAATTGCATTACGTCATGCCCCTTTGCACCCCCCGCGAAAAAAGCCGATTAATTTTTTTCGATACCGAAACTATTTTAGAAAACGATATGCTTGTTCCCAGTTTATTAATTAGTGAAGCTGAATTAGAGAATGGTAGTTACGAAAAAATGATTTTTTATGGAAAAGATTGCATTGACAAGTTTTTGGATTGTATTTTATCAACTGAAGTGATTGTTGGTTCTCAAAAATGAGAAAACGTAAGACTAGAAAGGCACGCTTCCATGGATTTTCTATCTATTGTCATTTTGGAAAAAGCTTCGACCTGTACTTCATTATAAGAAAGTTAATTAAACGAAATTTATTGCCTTTTCTTATTTATGACGGTTCCAAAATTTTACTCATCTCATTGAAAAATTTACAGTTAAGATTTGTCGACAGTTATTCCTACATCGCTGCCCCTTTAAGAAATTTTACGCAAATGTTCGGGCTTTAAGATGACGTAGTAAAAGGATATTTTCCTTACTCTTTTTTCAATAACTCGACTTTAAATTATAAAGGGGCACTACCACCAAAACATTATTTTAGCCCGGAAAAAATGAAAGATCAAGATTTTCTTAATTTTGAAAAATGGTACGAGAGTCGTGAGAAAGAGGAATATGATATTCACGAAGAAGTTTTAAAATACTGTAGCCAGGATGTTAAAGTGTTACGAGAAGGAATGGTAATTTTCCGAAACATTTATTTAAAAATTACGGGTTTTGATATTTTTAGTTTTTCCAACGTAACGATTGCCGGGTGTCTCACCACCATTTTTCTAAACAATTATCTTAAACCGTGTACAATGGGAATTGTTCCTCCTAACGGTTATAACAATCGATTTGCCTATTCTCAAATTAGTTTAAAATATTTAGCTTGGTTTGAAAAACAAGAAGGCGTAAAACTTCAAACAGCTTTATACGGAGGAGAAAAACAAGTTGGTCCATACCGATTAGACGGTTACTCTAACGACCCACCGTTAGCTATTAATTTTGATGGCTGTTTTTATCACGGTTGCGAGCTTTGTTTAACTTTAAATTCTTATAATTCGCTATTAAAAACAACCAATAAGCATCTTCACGAACGCACTTTGGATAGAGATATTTTTATTCGAGAAACTCTTCCAAACCATAAATATATTACAGTAAAAGAATGTCAATTCTATCGCTGTTTGAAGGAAAACGCCGAAGCCAAAGCTTTTTGCAAAAGTCCAACATTACGCCACCGTATTAATGGACGCAGCGCTTTATACGGTGGACGTTGTAGCGTATTAAAATTAAAAAGCGTTCCCCAAACACATCAAACCATAAAATATTTAGACATAATTTCGCTTTACCCTCATATCTGTCGCGATAAGGTTTTTCCGGGATTACACCTCAGTATTATTACCTCTAACTTTAATTACGAAGCAGATGCGTACTTTGGAGTTATCCACGCGCGCGTACTGCCCCCCCAAAATCTTTATATCCCCGTTTTACCCGTTCGAGAGCATGGAAAATTATATTACCCGCTGTGTAAAATGTGTGCTAAATTTCAGTTAAACGTTTGTAATCACGGAGAGAACGATAGAGCCTTAGAAGGTGTTTGGGTTAGCAACGAGCTCTTTTGGGCCGTAAAGTATGCTAACTACAAAATCTTAGATATTTACGAAGTTTATCACTATCGCAAACAAGAAAATTTCTTTAGTCAGTACATGACGGACTTTATTGGTCTTAAAATAGCGAATTCGGGATTTCCAAGTGATGCTGTCACAGAAAAAAAAATTTTGTCGAAAAAATTAATCAAAGTGAAAAATTAAATTTAAATATTTCTGACATTACTGATAACCCTGGATTACGTCACGTTGGGAAGTTAAATATAAACACTCTGTGGGGGAGAGTAGGGTTGCGTACTAATCATACTAAAACTGTACTAATTAATAAATATGCATAATTAATTAAATATTTAGGAGTCCCTAGCGTGGAAATAGCCGATTTGCGACCCGTAACTGACGAAATTGCGATGTTAAGCCTCAAAAGCGAAAGCGATTACGCGCCTTCGTATAATTACGGTAATGCTATTGTAGCTAGTTTCTTTTCCGCTTATGGGCGTATTAGATTAAACGAAACTTTGTTCAAATTGGGCTGGGCCTGCGTATACGGGGATACAGACTCGTGTCTTTATATCGCTACCCCCGGGGCGTGGGAACCTTCTATTGGCACTGCGGTGGGCTCGTGGGCCGACGAATTAAAGGGCAATTCGATAGATTTATTTATGGCGACGGGACCAAAAAGTTATGTCTATAAATTAAAAGAATCTCAAAAAATTGTACAAAAATGTAAATGCATCACTTTAAATCGTGAAAATGTCGAAGCTATTGGCCTAGAAAATTTCGAAGAATTAATCATGGATCCTGAAAAAGAATTAACACTCCAAATTCCCTTTCACGTAAAAAGACATAAAATACAGATGGCCCTAGAGTCGACCAAGCCGACCAAAAAGTTTAGACGCACAAATGATAAACGATATATTTTAAATAATCTTGACACTTTGCCTTTCGGCTACAAAGCGGACGGAAGCGAAATAAATGAATCACGAATTGACCCGCCTAGAAAGTTTTAAAGGGCGTTGGAAAGGTTGCGTTCCGATTGAAGCTTTAGCTAAAGCAGGATTTTTTTTTATTAGACTCGAAAATCCAAGCTTGTCAATGTTTTCATTGCGGGCTTATTTTATATCGTTGGGAATGTTTAGACATCCCCTTTAAAGAGCATGAAAAATATAGTCCAAACTGCGATTTTGTTACCAAGCGAAATTCGACTACGAACATCTCTCTCGTACCATTTCAACCTCTTCAAACCGGTTTTGATGAATGCGGAAGCATTCCTTTCGCGAAATATAACTCGAATCAAAGCGGTAAAGATGAAAGGAAACGTGTTAATACAATAATAAGCGGTGTTCCTGAAAAAACTATTGTTGAAGAAAAAATTAAATGTCCACCCTATATAAATAGCCAATCATGTCCAAGAATGGAAACAGGCACGTGCATTTTTCTAAAGTAATTCAAATTTATGAAATCCCCGCGGAAAATAGAAAAAATTATAAATGGATTGATCACTTACGTTTTCAACATAAAATTAAAAAATTTGAACAAATATTTTTAGCGTGTAAAAGAGGTCAAGATTTAAAAAATGGAAATACAATTGGTGACGGTCAATACATAGCATATAAACTGGTGTCGGGTTAATAAACATGTAAATTGTTTGTGAAACTTAAAAGTGACGGGTTTTAATATCTGGTGTTGGAATTTTTTTGTTATAATGAATGATAATACTTTAAAATTTATTACTCCATTTCGAAGTTTAATTTGCGGGCCTTCTATGTGTGGTATGCTTTATATACATATATGGTAATCTAGCATTAAAAAACTGTGTTTTATTTATTTTTATAGGAAAAAGCACTTTTGTCTCTAATTTTTTAAAACAATTACCATTAATTACATATCCCCCTCCCGAAAAAATAATTTATTGTTTTCAAGCTTATCAACCCAATTTTGATGTTTTACGCCAGACACTCCCCCAATTTTGTTTTTATTCAGGGTTTACCCGATTCTAACGTTGAATTTTGGGAGAAAAATCGTAATTCGATTATTGTTTTGGACGACCTTGCTCATGAAATCTTTAACAACCCCTTTATCGCTAATTTAGTGACGGTAAAATCACATCACTTTAATATTAGCGTCATGATCCTTTGCCAAACTTTATTTCCGAAAGGCAGTCAAGCTCGGTTAATATCTTTAAACACTTGTTACATTATTTATTTTAAAAATCCCAGAGATTCATTAGGAATTTCTTTGTTATAGTCGCCCCAACGAAAGAAGAGCCCTGAGAAGAACGTCCGAAATGGTGTCGCCACCATCGACCCCATAGTTATTAATCAACTTGTTTTTCTCTTGCGATGTCTGTCTGCAATATCGTCTGCTATTGAGATTGAGTGGATAAGTTCGGTGTTATAGAACGTCGGCTTTTTGCAGTGTATATGCTGTTATATTTTGTTTAATGCGATCAAATATTCTGTATAATTCTTAACATAACGAAACAACATTAGAAAGTACACCAGTACTAGTGTTTTGTTTATTACGATTAACCTCTGAATTTAAAAACATTGAATATTTAAGGAAAGACACCATTAGTGAAAAACATAAATATAATCAAAAATTAATGTAATTGTCTTAGAATTCAAGCACTCTTTGCCCGTTTAGTTCGAATATTCATCGGAGTCTTCGCTGTCATCTTGCACGTTGATAATAAGAGGTTCAATCGCGGTTTCGATGATGGCATCTTTTTCCCAGTACTCTTCAAGTACCTTTTCCACATGCATAATCGCGTTGATCCAATTTTCCGGTGTAACACGTTCTATGGACTTTACTGTGGTATCTTTGACCGTCGATAGTTTGAAACCAGAATTCTCCTTGGCAACTTCGTTCTTCACTTGTGCCCATATCAACTCAATTGGGTTAAACTGGCAATGGTACGGTGGAAGCCTCACCACTTTGTGACCTCTACTTTCAGCAATCTCGTCAATTTCGTATCTCAGGGTTCTTGACTTGTGAAGTTTAATTATTTCATAGAGTTCCGGTTTGAGTGAGGTTTTGTCATAGGGAATGTGGTGGTCGTCGAGCCATTTCTGCATGTCGCCTTTACGAGTTGCTGTGGTAGGTGCTTTGTCTACAATAACCGAGTGATATGACGCGTTGTCCATGAAGATGGTGGCATTTTCAATGTTAGGAAGAAGTTGTTTTATAAACCACTCTTCGAAGCATTTGGCATTCATGTCTAATGTCTTCAAGCTGAAAGCTATCTACCTCAGTTACTGGGGATGAACGGCTTCTAGACTTCCCGGGACTCTGGGCAACCTCGGCGTATGACTTTCCTATCTGTTCGGCATCTTTCATTTCCTTCTAAATCATTTTAACCGTTGTACAACTTACACCAATTGCTTCTGCCGTGCGAACTTGAACCTGTTCAACCGGATGCAAGACACGTTTTTCGTTGCGCTCTCTTTCAAAATAACTGGCCATATTAGATATGATTATTCGTGCCTGGCGGTGGATAGTTGAGCCTCTACCACATTTCGGCATGGTTAACTAACTATGGACTGCACACTCCCATTGATTAATACCATGCGCGATAAAATTGTCAAAGGTTTTAAATATTTATTTGAGATAAAATATTCAATTTAAAAAATATTCAATTACCCGTGGTTTCGTTTGTTTTTTAGTTAAGCGGAAAGAATTGCACATTTTATTTAAGATCACTTTCCTTGTTTAAATTGACTATTTTATCTATAATAAATATTTAAAACGTTTGACAATTTTATCGCGCATGGTATTAATCAATGGGAGTGTGCAGCTCATAGTTAACCATGCCGAAATGTAGTAGAGGCTCACCTAACCACCGCCAGGCACGAATAATTATATCTAATGTGGCCAGTTATTTTGAAAGAGAGCGCAACGAAAAACGTGTCTTGCATCCGGTTGAACAGCTTCAAGTTCGCACGGCAGAAGCAACTGGTGTAAGTTGTACAAAGGTTAAAAGGATTCTGAAGTGAAAGATGCCAAACAGATAGGAAAGTCATACGCCGAGGTTGCCCAGAGTCCCGGGAAGTCTAGAAGCCGTTCATCCCCAGTAACTGAGTTAGATAGCTTTCAGCTTGAAGCCATTAGACGTCGAGTACATTAATTCCACTTAGACAAAGAGCTCCCACTGTAGAGAAATTACTGGAATCCCTTCGACAAGTCGACGATGTGACGCAAGAAGCCATTTTCAGCGGTGGTCGTGAATCATTACGACAAGTACTTAAAAATCAACTTGGTTTCGAGTATAAAAAGGTCGATGGTCGCAAGCATCTTATGGAAAGAGCTGACGTCGTGGCTCGCCGTCGGTAATTTCTAAAAACTGTAAAAGGTATTGATTTGAAGGACAACGTTATTTTTATTGACGAGACCTGGGTGAATGAAAACCATACGGTATCGCAATGTTGGCAGTCGGACGATATATCTGGACCGAAAGTCCCTTCTGGTAAAGGAAAGAGACTTATTGTACTTCACGCGGGTTCGTCGAATCGTTTTGTGAAGAATGAATCATCTAAATCGGGCCTTGCAGACTATCATGCCGACATGAATGCCAAATGCTTCAAAGAGTGGTTTATAAAACAACTTCTTCCTAACATTGAAAATGCCACCATCTTCATTGACAACGCGTCATATCACTCGGTTATTGTAGACAAAGCACCTACCACAGCAACTCGTAAAGGCGACATGCAGAAACGGCTCTACGACCACCACATTCCCTATGACAAAACTTCACTCAAAGCGGAACTCTATGAAAACTGGATCAACGCGATTATGCATGTGGAAAAGGTACTTGAAGAGTACTGGGAAAAAGATCCCATCATAGAAACCGCGATTGAACCTCTTATTATCAACATGCAAGATGACAGCGAAGACTCCGATGAATATTCGAACTAAACGGGCAAAGAGTGCTTGAATTCTAAGACAATTACATTAATTTTTGATTATATTTGTTTTTCACTAATGGTGTCTTTCCTTAAATTCAGAGGTTAATCGTAATAAACAAAAAACTAGTACTGGTGCACTTTCTAATGTTGTTTCGTTATGTTATGAGTTATATAGAAAACTTTATCGCAATAAACAAAATATAATAGCATATACACTGCAAAAACCCGACGTTCAATAACACCGAACTTATCCACTTAATCTTGATAGCAGACGATATTGCAGACAGACATCGCGAGAGAAAAACAAGTTGATTAATAACTATGGGGTCGATGGTGGCGACCCCATTTCGGACGTTTTTCTCAGGGCTCTTCTTTCGTTGGGGCGACTATAGGCTCACAAATTGCCCCGGGTCATGGGAAAAAAATAGTAGAAGCATATAAACTAGCGACTCAAGATCCCTATAGTTATTTACTCATAGACAATAAACAAGAAACACCTGACCTTTTAAGACTAAGGAGTCGTATTTTAATTCACGAAGCGCCTATGATAATTTATTGTGATTAAAAAATAATTGTTTTTTCGGAACTATATTCACGAGCATGATTTTAAAGCGAGAACGTCGCTCGAAAAGATCTAAAAAACAGCCAATAGCCTATCCGAGCAAAAAATTTAAGACCTTTTTACCGTTTTTACAAGCATTACGTCAGAGTACAGGCCCCACCCGTCGCGTTTTATTAAACAATAGTAGCGCGAATCAATTAAATTCTATTTCCACTCTATGCAAAAATTTGAAAGGAGGTGGTATCTTTTTAACCACGGCTCGTAAAAAGCGATTAGCTAAATATAAATCGCTCATTCGGAAATTAGCTTCGTCCAAACTCTCCCGAAAAGCTAAACGTAAAATATTGCTGAATCAAAAAGGCGGATTTGTGGGTACTTTATTAACTACTTTGTTACCCTCTTTAGTGGGTTTAATCGCTCGTCAATTATGAAATCAATGATTCTTGTCCCCGCTAAATCTCTCACAGAAAGTACCGAGAGTAAAGTATTTCAATCGCTCGACGAAGAGATTGAGCGAATCTTAAAATCAAACGCCCCTTCTGCCGCCAAATTAATAGTTTATATGGATACGCTACGGCGTTATTTAGATATGAAAGAAAATATTCCCTTGCCCAAGTTTGAAGTTAGTAATTTATCAGCCCTAACACTTCCGCCCCAACCCACCACGCCTGTAACCCCCGGTTTGCAACCTTTAAAAGCTTCACCGCAACCATTTATTACGCCGAGATATTCTATGACGAAAGGATTCCGCGGGAGAACGTCGCGTTGAAAGATTTCCCCTTTATATCAAGAGCATTCGACCCCGTTGTCAAAAGAAGAAATGGAGCAAAAACTCGGCCCGCATTACGTTTCTAATTTGATAAGAGATTCTGCCTCAAAAATTACCCGTCAATTGCATCAAGATTTATTTCAACAACCCCCCGAAGAGCTTTTAGGCGCCGCGGGAGGCACGCCTACCCCGGAGCGGGGAAATTTTCTTCGGCCGAAACAAGAGGTGCTCGATTCGATATCCGAAGTTTTAAGTGGCGAGTCTAGCAAAAACGACCAAACACCTGACATTGATCAAACCCCCCGAAATGGTAAATCATCGAGAAGGAAAAAAAGAAAAGGAGAAGAGGAGTCGAGAGGTTGGAACCAGTTTCCCCCCGCGCTCGAACGCGTAGCAAACAATTTTTGCGAGAGCAAAAGGGAACTGGAAAACCTCAAAAATGGAGAGACTAAATAAGATTTTATATATCTTTATTGACAATAAAAACCATTATGTATTTGTAAATGTAAACATAAAAATAATAAAATTAAAATGTCATTTAATTTTAAATTTGAATAATACATTTTATTTATAATATCATTATAATTAATATTATTACAGCGAGCCGTTAAAAAGTAGACGCAATGCAAACCGCATGTTTCCGCCCGAGTTGGCTGTATTTGATTTGTATTATAGTATATTTTAGGATGATATTTCTCGAGAGATAAATTATAAAAATCTGGCCCTAAACCGTAACTATCAAAAAATTCTAATTTTTCTTTATTTCGGAAAACCGCTAACCAATGTTGACCTTCTTGATTGTGATTATCAGTGTTTAGAATAAAACAATAAGTTTCTCTATGAGGGGCCTTTGGTAATTGGTCCCTAGGAAAGACCCCTAGAAAGTATTTTCGAGTTTTAGGATTGCAATGCATGAGAGCCATTAGCTGATGCGTATCCATCTTGTTTTTCCTCAAGTGTCTGGTAAACGCACTCATTGAAGCTCGTTCGCGTAAAATGGACCCGCAATTTCTTCGTTTTTCAAATCTTTGAGTTTGTACACCGGAGGATCTCGTTTTATAACTCGATCAATGACAAAAATTTCGGGGGTAAATGTCCCAGTATAAATCTTTCTAAAGGCCCTTTCACCTACAGACAAACGGACCAGATCTCCTTTTTGTAATGACGTCGATTTTTTAGAAATGTTTTTAACGCGTCCGTATAGCGTGTTCCAAACAATATTTTCGTTATGCAACGTGAATTGATCCGGAGCTATATGCGTTGTCCCGTGAATTCGAGCGTTGTACGCCCTCAAAATTTGCGGTAGATATTGAATATAATTATTTTGCCCCGTATGGGTCAATATTTTATAAATTTGACCCTTCAAGGTTCGAATAAATCGTTCGGCGATAGCCGCTTTATGAGTACCTAAAGCGAAATAAAGCGAGACGCCATGTTTTTTGAGGAATTTCTTAAAGGCGTTATTATTATATTCTTTCCCCATATCGGTAATTAATTTTAAAGGTTTGCGATATCGAAAGATATCTCGAAAAGCTTTAATAATTTCCACACTGGATTTATCTTTTAAAGGTCTAGCGAAAGCGTAGCGGCTTAAAATATCAACGGCGACTAAAATAAATCTTACATTTTTATTGTATTTTTTCAATTTAGGTAAATCAATTAAATCCGACTGCCAAGTCTCATTAAGACTATTGGCGAATATTTTAATCGTTTTAAAACGTTTTCTTCGAAATCGATGCCTAGTGTAAGATTTTTGACTTTCTAACCATTCCAGTATCACTTTACGAGAAATATCTGGAAATTCCTTATTTAAGATCTCTACGTTGCTGTACTAGGCGGGATGTTCGATATTATAATACACCGCCTTTAAGCGTTTTTTAATAGGGGCAGATAATTTCGATATTTTTTTCATAGTATATTTAATAGGTCTACAAAAAATAAGTGGAAAAAAATACGAAAAACGTGACCAAAATGAAATTTTTTATTTCAGAACATCAGTTAATATACATTTTTTAATAGCCAAAAACAAGGGCATTCTTTAGTTCTTGTAAATTAGTACTCATATAATTAAATAATAAATTTTCGTCGTCTTCAAATCCGTATTCGACGCGAAATTTATTTAATATAACAGATCGATCGATTAAAGGTAAAGCCTCAGATAGAGTTATTTCTACTCTATTTTCCCAGCTCCCTCCGCCCGCGTTACATTCTGGAGTATGGGCTAGAGATTTTTTACAATCGATATTTGGACAATTATCAGTCATATCAAAAATAATATTAGTTAAATGATTAACCAATAATTCTTTCATATGAAGTCGCGCGGCTTTCTTGCTTTTGATTTCACGATCCAAAACTGGTTTTAAGATAAGTCTTTCCCAATCCTTTAGCTTCAAACTAAAACCCCTGGCGGTGGAAAATAATATGAAATAATTTGCTTGATTGCCCCGTTCATAGTAACGAATGTCCACGAGTCTATCATTAGATGAGTTCACGAAACATTCCAGCTTTATCCTTTCATTGCTTATAGGAAGCCATAGATGAAACCGTCTAGAGTTATTTTTCAAAAAAGCGGTAATGTCGTCGGCAAATCTAAATAAAGCTAGCCAAGCCTCTTCTTTTAGATTCAATGTCGTCAGCGTATCGACTCGTCGAACGTTTATTTCGGGTTCTAAGGCATTTACCACCGTAATTTCGAGCTTCTCGGACAAGTTGTGCACAGGACCCATGTTGACCGTTAAATAATTAAATTTTGAAAGACGACGGCGTTTTTATTGCGGAGTGTAGATGATATCTCGTTCTTGAGAAATAAGAATCGTGTTTTCAAATTCAGCGTATATTAAAACGCAAACATTTTCTGGCAGGGGTTTTTCAAATTTCATGGAGATTCGGACGCTGCCTGTTAGTGTCACGGAGCTGTGGCTCGCAGAGGCGAGATGCTCTTTTGTAAGATCCAACGCGTATAAACAGTTTCCATGAAGGTATCTCTGATATGAGATCCCATTCCCGCTATTGTTCAAGTCGATATCGAGTCCCTCAAACAAAGATTGGTATTCACGGGTATAATTCAGAGATTTATTCGCATTGAAATTTGGGGAAAAAGCTTGGTCAGGAAAATTTAGCGTACCGACGGTTATTTGAAGAAAATTTAACGTAAAATGCTTAAAATTATAGGGATTTGTATCGAGCGAACCATTTTTGCTTTTATTCGTTATCAAACCAATAACAACACGATTGGGAACTAAACCTAAAAGTACGTTTTCCCTCACGACATCCGTTGAGTTTGCTATGATGACGAAACTCTTCATCGTGACATTTGTCAAAGGATAAATAGCGGGAGTTTTTCTCATTATAGCCGCGTGAGACAAAACAATTTGGTCCAACACTTCTACGTGTTTGGCGTATAAACTAACTTCGATAAGTTCAATTTTATATTGTTTATTCGCTTCTGTGCTAATAATAGAAAAAGCGTTAGGGGCACGAAGTAATCTAATTCGGACATCCACATCGTTAATTAAAAATTTATCAAGTTTTGTAATATCTAAAAATAAAGGGCCTAAAAATTCGAAAACATTTGATTGGTGGACAAAAGTAGCGCGAGTTTTAATGCCGTTTTTGATAGAATCAGCCGCTCCAAAAGCATCTTCTGGTTTAGAGGGATAATCGCTGTAATACCACCATCCGGTTAATTGACTTTCTTTGGCCTCTGGCCCATAATTTAAATGAGTAGCCAAGTAGGCCTGGTATGGATAAAGAGCATTCGAAGATTGCACTGGTTTAGTTCCGAGATATCCTTCAACTTGGCTAAAAAGACTCGCTATAGGAATGTTACTTAAGGACACTTTTTTCTCGTCAGGTTCTAAGATGGTCCCGTCCGCATGAACAATACGACCCCTAACTTTAACGCGTAGTTTTGATAAATCAAGATATAAATGGTTTCCAGCGATAAAAAACTCTATTTGTTCGGTATTTTCGTTGACGGGAGAGATGGGGTGATACTGAGTCGTTTTATTGGAAATAATATTTCTATTTAGCAGGGGACGAGTAAACAATTCTAAATTAGACATCATTCCTTCGTAAAGAGCCTATTTTTTTCAATCTAAATAATCCGATCTAATTTGACGAGGTTTTCTGCGTTTTTTTCGTAGATTTTTAAAACGATTGTCAGAGCCTAGTTTTAAACCCTTGCGTCTCCTTTTATTGCCACTTCCACTCTGAGGCCTAATGGTATTATCCACCACTTTATTTATTAAGTTAGCTACGGCAATTCGCGAGTTTCTTTTTAAAATGGGTTTAGGCTCCATTCCTCCTTGAATATCTTTAAGAATGTTATGACTCATACTTAACGCTTCAGTACCCAAATTTGAAGCTAACGGTTTTAAAATTGGCGTGACATATTTTAATAAAGACCTAAAAATTGAACCCAAACCTCTTCCTGATTGGTAGACACCGCCGTGAAAACCGCGGATCCCGCCTCCTCTTTGTTGAGAACTATAATATTCTAGATATCTATTAATAATGACGATTCTTTATGAAATGAAGCTTTACTAGAGTTCGACCGTTATTTATAAAGGGAATTAATTCGTTAAAATCCGTTTTTAATTCAATTTCTATAATTCGATTTGAGTCGAGACGTAAAGGATAATAATCAATGTTTAAAAAATTAGCTTCATTTTGATCGGTATTTTCTTGGTTGGAATTTTCAATTTTGAGGGCTCTTAGCAACATGCTTTCTGTATCACCCGTTAATTGTGGTAAAATTATATCGCTATAAATATACATAATGTGAATGCCTCTTTGTAAATCGTAGGGATATTCGCTCGTCACTTCTTTGTAAACGGCGTCTTGATCGATTCGAAAGCCTAACATATCGCCTAACCCCCCAAGATGGTCGTCGGGATGTGAGACGTAATGAAAGCAAATCCAAATATTTTTATCGCACGAAACCTTGACCGTCCCATTTTTATTTACCGAAAACTGAATACTTTTTTGGTGAACTTCGGCGGGTAAGGCCTCAATCATAGCAGAAAAAACATCTTCTATTGACGTGTATGTCCCGAGGGGAATTTCACAAGTATATACTTTGGTGTTTTGCTGAAACAATGGTTGATCGCTATAAAATGATAAATCACCCTCTTTCTTTTTCTTATAAAAACTTTTTGATTGGCCTCTTTATCACGACTCATTTCAAACACAAATTGAAAGCTATTCGGTTCAATGTCAATATTTATCACGAGCGGATCGAGAGTACCCCCCTGGTAATAAAGGCTAACGTATTCATCGGATGGAAATTTAAATAAATCGGCTAAAGATTCGCTCATTTTGAAACGAATACCCGCTGGTAATTCTACCGCGAGTCGAAAATCGTTTTCATTTACTTTTAAAATATTAAAAGAACATCCCCTTAGTTGACGTAATTTTATTTGCTCTCTTAAAGCGGCTAAAATTTTTAAATGCAAACCAAATGGAATAATTTTTTTATTGTGATGATTGTACATGGGTACATAATTTTTGCCATCCAGTTGAACAGAAGTTTCCGTATGGTCACCACCCATGATAAACAAATGATTGTGAACTCGAAAATGAATCGAACTATTTTTATCCGCTTGAAATTTCTTATAATTAGCGTGTAAATTTCTAGTACTAACTAATATATTCTTTTGATATCCGCTTAACTCTAAATTTAAAATATCAGGAAGAGAGCCGCTAATTGAACACTCGACATACGGGGGGAGACTAATTTGAAAGTATTTTTCTTCATTACGATTGATAATATCAAATTTTATATTATAAGCGCGCAAAGGCTCGTAATTTAAACTTTCTTTTAATTTTTCTAAAATCTCTTCGTACATGGAAAAGGGAACATAAACGTTATTTTCATCCATTTTCCCTTTAAAAACTATTACAGGATCCAAATTAAAATTATAGTAAACGTAATCGTTTTGGTTCGAAAGAACCGGGTTACCAAACGGATTTATTCTGTAATCGATATAATTGCCATTATCCTTAATATATATTTTTTATGTTTTGGGGTCCATAAAATTATAGCCCGTAATATTCGAATGAAACGCGTACGGAAGATTTAAGAGCTGACTTAATTGAGGCGATAAACGAATTTCGATACCTGGAGGGGCCATCATGGTAAAACTAGGATCATTCGCATAATTAAACTCCACTTTAAAAATTACCCCCCGAACTCGATTAAATATAGTTAAACTGAAAACGTCGCAAATTTTTTGGGCTAAGGTCTCGTTAATAACACGTCCTCGCTCGTCTAAATCAGCGGATATGCTCCCTGGTTTAATCAAAACCCTGTAATTTGCCCAGTGTTCGTACGAAGGAGGAGATGGCGGGGGTAAAGCTGTTATCGGTGGGCTCAATGTAGGTTCGGGGATCATTTCAATTGGTATCGGTTCTGACTCTACTACGGGAGGCTTGATACCAGATTCATCCGTTTCTTTCGTGGGGGTTGAATAGGGGGAATAGTTGGCTTTAAGGGCGCGGTTTCTTTAAACGACGGATTTGTGCTTATAGATGGAGGGGATATCGCTTTTTACAACCTCGGGTATTATAGGAGAGCTAATTAAAGTAGTTTCACCCGGAGGTTTTGAATCTGCTATATAATCCGACTGCGAACTTTTCTTGGGCACTTTTGAATCGAATCCATTGCCAGAACCTAATCTTTTTGCCACGAGCGGAAAAGGAATTCTTATATCAATGTAATTATTCGTATATTGTAAACTTATCGTTCGAGCATACTTGCTCAATGGTATAGGACTTAGAAAATTATCTTTAACAAATTCGTTTTCTCTAAATTCAAATACAGTTGCTAACGGAGACATGGAAGGAATACGTACTTCCACATTATTCGCCGTGCGAATGCTTAAAAACCGAGGTAATTTTTTGTCAATTAACGGATTTCTTGAAAATAGGTCTAGATGTTTATTATCTCCCGCCAAACGATTGGTAATACCAAATTCAATTTTGTCCCTCGTGAGCTCGTTCTCTTGAATTAGTTTACTAATTTCATTAATTAGCATTTCTTGCAAAGAATATTCTATAATTTTATCATTTTGAGTGGTGGCTTTATAATTCCCGGGGGGTAATTCGAGTTTATAGTAAATATAGGGTTCGTCTAGTAAATTATTTTGACTATTCTCATCCGTCAATATCCAAAATTTGTTATATTTAGGGCCGCTCACGTTATGCGAGGACGCGGGATAGATTATTTCGCTTAACCCTACACTCCATTCGTGATTATTAAGTTGTAGCTCTTCAACGAGTACATTTTTAAACGAACTTTGAGTATTATTTGGAAAAATATCGAGTGAGGCGTTAGAGCTTAAAGTACAATGGAATTGTTCCATAACGTAACGAAACCAAATGTTAAATGAGAGTTTTTTATTAGAATTATTTCTTTTAAGAACAAAAAAGACTAGCGTGGTTTAAGGGTGGGAAATATTATTTTTATCGAAGGGGATTCGAACCCCGGACTTTTTTTTGTAATATTTATATTTTTACCCCTAAACCACGCTAGTCTTTAATTTTACAGTCATATAATTTTGCTTTTTTTTTTGGTTTCAGCGGACTGTAAACACCTCTGGCCATATATTACCACTCTTTTACGGCCAGAGTGTAATATATTTTTTATGCTGGGGCTACCAATACGGTATAAATGGGGGAGTGTAATATATTTTTTTATCATAGTCTCTTTGAATCGGCAAACACTCTTTTATTTTTATTGCTACGCATATCTTTACTGTGTCTTTTGGATCATGCAATTTTATTTCTTTTGTTTGTCATTATTTTGGCTCTGTATCATCTCCTTCTTCAACCTTACGTTTCATAAATCATCATTATCTTTTTTTGCGTTAAGTTTCATAAACTTTAAAATTGCATGATTTACTTTCTTCTTGAATTTTAAGTTTCATAAATTGTAATCTTTTAGTTTTAAATTTCTTAAGCAATCTAATACCGGTTGTGGTAATTTAATCGTTTTTGGTGAGGTACATGAACTCTTTTGCATGCTCAGTTTCTTTCTTTTGGTTGGCAAAGACTTTTTTTTTATTTTTATTACTACGCATGTCTTTACTGTCTTTTGGAACATGCAATTATCGTTCCACTCCCTATCAGACCCTATTTTTTTTTTTTTTTTTTCTTTTCATGTCTTTTTCCAAAGTATGGTAATAAAAATATATTTACACGTACCAACCAAAATACCGTTCGCGTCGAGTGAAAAGGACCACTCGTGGTCCTTGTCTAAGACCGGAAAAGGATCGATCTTGGTCCTTGTAAGACTCTACAATGAGATTAACTAATCAGATTATCACTATTACCGGGCGATTTGGTTGCTATAAATTTAGTAGAAATCGTACCGTTCGAGTCTCTAACTTTTTGCAACTACTTAGGCCCAGACTTAGGTCCGTGATAACTTGAAATACAAGTCCCTTTTTTGTTGTAGAGAGTAGTAAAGTACGCACCCGTTAAGCAAAAATTCATCCCCCTTTCCAGCCCCAGCCTGCTAGAGCCCCTCCCAAGGTTTGGGAGAACCTGTTTTTGACATCACCAACTTGTTGAAAAAAATTTTTTTTTTCAAAATTTCCGCTCGCGCCGGAGGGCTTTGGTACTAGCGAGGTTCTCCCTTCTCGTTATACAAAGGTTTCGCGCGTTTGGTTTTTAAAGTGGTGGTGTTACGAATTAAAATTGTTATTATTTTTATTTGGATATTTGTTGGTCTCTATATCTGAATAACCAATAGAAAATAAGGGGGTTTTATATCATTGTCCCGAGGATTATAAAAGAATATATTGACATATATTAAGGCTCATAATTTATAATCACTTAATCAAGATCATCATGTCAAGAAAAACGCCAGAAAAAATTGTTATTAAACGTTATTGTCATTGTAATTATTTTAAAAGATGGAAATACAATGATTCGTATACTCGAAGATTCGCTATTGGGTTTGGGGTAACGTTGCTAACCCCCATTCTCGTTCCTATTGGTTTTGTTATGTCAGTCTTTTCTGCTGATCCAATTTATTTGATAACCAGTTTTTTACCGCTCCTTTACATCTACATTAAAATGGGAGAACCTTTAGACAAATTATGCCACTACTGTGGGCGTTTCCTTTAATTTTAAAATAAATATTTTAGTTTTCTAATGATAGAATTTTAGTTACTCATGAGCTTTTCATCATGTGGGAATCGATATTCTCAGCTCTGTTCGAAATTATTCTAACTTATCCGCTTTTTTCAATTTTGATAATTTGGAAATTTCTGATGTTGTTACCGGCGGAATATTTCGCGGCTTTTTTCTTGATTTTAATAAGCCCGTTGACTGTGCCAATCGCCTTTCTAATTGGACTTTTGCAAGGAGACATGTACTGTGTTTTGGTTATTTTTGCACCGTACTTGTGGTTATCGCTACTTATTTACCAAGTCCTAAAGAAGCTCGTATTGATACCTGTGACATGTGGAGAAATACTATATAATGTGAGCCTGGACTATTACTTTCAAAACATCCAAAAATTATCACGAGTAAAAGAACAATCATAAATTTTATTTTTTGTGAAAAATTGTAATATATTACAAAGAAATGTGTAATTTTTATTGTATATTATATAAATTAAAAATATAATAAATGTTTTTTCATCAAAAGTTGGTATTTATTATTTTTAAAAATATGGAAATTGTAAGAATTCCTCGAGTTCCACTTGTAGATAATTTTTGCCTCAATATTCAGTTTCGAATGAAATTTTTTTCAAAGATAGTGATGTCATTCTTAAGTTTTATTTGAAACCCAGAAAGTTCGAATTTAGAACGTCATCGCAAGTTCCAATCATCTCGCTAAAGTTTTAATCCCCCGACGTCCACAATTTTTGTAAATTGTTTGATCATCGCAATATTCGATGAAAGATTAGAGATCCATGACCGGAAGTTCAGAAGACCAAATTCTTGAGCGCAATTTTTTATCTTTGCGCCGTCTGTATTTGCTCGATAAAAGGTCTAAGTGGGTTTCTTGGATAGTTAACGTTTTTTTTCAATATAAGGCTTTTTTATGGTATTGGATCAATTTAGTGAAGTTTGAACTCTAGTAAGAGATCTAGTTAATTTAAAGCTTCCTGCTCACCCGAGCAGAACTGCCTGTATGTAAAGTTGGATTTTACCAATGATGTTGCTTTTTGACCATTTGGAGCAACATTCTTTTTCGAGTTAATGCAAGACTCTACAACAAAAAAGGGACTCGTTTTTCGAGTCATCACGGACCTAAGTCTGGGCCTAAGTAGTTGCAAAAATTTAGAGACCAGAACGCTACGATTTTTATTAAATTTATAGCAACCAATTCGCCCGTTAATAGTGATACTCTGATTCGTCAATTTCATCGTAGAGTCTTACACAAGGACCACGACCGATCTTTCTCGGTCTTAGACAAGGATTATGAGTGGTCCTTTTCACTCGACGTGAACGGTATTTTGGTTGGTATGTGTAAATATATTTATATTACCATACTTAGGAAAAATCCAAGAAGAGCAAAAAAATAATTTCATGCTCCAGAAGACTTAGCAAAGATATGCGTAGTAAAAAAAATCTTTGTCAACCAAAAGAAAGAGACTGAGCATGCAAAAAAGTTCATTTACCTAACCAAAAAAGACTAAATTACCACAACCGCTATCAGATTGCTTAAAAAATTAAAACTAAAAAATTACAATTTATGAAACTTAAGATTGAAGAAAACAAATCATGCAATTATGAAACTTAACGCAAAAAAAGAATAATGATGATTTATGAAACTTAAAGCTTAAGAAGACGATAGAGGACCAAAATCATGACAGCCAAAAGGAATAAAATTGCAGATTCCAAAGACATAGTAAAGATATGAGGAGTAATAAAAATTATAGTAAAGATATGAGAAGCAAAGAAAGAGACTATGATAAAAAAATATATTACACTCCCCCATCTATACCGCATTGGTAGAACCAACATAAAAAAATATATTACACTCTGGCCGTAAAAGAGTGGTAATATATGGCCAGAGGTGTTTACAGTCCGCTGAAACAAAAAAAAAAAAAAAAAGCAAAATTATATGACTGTAAAATTAAAGACTAGCGTGGTTTAGGGGTAAAAGTATGAATATTGTAAAAAAAAGTCCGGGGTTCGAATCCCCTTCGATAAAATAATATTTCCTACCCTTAAACCACGCTAGTCTTTTTTGTTCTTAAAAGAAAAAATTCTCATAAAAAACTCTCATTTAACATTTGGTTTCGTTACGTTATGGAACAATTCCATTGTACTTTAAGCTCTAACGCTTCACTCGATATTTTTCCAAATAATACTCAAAGTTCGTTTAAAAATGTACTCGTTAAAGAGCTACAACTTAATAATCACGAATGGAGTGTAGGGTTAAGCGAAATAATCTATCCCGCGTCCTGGCATAACGTAAGCGGTCCTAAATATAACAAATTTTGGATATTGACGGACGAAAATAGTCAAAATAATTTACTAGACGAACCCTATATTTACTATAAACTCGAATTACCGTCTGGAAATTATAAAGCCACCACCCAAAATGATAAAATTATAGAATATTCTTTGCAAGAAATGCTAATTAATGAAATTAGTAAACTAATTCAAGAGAACGAGCTGACGAGGGACAAAATCGAATTTGGTATTACCAATCGTTTGGCGGGAAATAATAAACATTTAGAGCTATTTTCAAAAAATCCGTTAATTGACAAAAAATTACCTCGGTTTTTGAGCATTCGCACGGCAAATAATGTCGAAGTACGGATTCCTTCCATGTCTCCGTTAGCAACTGTATTCGAATTTAGAGAGAACGAATTTGTTAAAGATAATTTTCTAAGTCCTATACCATTAAGCAAGTACGCTAGGACGATAAGTTTGCAATATACAAATAATTACATTGATATCAGAATTCCGTCTCCGCTGGTTGAAAAAAGATTATTGGCAGGCAACGTGTTCGATTCAAAAGTGCCCAAGAAAAATTCGCAGTCGGATTATATAGCAGATTCAAAACCTCCGGGTGAAACTACTTTAATTAACTCCCCTGAAATATCCGAGGCTGTAAAAATCGATATCCCTCCATCTATAAGCGCAAAACCGTCGTTTAAAGAAACCACGCCCTTAAAGCCATCTATTCCCCCTATTCAACCTCTTACGAAAAAAGCGGATCAATCTGGTATCGAGGCCCCCGTAGTAGAGTCTGAGCCGATACCGCTTGAAAAGGCCCCAGAAAATAAATCAGTACCTACATTGAGCCCGGCGATAACAACTTTACCCCCGCCAACTCCCACTTCGTACGAACACTGGGCAAATTACAGGGTTTTGATTAAACCGGGGAGCATATCCGCTGATTTAGACGAACGAGGACGCGCTATTAACGAGACCTTAGCCCAAAAAATTTGCGACGCGTTTAGTTTAACTATATTTAATCGAGTTCGGGGGGTAGTTTTTAAAGTAGAATTTAATTACGCGAATGATCCTAGTTTTACCATGAGAGCTCCTCCAGGTATCGAAATTCGTTTATCGCCTCAATTAAGTCAGCTCTTAAATATTCCATACGCGTTTCATTCGAATATTACGGGCTATAATTTTATGGACCCCAAAACAGAAAAAATATATATTAAGGATAATGGTAATTATATCGATTACAGAATAAATCCATTTGGTAACCCGGTTCTTTCGAACCAAAACGATTACGTTTACTATAATTTTAATTTGGATCCTGAAATAGTTTTTAAAGGGAAAATGGATGAAAATAACGTTTATGTTCCCTTTTCCATGTACGAAGAGATTTTAGAAAAATTAAAAGAAAGTTTAAATTACGAGCCTTTGCGCGCTTATAATATAAAATTTGACATTATCAATCGTAATGAAGAAAAATACTTTCAAATTAGTCTCCCCCCGTACGTCGAGTGTTCAATTAGCGGCTCTCTCGCTGATATTTTAAATTTAGAGTTAAGCGGATATCAAAAAAATATATTAGTTAGTACTAGAAATTTACACGCTAATTATAAGAAATTTCAAGCGGATAAAAATAGTTCGATTAATTTTCGAGTTCACAATCATTTGTTTATCATGGGTGGTGACCATACGGAAACTTCTGTTCGACTGGATAGTAAAAATTATATGCCTATGTACAATCGTCAAAATAAAGAAATTATTCCATTTGGGTTGCATTTAAAAATTTTAGCCGCTTTAAGAGAACAAATAAAATTACGTCAACTAAGGGGATGTTCTTTTAATATTTTAAAAGTAAACGAAAACGATTTTCGACTCGCGGTAGAATTACCAGCGGGTGTTCGTTTTAAAATGAGCGAATCTTTAGCCGATTTATTTAAATTTCCATCCGATGAATACGTTAGTCTTTATTACCAAGGGGGTACTCTCGATCCGCTCGTGGTGAAGATTGACATTGAACCGAATAGTTTTCAATTTGCGTTTGAAATGAATCGTGATAAAGAGGCCAATCAAAAAGTTTTTATAAGAAAAAGAAAGGCGGGTGATTTATCATTTTATAGCGACCAACCCTTATTTCAGCAAAACACCAAAGTTTACACTTGCGAAATTCCCATCGGGACATACACGTCAATAGATGTTTTTTCTGCTATGATTGAAGCCTTACCCGCAGAGATTCACCAAAAAAGTATTCAGTTTTCGGTAAATAAAAATGGGACGGTCAAGGTTTCGTGCGATAAAAATATTTGGATTTGTTTTCATTACGTCTCACATCCCGACGATCATCTTGGGGGGTTAGGTGATATGTTAGGCTTTCGAATCGATCAAGACGCCGTTTACAAAGAAGTGACGAGCGAATATCCATACGATTTACAAAGAGGCATTCACATTATGTATATTTATAGCGATATAATATTACCGCAATTAACGGGTGATACAGAAAGCATGTTGCTAAGAGCCCTCAAAATTGAAAATTCCAACCAAGAGAATATCGATCAAAATGAAGCGAATTTTTTAAACATTGATTATTATCCCTTACGTCTCGATTCAAATCGAATTATAGAAATTGAATTAAAAACGGATTTTAACGAACTAATTCCCTTTACAAATAAAGGTCGAACTCTAGTAAAGCTTCATTTCATAAAGAATCGTCATTATGAATAGATATCTTGAATATTATAGTTCTCAACAAAAAGGGGGTGGTATCCGCGGTTTTCACGGGGGGGTATATCAGTCCGGCAGAGGCCTCGGTTCAATTTTTAGGTCTTTATTAAAATACGTCACGCCAATTTTAAAACCGTTAGCTTCAAATTTGGGCACCGAAGCGTTAAGCATGAGTCATAACATTCTTAAAGATATTCAAGGAGGTATGGAGCCTAAACCCATTTTAAAAAGAAACTCGCGAATTGCCGTAGCCAATTTGATAAATAAAGTGGTGGATAATACCATTAGACCTCAGAGTGGAAGTGGCAATAAAAGGAGACGCAGGGGTTCAAAACTAGGCTCTGACAAACGTTTTAAAAATCCACGGAAAAAACGCAGAAAACCCCGTCAAATTAGATCGGATTATTTAGATTGAAAGAAAAAAAAATGGCTCTTTACGAAGGAATGATGTCGAATTTAGATTTGTTTACTCGCCCTTTATTAAATAGAAATATTATTTCCAATAAAACGACTCAGTATCATCCCATCAGCCCCGTCAATGAAAATACCGAGCAAATAGAGTTTTTTATCGCTGGAAACCCATTATATCTTGATTTATCAAAACTACGCATTAAAGTTAGAGCGCGTATTATTCATACGGACGGGAGTATTTTAGAACCTGACGAGAAAAAAGTTTCCTTAAGTAACATTCCTATCGCGAGTCTTTTTAGCCAAGTTGAAGCGTATCTTGGAACTAAACCGGTACAATCTTCAAATGCTCTTTATCCATATCAGGCCTACTTGGCAACTCATCTAAATTACGGGCCGGCGGCCAAAGAAAGTCAATTAACCAATTGGGGATATTACAGTGATTATCCCTCTAAGCCAGACGATGCTTTTGTCGCGGCTGATTCTATTAAAAATGGCATTAAAACTCGCTCTACTTTTGTCCACCAATCAAATGTTTTTGAATTTTTAGGCCCTTTATTTTTAGATATTACTAAACTCGATAATTTTTTAATTAACGATGTGGATGTTCGAGTTAGATTACTTCGCGCTCCTAACGCTTTTTCTATTATTAGCACAGAAGCGAATAAACAATATAAAATTGAACTTGTCGAAGTTAGTTTATACGCCAAACATGTAGAAGTATTGGACCAAATTGTTTTGTCTCACGCGGCTGTAATGAGAAAAACTCCCGCCATTTATCCTTTGACAAACGTCACGATGAAAAGTTTCGTTATCATGGCGAACTCAACGGATGTCGTGAGGGAAAACGTATTTTTAGGTTTAGTTCCCAACCGTGTTGTTATTGGGTTGGTAACGAATAAATGTAAAAACGGTTCGCTCGATACAAATCCCTTTAATTTTAAGCACTTCACCTTAAACTTTCTTCAAATAACCGTCGGTACGCTAAATTTCCCTGACCAGGCTTTTACCCCAAATTTCAATACGAATAAATCTCTTAATTACACCCGTGAATACCAATCTTTGTTTGATGGCCTTGACACGGATCTGACAGACAGCGGGAATGGGATATCATATCAGAGATATCTTCATGGAAACTGTTTATACGCGTTGGACCTTACAAAAGAGCATCTCGCCTCGGCGAGTCACAGCTCCGTGACGCAAACAGGCAGCGTCCGAATCTCCATGAAATTTGAAAAACCCCTGCCGGAAAATGTTTGCGTTTTAATATACGCTGAATTTGAAAACACGATTCTTATTTCTCAAGAACGAGATGTCATCTACACCCCGCAATAAAAACTCCGTCGTCTTTCAAAATTTAATTATTTAACGATCAACATGGGTCCCGTGCACAACTTGTCCGAGAAGCTCGAAATTACGGTGGTAAATGCCTTGGAACCTGAAATAAATGTTCGACGAGTCGATACGCTGACGACATTGAATCTGAAAGAAGAGGCTTGGATAGCTTTATTTCGATTTGCCGACGACATTACCGCTTTTTTGAAAAATAACTCGAGACGGTTTCATCTATGGCTGCCAATAAGCAACGAAAGGATAAAGCTTGAATGTTTCGTGAACTCATCTAATGATAGACTCGTGGACATTCGTTACTATGAACGGGGCAATCAAGCAAATTATTTCATATTATTTTCCACCGCCAGAGGTTTTAGTCTGAAGCTGAAGGATTGGGAAAGACTTCTCATCTTAAAACCAGTTTTGGATCGTGAAATCAAAAGCAAGAAAGCCGCGCGACTTCATATGAAAGAATTATTGGTTAATCATTTAACTAATATTATTTTTGATATGACTGATAATTGTCCAAATATCGATTGTAAAAAATCTCTAGCCCATACTCCAGAATGTAACGCGGGCGGAGGAAGCTGGGAAAATAGAGTAGAAATAACTCTATCTGAGGCTTTACCTTTAATCGATCGGTCTGTTATATTAAATAAATTTCGCGCCGAATACGGATTTGAAGACGACGAAAATTTATTATTTAATTATATGAGTACTAATTTACAAGAACTAAAGAATGCCCTTGTTTTTGGATATTAAAAATGTATATTAAGCGATGTTCTGAAATAAAAAATTTCATTTTGGTCACGTTTTTCGTATTTTTTCCACTGATTTTTTTTTTTTTGTAGAGCTATTAAATATATTATGAAAAAAATATCGAAATTATCTGCCCCTATTAAAAAACGCTTAAAGGCGGTGTATTATAATATCGAACATCCCGCCTCGTACAGCAACGTAGAGATCTTAAATAAGGAATTTCCAGATATTTCTCGTAAAGTGATACTGGAATGGTTAGAAAGTCAAAAATCGTACACTAGGCATCGATTTCGAAGAAAACGATTTAAAACGAATCAAATATTCGTCAATAGTCTTAATGAAACTTGGCAGTCGGATTTAATTGATTTACCTAAATTAAAAAAATACAATAAAAATGTGAGATTTATTTTAGTCGCCGTTGACATTTTAAGCCGCTACGCTTTCGCTAGACCTTTAAAAGATAAATCTAGTGTGGAAATTATCAAAGCTTTTCGGGATATCTTTCGATATCGAAAACCCTTAAAGTTAATTACCGATATGGGGAAAGAATATGATAATAACGCCTTTAAGAAATTCCTCAAAAAACATGGCGTCTCGCTTTATTTCGCTTTAGGCACCCATAAAGCGGCTATCGCCGAACGATTTATTCGAACCTTGAAGGGTCAAATTTATAAAATATTGACACATACGGGGCAAAATAATTATATTCAATATCTGCCTCAAATTTTAAAAGCGTACAACGCTCGAGTTCATGGTACGACTAATATAGCACCGGATCAAGTCACGTTACATAACGAAAATATTGTTTGGAACACGCTATACGGACGTGTGAAAAATATTTCTAAAAAATCAACGTCGTTACAAAAAGGAGATCTGGTCCGTCTGTCGGTGGGTGAAAGGGCCTTTAGAAAGATTTATACCGGGACGTTTACACCCGAAATATTTGTCGTTGACCGGGTTATAAAACGCCACCCTCCGGTGTACAAACTCAAAGATTTGAAAAACGAAGAAATTGCGGGTCCATTTTACGCGAACGAGCTTCAACGAGTCCGTTTACCAGAAACTTGAAGAAAAACAAGATGGATACGCATCAGCTCATGGCTCTTATGCATTGCAATCCTGAAACTCGAAAATACTTTCTAGGGGTCTTTCCTAGGGACCGCTTACCAAGGCCCCCTCATCAAGAAACTTATTGTTTTATTCTCAACACTGATAAGCACAATCAAGAAGGTCAACATTGGTTAGCGGTTTTTCGAACTTAAGAAAAATTAGAATTTTTTGATAGTTTCGGTTTAGGGCCGGATTTTTATAATTTATCTCTCGAAAAATATCATACCAAAATATACTATAATACAAATCAGATACAACCAACTCGGGCGGAAACGTGCGGTTTGCATTGTGTCTACTTTTTAACGGCTCGCTGTAATAATATTAATTATAATGATATTATAAATAAAATGTATTATTCAAATTTAAAATTAAATGATATTTTAATTTTATTATTTTTATGTTTACATTTACAAATGCATAACGGTTACTATTGTCAATAAACATATATAAAATGTTATTTAGTCTCTCCATTTTTGAGGTTTTCCAGTTCCCTTTTGCTCTCGTGAAAATTGTTTACTACGAGTGCGCGCTCGGGGAGAAACCGGTTCCAATCGTTCGATTCCTCTTTTTCTTTTCTTTCTTTTCTTTCTCGATGATTTACCATTACGGGGGGTTTGATCGATGTCGGGTGTTTGATCGTTTTTGCTCGACTCGTTACTTAAAACTTCGGATATCGAATCGAGCGCTTCTTGTTTCGCCCGGAGAAAATTTCCCCGCTCTGGAGTAGGCGTGCCTCCCACGGCGCCTAAAAGCTCTTCGGGGGGTTCTTGAAATAAATCTTGATGTAATTGACGGGTAATTTTTGAGGCGGAATCTCTTATTAAATCAGACACGTAATTTGGGCCAAGTTTTTGTTCCATTTCTTCTTTTGACAATGGAGTCGAATGCTCTTGATATAAAGGGGAAATCTTTGAACGCGGCGTTCTCCCGCGGAATCCTTTCGTCATAGGATATCTCGGCGTAATAAAAGTTTGCGGTGAAGCTTTCAAAGGTTGCAATCCGGGAGTTAAGGGTGCGGTAGATTGGGGCGGATGATTGAGGGCTGATAAATTACTAACTTCAAACTTGGGCAAGGGAATATTTTCTTTCATATCTAAATAACGCCGTAGCGTATCCATATAAATGTATAATTTAGCCGAAGCAGGGGCGTTTGATTTTAAAATTTGCTCAATTTCTTCGTCAAGCGTTTGAAAAACTTTACTCTCGGTGCTTTCGGTTAGGGAGGTAGCGGGGACGAGAATCATTGATTTCATAATTGACGGGCGATTAAACCCACTAAAGACGGTAACAAAGTAGTTAATAAAGTACCAACAAATCCGCCTTTTTGATTAAGCAATAATTTACGTTTGGTTTTTCGGGAGAGTTTGGGCGAAGCTAACTTCCGAATGAGCGATTTATATTTGGCTAATCGCTTTTTACGAGCCGTGGTTAAAAAGATACCACCGCCTTTCAAATTTTTGCATAAAGTGGAAATAGAATTTAATTGATTCGCGCTACTATTGTTTAATAAAGCGCGACGGGCGGGGCCTGTACTTTGACGTAATGCTTGTAGAAATGGTAAAAAAGTCTTAAATTTTTTGCTCGGATAGGCTATCGGATGTTTTTTGGATCCTTTCGAGCGACGTTTTCGCTTTAAAACCATGCTCGTGAATATAGTTTCGAAATTATTTGCTAATCACAATAAATTATCATAGGTGCTTCGTTAATTAAAATACGACTCCTTAGTCTTAAAAGGTCAGGTGTTTCTTGTTTATTGTCTATGAGTAAATAACTATAGGGCTCTCGCGTCGCTAGTTTATATGCTTCTACTATTTTTTTCCCCTGACCCGGAGCGATTTGCGAGCCTAACAAAGAAATTCCTAAGGAATCTCGGGGATTTTTAAAATAAATAATGTAACAAGTGTTTAGAGATATTAACCGAGCTTGGCTGCCTTTCGGAAATAAAGTTTGACAAAGGATCATGACACTAATATTAAAGTGATGCGATTTGACGGTCACTAAATTAGCGATAAAAGGATTGTTAAAGATTTCATTAGCCAGATCGTCCAAAACAATAAGTGAATTACGATTTTTTTCCCAAAATTCAACGTTAGAATCGGGTAAACCCTGAATAAAAACAATATTGGGAAGTGTCTGGCGTAAAACGTCAAAATTGGGTTGATAAGCTTGAAAACAATAAATTATTTTTTCGGGAGGGGGGTATGTAATTAATGGTAATTGTTTTAAAAAATTAGAGACAAAAGTGCTTTTTCCTATAAAAATAAAGAAAACACATTTTTTTTTCTAAATGCTAGATTATTATATATGTATATAATTTTATTAATAATAAAATACAGGCAAAAAAGCATACCACACATAGAAGGCCCGCAAATTAAACTTCGAAATGGAGTAATAAATTTTAAAGTATTATCATTCATTATTACAAAAAAAAGTCCAACACCATATAATAAAACCCGTCACTTTAAAGTTTTACCAGCAATTTACATTTTTATGAACCCGACACCAGTTTATATGCTATGTAGTTTCCGCCACCATATTATATTTCCTTTTTTAAATCTTGTCCTCTTTTACACGCTAAAAATATTTGTTCAAATTTTTTAATTTTATGTTGAAAACGTAATTGATCAATCCATTTATAATTTTTTCTATTTTCCGCGGGGATTTCATAAATTTGAATTACTTTAGAAAAATGCACGTGCCTGTTTCCATTCTTGGGCATGATTGGCTATTTATAAAGGGTGGACATTTAATTTTTTCTTCAACGATAGTTTTTTCAGGGGCACCGTTTATTATTGTATTTACTATACGCCCCCTTTCATCTTTACCGCTTGGATTCGAGTTATATTTCGCGAAAGGAATGCTGCCACATTCGTCAAAACCAGTTTGAAGCGGTTGAAATGGTACGAGAGGGATGTTCGTAGTCAAATTTCGTTTAGTAACAAAATCGCAATTTGGACTATATTTTTCGTGCTCTTTAAAGGGAATGTCTAAACATTCCCAGCGATATAAAATAAGCCCGCATTGAAAGCATTGACAAGCTTGAATTTTCGAGTCTAATAAAAAAAATCCAGCTTTGGCTAAGGCTTCAATGGGAACGCAACCTTTCCAACGCCCTTTAAAACTTTCTAGGCGGGTCAATTCGTGATTCATTTTTTTCGCTTCCGTCCGCTTTGTAGCCGAAAGGCAAAGTGTCGAGATTATTTAAAATATATCGTTTATCATTTGTGCGTCTAAACTTTTTGGTCGGTTTGGTCGACTCTAGGGCCATCTGTATTTTATGTCTTTTTACGTTAAAGGGAATTTGGAGCGTTAATTCTTTTTGAGGATCCATGATTAATTCTTCGAAATTTTCTAGGCCAATAGCTTCGACATTTTCACGATTTAAAGTGATGCCTTTACATTTTTGTACAATTTTTTGAGATTCTTTTAATTTATTGACGTAACTTTTTGGTCCCGTCGCCATAAATAAATCTATCGAATTGCCCTTTAATTCGTCGGCCCACGAGCCTACCGCAGTGCCAATAGAAGGTTCCCACGCCCCGGGGGTAGCTATATAAAGGCACGAGTCCGTATCTGCGTACGCGCAAGCCCTGTCCAATTTAAACAAAGTTTCATTTAATCTAATACGCCCATAAGCGGAAACGAAACTAGCTACAATAGCATTACCGTAATTATACGAAGGCGCGTAATCGCTTTCGCTTTTGAGACTCAACATCGCAATTTCGTCAGTTACGGGTCGCAAATCGGCTATTTCCACGCTAGGGTCTCCTAAATATTTAATTAATTCTGCATATTTATTAATTAGTATTGTTTTATTATGGTTCGTATTCAACCCTACCCTCCCCCACAACGCATTAATATTTAATTTCCCAACGTGACGCAATCCAGGGTTATCAGTAATGTCAAAAATATTTAAATTTAATTTTTCGCTTTGATTAATTTTTTCGACAAATTTTTTTTTTTTTTTTTCTGTGACAGCATCACTTGGAAATCCCGAATTCGCTATTTTAAGGCCAATAAAGTCCGTCATGTACTGACTAAAGAAATTTTCTTGTTTGTGATAGTGATAAACTTCGTAAATATCTAAGATTTTGTAATTAGCATACTTTACGGCCCAGTAGAGCTCGTTGCTCACCCAAACGCCTTCTAAGGCTCTATCGTTCTCTCCGTGATTACAAACGTTTAACTGAAATTTAGCACACATTTTACATAGCGGGTAATATAATTTTCCATGCACTCGAACGGGTAAAACGGGAATATAAAGATTTTGGGGGGGCAGTACGCGCGCTTGAATAACCCCAAAGTACGCATCTGCTTCGTAATTAAAGTTAGAGGTAATAATACTAGGGTGTAATCCCGGAAAAACCTTATCGCGACAGATATGGGGGTAAAGCGAAATTATGTCTAAATATTTTATAGTTTGATGTGTTTGGGGAACGCTTTTTAATTTGAAAACGCTACAGCGGCCACCGTATAAAGCGCTACGTCCATTAATACGGGGGCGTAATGTTAAACTTTTGCAAAAAGCTTTGGCTTCGGCATTTTCCTTCAAAAAGCGATAAAATTGACATTCTTTTACTGTAATATATTTATGGTTTGGAAGAGTTTCTCAAATAAAAATATCTCTATCCAAAGTGCGTTCGTGAAGATGCTTATTGGTTGTTTTTAATAGCGAATTATAAGAATTTAAAGCCAAACAAAGCTCGCAACCGTGATAAAAACAGCCATCAAAATTAATAGCTAACGGTGGGTCGTTAGAGTAGCCGTCTAATCGGTATGGGCCAACTTGTTTTTCCCCTCCGTACAAAGCTGTTTGAAGTTTTACGCCTTCTTGTTTTTCAAACCAAGCTAAATATTTTAAACTAATTTGAGAATAGGCAAATTGATTGTTATACCCATTGGGAGGGACAATACCCATTGTGTATGGTTGAAGATAATTGTTTAGAAAAATTGTAGTTAGACACCCGGCAATCGTGACGTTAGGAAAACTAAAAATATCAAAATTCGTAATTTTTAAATAAATGTCTCGAATAATTACCATTCCTTCCCGTAACAATTTTACATCCTGGCTACAGTATTTTAAAACTTCTTCGTGAATGTCATACTCGTCCTTTTCTCGACTTTCGTACCATTTTTCAAAATTTAAGAAATCTTGATCTTTCATTTTTTCCGGGCTAAAATAATGTTTTGGTGGCAGTGCCCCTTTGTAATCTAAAGTCGAGTTATTGTAAAAAGAGTAAGGAAAATATCCTTTCACTACGTCATCATCAAGCCCAAACATTTGCGTAAAATTTCTTAAAGGGGCTGCGACGTAAGAATAACTGTCAATAAATCTTAACTGTAAATTTTTTAAAGAGATAAGTAAAATTTTGGAACCGTCATAAATAAGAAAGGGCAATAAATTTCGCTCAATTAACTTTCTTATAATGAAGTACAGGTCGAAACCTTGTGCATAGTGACCTAATATAGAAAATCCATGGAAGCGCGCCTTTCTAGTTTTACGTTTTCTAATTTTTTGAGAACCAACAGTCACTTCCGTTGATAGAATATAATCTAAAAACTTGTCGATGCAATCTTTTCCATAAAAAATCATTTTTTCGTAACTACCATTTTCTAATTCAGCTTCACTAATTAATAAAATGGGAACAAAAATATCGTTTTCTAAAATAGTTTCAGTATCAAAAAAAATTAACCGACTTTTTTCACGTGGGCTGCAAAGGGGCATGACGTAATGCAATTGTTCGGGATGTTTAATTAGACAACGCTGACAACGGGGTAAACAATCGTGATTTTCACCTAGTAAATGTCCACATTTTAAGCACCTCTTTTTTGATTCGCATGTTCCGTTAGAAATATGCGCTTCAAAACAAGCTCCTCGAGCAAAGTAGCGAAAACATTCCGTGCACCGTTCTAAATTATTCATAGTATGATAAGCGGGAGACTGACAACGAAAACAAATATATTCAGTTGTGTTCGGACATCTATGTTTCCTTTTTTGATAATCTGTATGAAACGTTTTTAAACAAGGATTACACGAACTTCTACCTCCCATTATTGAATGAAGAGTTTTTGCGACATGAATGTGAGAGCCTACCTTTAATAGATAAATATAACGAGGGGCGTCGGGACCTTCGTAAAAAATACTATATTGATCTAAAGCGTCTATTATAACAATTCGATAAAGGGGAAGTAAAAAATTTTGCATTTTGTTAATACTAATCATATTTACGGCGCCTTCATCTAGACCCGCTTTTTCGTGTAACTCTTTGGCCATTTTTAATTGTATTTTTTTCCCGTATTTAATTTTTTGAAATTCTTTTTGGTCAAATAATTCGAGCTGTTTAATTTCAGTGAAATAAAATCGATCCGCGAGTAATTGACCTAATACAATGCCTCGTCCGAAACAAAAATTATCCGTGTCATTGTCAATAAAAATAAAATTGGAATTTTTTTGGAGCCAGTCGTTTAAGTTAGCTAAAGTTCTGTTTTTAACCGAACGTTGATAACCACCAATATTTTGAGGCAAGTCTATGAAAATTAAATCAAATTTCCAGTTATCACTTTCTACAATCAAGTCTTTCGAATTTGATTGTATTACCCGACTTAACGTTCGAATAATACGCTTGGGGGTGAGTTTGTCTATTTTAATTAAATTTATATTAACTGGCGTATTTAAACTTTCGGAATTTAAACTGAAACGCAAATGAGTAAAGTTTTCGCGATCCAATAATATTTCACGAATTATTTCTGCTAAAATTCTTTTAAAGACTTTATAAAAGTCTTTAACGGGAATTTTAGTTAAATCATGAAATTGAATTCGGACATCTATTTCTTTTGTCTTCCATTTATACGAACGTTTATTTAAGCGGCGTTGAATGTGATAGAAACGTTTAAGATTAGGGAAAGAAGGTGACTCCGAATCACTAGCGGTAGAAGATGAAGAGGTTGTTGAATAATCGGCCATTTTTTATGCGGAATTATTTTTTAAAATATTTCTAATTAAAGACACAAAGTTTTAATTCGAGGGTTATTTTTTATGTCAAAAATATTTTCTCATTACCTTCTTTGGAGCAATAATTTGAGTTTCTTTACTGTTTTGAATTCGCTCGCAACATTTGTAAAAGGCGTTGACCAATTTTACACCATCTCGATCCGATTCATCACTGACACTACAAAATTAATAATTGTAAATTAAACTCAAATTTTACGAATTCAAAATTATTTAAAAATCTTACATGTATTTTAATTTTTTGTGATCCGCTTTCCAGAGTTCGTCGACGGGACTGTTTCCAATGTCATCCATTTTATATAAGTTCATTTCCATATAAAATAGTCCATTCGTACGGGGTCTCGTTTTTGATTCGTAGTAATTGCCATTGACTCTCAACCGCACGCTACTTTCTAATCCAAGTGTTGAAACAGTAGAACTTTCTTTTACTTTTTCCAGAAAAACATTATCATCGGGTGCTATTAATTTTTCGAATGTTAAAAACGAAGTTATTTTTCGTTTTGAGCTATTCAATTTATGAGAGGGACTGGGCCGATTGATGTCTGGCAATTCGTTTAAATCAGATTCTGCTTCTTCGATCGTAATGTCAGGAGACGGTAAAGGGCTGGACAAGTCCAGTATATCTTGTGATTCGAGTAATTGACTCATATTCTAACTATTTTTATCAGACCCTAGTCGACCCTAAACTACCAAAAACTGAAAGTAAACTTTTATACGTTATGATCTATCTTTATATAGACGAAAATTTCAAAAAAAAATAAAAAAAATAGATATTTTTTGTTTTTTTCAAAAATTAGAATTTAATATTTTTAAGTCACGTACAAAGATAATTAGTTTTTTTTTTTTAAATATGTATCAAAAACCCTTTTATGGCACAACGCCTATTTATAAAAATATTTTAATCTAGGATAATTATCCCCTCTAGTTAAATTTTTACATAGATATAACCCATTTATTTCCATATATAAAGCTAAAAAATATTAACATTTTTAAAGTCTTAGTAACATAAGTTTTAAAATGGCTTGTTTAAGTACAAATTGCGATATTAAAAATGCTGAGCCTTTTTATGAAATTTTGTCATTAACCACGCTGAGTTTTCACATTTGTGATAAAAATAGTCTTTTTAACAAAATACCAGTAGAAAAGCGCAATCACTTTGTTAATGTAATAAGTAAACGCGATTTTGACGAGTGTTATGAATTTTTAAAAGACTAACTATTATTTACACGAAAAACATGGAATTTTCTGCTTCAATCGGTATAATCGTGATTTAGAAATCCTTCCTCCCTTTTGTCCTTTTGAGGTGCACATTCTTCATCCTGTCTGTCCCTTTTTTAATTTTCGCTGTTCTACATTTCAAATTCATACCAGTCATTATATACGTAAATGGACTTACTATAAAGCGGCTATTTTTGTTACCTTGTACGTTATTTAATGAATGCCACCTTGGTATCCAAAAAATAACGATATCCTTATTTAGATATCGGGACATCAACATTTATTACGAAAATTTTACGCTGGAAATGAAAAAAGTGAGAAGAAGAAAAATTAACTATCTGAGTCGACAAGTACGTATTTTTTTTTAACCTTTATTTATTTCAAATTATAATGTTATCATCTTTTAGATGAAAAAAATTAAAAAAATATATTTAATGTTGGAGCCAAATATGGATGAATTATTAATGTCTATAATGTATACATGAAAAAAATAAAACTATATACTTGTCTTTAAAACCAAATATGAATTTTTCTTGTCATTTTATAATTTGATAATTTTTGTTTGTGAAACTATTTCTTTATCATAAATATATTCTTTCAAAAATATTATTTTGTAAAATGATAATTGTATCAATTAAATGTAATTATAATGAATATTTTTATAATCTATATATTTTATCTATATAACTAGATAATTTATCTTAATTATTATAATCCCTACGTGTATAATTTTAATATTTTGATATTCGAATAAAAAATTTAAAACTGGACGACATTGAAAATGACATTCTATATTTTTCGCGTTATTAATATACATACGTAGATAATCAATCTTTTATATGAAACCTCAAAATATATAAATACGCAAAAAATGGGTTCATTTTTTCACTTTTGAATCTTGTTATCAAACCTCCAAGTATGGCTAGTAAAAATATTGCCGTGGTGCAGCCATTTTATCCAGTTCTAAAATATTTAAAATTGAGTCCGGCCGCTTTTATACCAACTAGAGCTACAAATTGGTCGGCGGGTTTAGTTTTTACTCGCTGTACGACACCGTAATTCCCGTCAATGGACTTGTCAGAGTTCATACGGGGATTGCACTTGAACTACCTCCTTACACCGTGGGGACGTTGCTAGGAAGATCGTGTAAGTTTTTACGATATAAAACTTAAAACTAACTTATCAAATAATAGCTAAAATTTCTATTTTAGCGAAGCTTTTAGAGGGTATTTTTGTCTACCCGGGTATTATCGACTCCGACTTTCGTGGCGAGTTACAAATCATGCTGAGAACCAACTTAGAGACGGAATATACTATTAAAGCCGGTGACAAAATTGCCCAATTAGTCATCACCCCAATATTAATCCCAGTTCTCTGCGAAGCCACGGTATGTTTTTTTTTTAAAAATATTTAAAAAATTTAATTTTGCTAAAAATCATTTTTTTAAATTGTCAGGAATTAAGTACAACCGTGAGGGGTATTGGCGGTTTTGGCTCCAGTAATTAATGTACATTAACCGCAAAAAAATAATTAAATTTGATTTTACCTTGAATTTCTTGTTTCGTTATGAATTGATGACTTTATTTCTTTTTAGCCATTTAAATTCATTATAAACTTCTCCATTTCCATAGTCAAATCTTTTTTCGTATGCCGTGATATATAATAATAAATAATAATTGATAATAATTAAATATAAAATAACGAACAAAAATACATTTACATACCTAAAAATAAAATATAAAATGGCGTCCTACTCCTCGTATCTTTTTTAAGAAATGTAGTCTTCTTAGACTTTTTTATTCCTTTACTGACGTCAAAGAACATGTGAGCCTCTTAAACCTTTTTTTCATTGGTGAACTCATATTTCTTATTAAAGAGATAAGAACACAAATTTTTTAATTCAAAATGTATTTTTATTTTCAAGAAATTTTTTTAAATCAAAATCTATTTTTATTTTTTAAAATCAAAATTTATTTTTATTTTTTAAAATCAAAATTTATTTTTAAGATGAATCTTCTTCATCACTATAAAAGTTATCTGATTCGTATTTTTTATAGTTAAAACTATAATCTTTCAGCCATTTTTTTAGTTCTTTGGATTGACAATAATATTTACGGATCTAAAAAAAAAATATTAATATTTTATTTATTAAAACTGTATTTTTAGCTACATACCTTTTCTTCTAATCTTAACACTTTTTTGTCATAATCCGCAATTGAATTATATTGGCCGTCAAAGAATTCGCGGTATCTAATATAAGGTATTTTTAGTTCATTTTTTATTTGTTGAAAAAAAAAAAAAAAAACATACTTGAGAGCAAAAATAACAATTTTGTACGAGATGAATTGATGGAACATTTCTTTGGCGTGGAACTCCCAGCCCATCAAAGTTAATGATTTATACGGACAATGAAGGTTCGTATAATGATAAGGATAAGGACATACTGTTACAGTTTTTTCCCCAAAAGTTTTAACGTCACAACCCCATAATACGGCTTGAGGATGAAATAAATAATGGTCAAATTCCCACACATTTAATTTGCAAAATTCGGGTGTTATAAAATGCGAAAAAGAGCGGGACGATAACAACTGGTGACACTCATTAAAGACTGGTTCTGATAACTTGATTAATAGATTTGTTTTTGCTTCGAATATTTCGGGATGATAATCGTCTGTGCTCTTACTTGTTTGTAGAATATATTTAGTCAACTACCGCGAACGCTAAACATTGGAGAGATAACACTCCTTCTAATCTATGGGCTTGACGTGGAGCGTGGTATTCAGTTAAACAAGCCATGGTGACTATAAATTTAATATTGTTGAGAAGCCTTTTTAAAGTAATTTAAATGAGGTTAGTAGGTAAAAGTAATACTTATATTTAAATAAGATTATGAGGTAAAAGTAACAATTTTATTTAAATAAAATTGTAACATTTTTGATTTCCCCCTGTGGCACAATAGCTTTAAAAAGTAACCTAGTTTTTGATTATGACGAGAGTAAAAGTAAAGGAGAAAGAGTAGCTAAGCATACAAGAGAGATGTTTGAGACTCCCGCGTACCAAATAATGCCTCCGGCGCGAGTGGAAATTTTGAAAAAAAAAATTTTTCAACAAGTTGGTGATGTCAAAAACAGGTTCTCCCAAACCTTGGGAGGGGCTCTAGCAGGCTGGGGCTGGAAAGGGGGATGAATTTTTGCTTAACGGGTGCGTACTTTACTACTGTAGAGTCTTGCATTCACTCGAAAAAACCACTGCTCTAAATGGTCAAAAAGCAGTGTCATTGGTAAAAACCAACTTTACATAAAAGCAGTTCTGCTCGGGTGAGCTGGAAGCCTTAAATTGACTAGATGTCTTACTAGAGTTAAAACCTCACTAAATTGATACAAATACCATAAAAAGCCTTATATTGGAAAAACGTTAACTATCCAAGAAACCCACTTAGACCTTCTATCGAGCAAATACAGACGACTCAAAGATAAAAATTGAGCTCAAGAATTTGGTCTGCTGATCTTCTAACCATGGATCTCTAATCTTTCATAGAAAATTGCGATTTACAAAAATTGTGGACGTCGCGGGATTAAAACTTTGGCAAGATGATCGGAGCTTTCGATGACGTTCTAAATTCGAACTCTGGGTTTCAAATAAAACTTGAGAATGATATCACTATCTTTGAAAAAGGTTTCATTCGAAACTGAATATTGAGGCAAAAATTATCTACAAGTGGAACTCGAGAAAAATATCTACGAGGGAAACTCAAGTAATTCTTACAACTGCCATACTTTTAAAAATAATAAATACCAGCTTTTGATGAAAAAAACATTTATTATATTTATATAATATACAATAAAAATTACACATTTCATTGTAATATATTACATTTTTTCATAAAAAATAAAATTTATGATTGTTCTTTTACTCGTGATAATTTTTGGATGTTTTGAAAGTAATAGTCTAGGCTCACATTATATACTATTTCTCCACATGTCACAGGTATCAATACGAGCTTCTTTAAGACTTGGTAAATAAGTAGCGATAACCACAAGTACGGCGCAAAAATGACCAAAACACAATACATGTCTCCTTGCAAAAGTCCAATTAGAAAGGCGATTGGCACAGTCAATGGGCTTATTTAAATCAAGAAAACATCAGAAATATCCAATTTATCAAAATTGAAAAAAGCGGATAAGTTAGAATAATTTCGAAGAGAGCTACGAATATCGATTCCCACATGATGAAAAGTTCACGAGTAACTAAAATTCTGTCTTTAAAAAACTAAAATATTTATTTTAAAATTAAAGGAAACGCCCACAGTAGTGGCATAATTTGTCTAAAGGTTCTCCTATTTTAATGTAGATGTAAAGGAGCGACAAAAAACTGGTTATCAAATAAATTGGATCAGCAGAAAAGATTGACATAACAAAACCAATACGAACGAGAATGGGGGTTAGCAACGTTACCCCAAACCCAATAGCAAATCTCCGAGTATACGAATCATTGTATTTCCATCATTTAAAATAATTACATTGACAATAACGTTTAATAACAATTTTTTCTGGCGTTTTTCTTGACATGATGATCTCGAATAAGTGATTATAAATTATGAGTCTTAGTAATATATGTCAATATATTCTTCAATAATCCTCAGAACAATGATATAAAACCCCCTTATTTTCTATTGGTTATTCAGATAAAGAGACCAACAAATATCCAAATAAAAATAATAACAATTTTAATTCGTGACACCACCACTTTAAAAAACTCTTCTAGTGAAAGTGGTTTTCGTTTAAGATCGTGCGCGAAACAACTAAATTTGTATAACGAGAAGAGAGAACCTCGCTAGTACGAAGAGAGCCGAGACGTTTGAGGCTACGGCGTACCAAAGGCCTGCAGCGCGAGCGGAAAATTTTTTGCTAACAAGTTGGGGGTGCCAAAAACAAGTTCTCTCAAGTCCTGGGAGGGGCTCTAGCGAGCTGGAGCTGGAAAGGGGGTCGAAGTTTTCGTTATTTCCGGGGTACTTTATACTATAGTCTATTTTTATAAATAAAAATGAAATGTAAAATCTATCAAAAGGACAACAACACGCAGTGTTCCCAGTGGTTTCCCTCCCAAGTACTAACTGCGCTCGACGCTGCTAAACTTCGATGATCAGACGAGAACCGCTGTATTCAACGTGCTATGGTCGTTGCCAACAACTGATGTATTTGTACATAGCTAATATATTTAAATATTTATATAAGAACAAGATGTAATTGATTGTTTAAAATATACCGAGAAAATTGTGATAGTCTATTTTTTTACAAATAAAAATGAAATGTATTATCTAAAAATTATCAAAAGGACAACACCAGTTAGTGTTCCCAGGTGGTCCCCTCCCAAGTACTAACTGCGCTCGACGCTGCTTAACTTCGGTGATCAGACGAGAACCGGTGTATTCAACGTGATAAAGTCGTTGCTAACACAGCCCTATTTGTACATAGCCAATATATTTAAATATTTATATAATAACAAGAATGTAATTGATTGTTTAAAATATACCGAGAAAATTGCGATAGTCTATTTTATAAATAAAAATGAAATGTAAAATCTAAAAACTATCAATAGGACAACAACACGCAGTGTTCCCAGTGGTTTCCCTCCCAAGTACTAACTGCGCTCGACGTTGCTTATCTTCGGTGATCAGACGAGAACCGTTGTATTCAACGTGCTATAGACGTTGCCAACAACTGATTTATTTGTACATAGTCAAATATTTAAATATTTATATAAGAATAAGATGTAATTGTTTGTTTAAAGTATACCGAGAAAATTGCGATAGTCTATTTTTATAAATAAAAATGAAATGAAAAATCTAAAAATTATCAAAAGGACAACATCACGCAGTGTTCCCACGTGGTCCCCTCCCAAGAATTAACTGCGCTCGACGCTGCTTAACTTCGGTGATCAGACGAGAACCGGTGTATTCAACGTGATAAAGTCGTTGCTAACACAGCCCTATTTGTACATAGCCAATATATTTAAATATTTATATAAGAACAAGATGTAATTGATTGTTTAAAATATACCGAGAAAATTGCGATAGTCTATTTTTATAAATAAAAATGAAATGTAATATCTAAAAATGATCAAAAGGGCAACAACACGCAGTGTTCCCAGTGGTCTCCCTCCCAAGTACTAACTGCGCTCGATGTTGCTTATCTTCGGTGATCAGACGAGAACCGTTGTATTCAACGTGCTATGGTCGTTGCCAACAACTGCTGTATTTGTACATAGCCAATATATTTAAATATTTATATAAGAACAAGATGTAATTGATTGTTTAAAATATACCGAGAAAATTGCGATAGTCTATTTTTATAAATAAAAATGAAATGTAAAATCTAAATATTATCAAAAGGACAACACCACGCAGTGTTCCCAGGTGGTCCCCTCCCAAGAATTAACTGCGCTCGACGCTGCTTAACTTCGGTGATCAGACGAGAACCGGTGTATTCAACGTGATAAAGTCGTTGCTAACGCAGCCCTATTTGTACATAGCCAATATATTTAAATATTTATATAATAACAAGAATGTAATTAATTGTTTAAAATATACCAAGAAAATTGCGATAGTCTATTTTTATAAATAAAAATGAAATGTAAAATCTAAAAACTATCAAAAGGACAACAACACGCAGTGTTCCCAGTGGTTTCCCTCCCAAGTACTAACTGCGCTCGACGCTGCTTAACTTCGGTGATCAGACGAGAGCCGTTGTTTTCAACGTGCTATGGTCATTGCCAACAACTGATGTATTTGTACATAGCCAAATATTTAAATATTTATATAAGAACAAGATGTAATTGTTTGTTTAAAGTATACCGAGAAAATTGCGATAGTATATTTTTATAAATAAAAATGAAATGTAAAATCTAAAAATTATCAAAAGGACAACAACACGCAGTGTTCCCAGTGGTCTCCCTCCCAAGTCCTAACCGCGCTCGACGCTGCTTAACTTCGGTGATCAGACGAAAACCGTTGTATTCAACGTGCTATGGTCGTTTCCACCAACTCCTGTATTTGTACATAGCCAAATATTTAAATATTTATATAAGAACAAGATGTAATTGATTGTTTAAAATATACCGAGAAAATTGCGATAGTCTATTTTTATAAATAAAAATGAAATGTAAAATCTAAAAATTATCAAAAGGACAACAACACGCAGTGTTCCCAGTGGTCTCCCTCCCAAGTACTAACTGCGCTCGACGCTGCTTAACTTCGGTGATCAGACGAGAACCGGTGTATTCAACGTGATAAAGTCGTTGCTAGCACAGCCCTATTTGTACATAACCAATATATTTAAATATTTATATAATAACAAGAATGTAATTGATTGTTTAAAATATACCAAGAAAATAGAGATAGTCTATTTTTACAAATAAAAATTAAATGTAATATCTAAAAATGATCAAAAGGGCAACAACAGGCAGTGTTCCCAGTGGTCTCCCTCCCAAGTACTAACTGCGCTCGACGTTGCTTATCTTCGGTGATCAGACGAGAACCGTTGTATTCAACGTGCTATGGTCGTTGCCAACAACTGCTGTATTTGTACATAGCCAATATATTTAAATATTTATATAAGAACAAGATGTAATTGATTGTTTAAAATATACCGAGAAAATTGCAATAGTCTATTTTTATAAATAAAAATGAAATGTAAAATCTAAATATTATCAAAAGGACAACACCACGCAGTGTTCCCAGGTGGTCCCCTCCCAAGAATTAACTGCGCTCGACGCTGCTTAACTTCGGTGATCAGACGAGAACCGTTGTATTCAACGTGCTATGGCCGTTGCCAACAACTGCCGTATTTGTACATAGCCAATATATTTAAATATTTATATAAGAACAAGATGTAATTGATTGTTTAAAATATACCGAGAAAATTGTGATAGTCTATTTTTTTACAAATCAAAATGAAATGTATTATCTAAAAATTATCAAAAGGACAACACCAGGCAGTGTTCCCAGGTGGTCCCCTCCCAAGTACTAACTGCGCTCGACGCTGCCTAATTTCGGTGATCAGACGAGAACCGGTGTATTCAACGTGATATAGTCGTTGCCAACAACTGCCCTATTTGTACATAGCCAATATATTTAAATATTTAGATAAGAACAAGAATGTAATTGATTGTTTAAAATATACCGAGAAAATTGAGATAGTCTATTTTTATAAATAAATATGAAATGTAAAATCTAAAAATTATCAAAAGGACAACAACACGCAGTGTTCCCAGTGATCTCCCTCCCAAGTACTAACTGCGCTCGACGTTGCTTATCTTCGGTGATCAGACGAGAACCCTTGTATTCAACGTGCTATGGTCGTTTCCAACAACTGCTGTATTTGTACATAGCCAAATATTTAAATATTTATATGAGAACAAGATGTAATTGTTTGTTTAAAGTATACCGAGAAAATTGCGATAGTCTATTTTTATAAATAAAAATGAAATGTAAAATCTAAAAATTATCAAAAGGACAACAACACGCAGTGTTCCCAGTGGTCTCCCTCCCAAGTACTAACTGCGCTCGACGCTGCTTAACTTCGGTGATCAGACGAGAACCGGTGTATTCAACGTGATAAAGTCGTTGCTAGCACAGCCCTATTTGTACATAACCAATATATTTAAATATTTATATAATAACAAGAATGTAATTGATTGTTTAAAATATACCAAGAAAATAGAGATAGTCTATTTTTACAAATAAAAATGAAATGTAATATCTAAAAATGATCAAAAGGGCAACAACAGGCAGTGTTCCCAGTGGTCTCCCTCCCAAGTACTAACTGCGCTCGACGTTGCTTATCTTCGGTGATCAGACGAGAACCGTTGTATTCAACGTGCTATGGTCGTTGCCAACAACTGCTGTATTTGTACATAGCCAATATATTTAAATATTTATATAAGAACAAGATGTAATTGATTGTTTAAAATATACCGAGAAAATTGCAATAGTCTATTTTTATAAATAAAAATGAAATGTAAAATCTAAATATTATCAAAAGGACAACACCACGCAGTGTTCCCAGGTGGTCCCCTCCCAAGAATTAACTGCGCTCGACGCTGCTTAACTTCGGTGATCAGACGAGAACCGTTGTATTCAACGTGCTATGGCCGTTGCCAACAACTGCCGTATTTGTACATAGCCAATATATTTAAATATTTATATAAGAACAAGATGTAATTGATTGTTTAAAATATACCGAGAAAATTGTGATAGTCTATTTTTTTACAAATCAAAATGAAATGTATTATCTAAAAATTATCAAAAGGACAACACCAGGCAGTGTTCCCAGGTGGTCCCCTCCCAAGTACTAACTGCGCTCGACGCTGCCTAATTTCGGTGATCAGACGAGAACCGGTGTATTCAACGTGATATAGTCGTTGCCAACAACTGCCCTATTTGTACATAGCCAATATATTTAAATATTTAGATAAGAACAAGAATGTAATTGATTGTTTAAAATATACCGAGAAAATTGAGATAGTCTATTTTTATAAATAAATATGAAATGTAAAATCTAAAAATTATCAAAAGGACAACAACACGCAGTGTTCCCAGTGATCTCCCTCCCAAGTACTAACTGCGCTCGACGTTGCTTATCTTCGGTGATCAGACGAGAACCCTTGTATTCAACGTGCTATGGTCGTTTCCAACAACTGCTGTATTTGTACATAGCCAAATATTTAAATATTTATATGAGAACAAGATGTAATTGTTTGTTTAAAGTATACCGAGAAAATTGCGATAGTCTATTTTTATAAATAAAAATGAAATGAAAAATCTAAAAATTATCAAAACGACAACATCACGCAGTGTTCCCACGTGGTCCCCTCCCAAGAACTGACTAAGTTCGACGCTGCTTAACTTCGGTGATCAGACGACAACTGGTGTATTCAACGTGATAAAGTCGTTGCCAACACATCCCTATTTGTACGTAGCCAATATATTTAAATATTTATATAATAACATGAATGTAATTGATTGTTTAAAATATACCGAGAAAATTGCGATAGTCTATTTTTATAAATAAAAATGAAATGTAAAATCTAAAAATTATCAAAAGGACAACAACACGCAGTGTTCCCAGTGGTCTCCCTCCCAAGTAGTAACTGCGCTCGACGTTGCTTATCTTCGGTGATCAGACGAGAACCGTTGTATTCAACGTGCTATGGTCGTTGCCAACAACTGCTGTATTTGTACATAGCCAATATATTTAAATATTTATATAAGAACAAGATGTAATTGATTGTTTAAAATATACCGAGAAAATTGCGATAGTCTATTTTTATAAATAAAAATGAAATGTAAAATCTAAATATTATCAAAAGGACAACACCACGCAGTGTTCCCAGTGATCTCCCTCCCAAGTACTAACTGCGCTCGACGTTGCTTATCTTCGGTGATCAGACGAGAACCCTTGTATTCAACGTGATAAAGTCGTTGCCAACACATCCCTATTTGTACGTAGCCAATATATTTAAATATTTATATAATAACATGAATGTAATTGATTGTTTAAAATATACCGAGAAAATTGCGATAGTCTATTTTTATAAATAAAAATGAAATGTAAAATCTAAAAATTATCAAAAGGACAACAACACGCAGTGTTCCCAGGTGGTCCCCTCCCAAGAATTAACTGCGCTCGACGCTGCTTAACTTCGGTGATCAGACGAGAACCGGTGTATTCAACGTGCTATGGCCGTTGCCAACAACTGCCGTATTTGTACATAGCCAATATATTTAAATATTTATATAAGAACAAGATGTAATTGATTGTTTAAAATATACCGAGAAAATTGTGATAGTTTATTTTTATAAATAAAAATGAAATGTAAAATCTAAATATTATCAAAAGGACAACACCACGCAGTGTTCCCAGGTGGTCCCCTCCCAAGTGCTAACTGCGCTAGTCGCCAGCTCAGTTTTAGATCCAAATGAAAAAAAAAAAATTTGGCAAGGCGAGTTAGGCTCTTTAGTTTCCCTTTAAATCAATTTTTTCCTTCTTTTTGATGGTGCTTAGAATTTGCACAGGGCTGATTTTGTAGCTTAGACGGTTCTCTTTAAGAATTTAGCCACGATTCAACCCTAGTCTTTAACGATAAGTCTCCAGCTCAGTTTTAGTTCCAAATGAAAAAATATTTTTTTGGCAAGGCGCGCTAGGCTCTTTAGTTTCCCTTTAAACCAATTTTTTCCCTCTTTTTGATGGTGCTTAGAATTTGCACAGGGCTGATTTTGTAGCTTAGACGGTTCTCTTTCAGAATTTAGCCAAGATTCAACCCTAGTCTTTAACGATAAGTCGCCAGCTCAGTTTTAGTTCCAAATGAAAAAAATATTTTTTTGGCAAGGCGCGCTAGGCTCTTTAGTTTCCCTTTAAATCAATTTTTTCCTTCTTTTTCATGGTGCTTAGAATTTGCACAGGGCTGATTTTGTAGCTTAGACGGTTCTCTTTAAGAATTTAGCCACGATTCAACCCTAGTCTTTAACGATAAGTCGCCAGCTCAGTTTTAGTTCCAAATGAAAAAAATATTTTTTTGGCAAGGCGCGCTAGGCTCTTTAGTTTCCTTTAAATCAATTTTTTCCCTCTTTTTGATGGTGCTTAGAATTTGCACAGGGCTAATTTTGTAGATTAGACGGTTGTCTAAAGAATTTAGCCACTATTCAACCCTAGACCTTAACGATAAGTCGCCAGCTCAGTTTTAGTTCAAAATGAAAAAAAATATTTTTTTGGCAAGGCGCGCTAGGCTCTTTAGTTTCCCTTTAATTCAATTTCTTCCCTCTTTTTGATGGTGCTTAGAATTTACTCAGGGCTGATTTTGTAGCTTAGGCGGTTTTCTTTAAAAATTTAGCCAGGATTCAACCCTAGCCTTTAACGATAAGTCGCCAGCTCAGTTTTAGATCCAAATGAAAAAAAAAAAATTTTGGCAAGGCGCGCTAGGCTCTTTAGTTTGCCTTTAAATCAATTTTTTCGCTCTTTTTATGGTGCTTAGAATTTACTCAGGGCTGATTTTGTAGCTTAGACGGTTTTCTTTAAAAATTTAGCCACGATTCAACCCTAGCCATTAAAGATAAGTCGCCAGCTCAGTTTTAGTTCCAAATGAAAAAAATATTTTTAGGCAAGGCGCACTAGGCTCTTTAGTTTCCCTTTAAATCAATTTTTTCACTCTTTTTGATGGTGCTTAGATTTTTCACATGGCTGATTTTGTATATTAGACGGTTCTCTTTAAGAATTTAGCCACTATTCAACCCTAGCCTTTAACGATAAGTCGCCAGCTCAGTTTTAGTTCCAAATGAAAAAATTAATTTTTTGGCAAAGCGCGCTAGGCTCTTCAGTTTCCCTTCAAATGAATTTTTTTCGCTCTTTTTGATGGTGCTTAGAATGTGCTCAGGGAAGATTTTGTAGCTTAGACGGTTCTCTTTAAGAATTTAGCCACTATTCAACCCTACCCTTTAACGATAAGTCGCCAGCTCAGTTTTAGATCCAAATGAAAAAAAAATTTTTTTGGCAAGGCGCGCTAGTCTCTTGAGTTTCCCTTTAAATCAATTTTTTCGCTCTTTTTAATGGTGCTTAGAATTTACTCAGGTCTGATTTTGTAGCTTAGGCGGTTCTCTTTAAGAATTTAGCCACTATTCAACCCTACCCTTTAACGATAAGTCGCCAGCTCAGTTTTAGATCCAAATGAAAAAAATATTTTTTTGGCAAGGCGCGCTAGTCTCTTGAGTTTCCCTTTAAATCAATTTTTTCGCTCTTTTTAATGGTGCTTAGAATTTACTCAGGTCTGATTTTGTAGCTTAGACGGTTTTCTTTAAAAATTTAGACACGATTCAACCCTAGCCTTTAACGATAAGTCGCCAGCTCAGTTTTAGTTCCAAATGAAAAAAATTTTTTTTTGGCAAGGCGCGCTAGGCTCTTTAGTTTCCCTTTAAATTATTTTTTTCACTCTTATTGATGGTGCTTAGAATTTGCAAAGGGCTGATTTTGTAGCTTAGACGGTTATCTTTAAAAATTTAGCCACGATTCAACCCTAGCCTTTAACGATAAGTCGCGAGCTCAGTTTTAGTTCCAAATGAAAAAAAATTTTTTTTGGCAAGGCGCGCTAGGCTCTTTAGTTTCCCTTTAAATTATTTTTTTCACTCTTTTTGATGGTGCTTAGAATTTGCAAAGGGCTGATTTTGTAGCTTAGACGGTTATCTTTAAAAATTTAGCCACGATTCAACCCTAGCCTTTAACGATAAGTCGCGAGCTCAGTTTTAGCGGATTGATACAAAATGTTAAACTTCTTCAGAAAAATGATAGTGGTAAAAACTCTCCTTGAACAAAAGTACAGTAGGTTTCCAGTGTTTAAAAAACAACAATTTTGAAGAAAAAAATGGACATCTGATGTTGGAAAAAAAATAGGCTTCAGTTTTCTCCACTATAAAACCAAGAAACATTTCCGATTATTTTCATAATCGAAATCAGCCGTGAACTTCGAGACGAGACGAGACGAGACGAGACGAGACGAGACGAGACGAGACGAGACGAGACGAGACGAGACGGGACGAGACGAGACGAGACGAAGGAGAGCTATAATGACTTAAGTGAGATAATCAACCACCATAGAATGTTATCACCATTTGAAGTCAACAGAGCAGCGACACGGCTTTCATTTATGACCAGAAAGAGACGGCCCGGCTACGAAGAATTGAAACGTGCAAGCAGTAAGTGTTTTCGGACTCGACATATGAGATACCGGGACAGGTTATTTAGGCGCCGGCATTTAGGCGCCGATATTTAGACGCCGCGACATTCGTACGCCGCGACATTCGTACGCCGCGACATTCGGACAACTATCTTTTAGAAATACGAAGTTATTGACTTATATGACATATTAATTGAACCAATTCTATAATGCATTAATATTTCTTTTATTTGTATTACAATTACATCATCATAAATTTTCGTGAAATTCCGCGTAAATACTCTTTTAAATCCCGATTTTCGAAATTTTCTACCAACCGAAGAATTTCCTCGTCGAGTTTTCGGTACTTCGTTCGCTTCTTGGGTGGTTCCTTGCCATTGACATATTGCTCATAGTCGCAGTCCCGTCCTTTCTGTGCTTTCTTCAGTCCATCAATAAATTTCCAAATTGTCGGGTGGTCGACGGCAAATTCTGTTTGTAAATGTCTATGAGCAGCTTCGGCGTGATTATTTGTGTCGTCTTGCTTCCCGAGAGTTCGTTCGTAAACTGTCCACATTTCGGGAGGAAATACGGCTGGGCGACGGTTATTCCGGTTCCTATTCTTACGGCCAATGTAGTATTCTTCAAACCATTTCAAGACCGGTTGCAATTCTGGCAAGATGTCACTTGATAGGGCTTCAAGACCATCATTCATTACGATCGACTGGAACAATCATCCTGCATTTTAAAGCGAATTCTGGTTCATTGTGATATCTCTTTAATAAACCCAAATCTGATAACTTTCTGCGTAGATTTTGGGTCAGGTGGAAAAGGCAACCATTCAGTTGAACATCCGGAAACATGGATTGGGCCGCGAATAGACGATGGATTGAGGGAAGGCCATATTTCGTGCACCATTTTCCAAAATTGGTCGTAGGATTTGAAAGATTTATTAGGCAAGAGGGCGTACAGTACAGGGAAAACGTAACCTTCTCTCTTTGCAAGCAAAACGTAAATCTGGGCAAATGGCGCTGGAGCTTGCCGAAACATACCGTCCACGAAGAGAACTTTCATCTTGTCACTCCAATTTTTAAATGAGTCTTTTCCAAAGATAAGTATTCTATTTGCATCGTCCATACCTGAATCTCCAAGTAGAAACAATTCCTTTTCTGCGTCGTCCAAACATTGGTATTTGATTGGAATAAGTAGCGATTTAAAGTCCTTCGGTGGTTGAGCCGCTGCTTGTATTAGATTCCTTGTACGTTGAACTACTGTGTCACGTGATGACATTTCGGCTTGCACAGCAGTTGATGCATTCTTTATCGCATGATTATATATCTGGGAAGGTGATTCTAAAGTTTTCGCGGCCCGTTGTTTGATTTCCGATACAATTATTTTTGCTTCGATTGATGCAGGGTTTGGCTGGTGGTTGTGCTGATTCAATGATCGAACTACTTCCCCTTCAGTAATTGTAGTATGGATTCGAGCCGGACATCTATCGTTTTTCTTCTCGCATCGCCAATACTTAAAAATTCCGCACTTGCTATGTTTATCCAAAACATAGCTATAGCCTAGGTGGACAAACTTACTTCTTTTACGCGTAGATAGCATTGGAAAAACTCGATATTATAAAATTCAGAAGTAAAAACACCCGTTTATATACTAACTTAAAAAATGTTTACCCATAATTTGTTACAAAGTTCCATAAAAAACACCAAAATTAGGTCTTATTATCGTGATATTCAAGATAATTAAATTCACAAGTAGAAAAACCTTTTGGATACTAATTTGAACATTTTTCACCCGCAATTGATTACGAAGTTAAATGAAATGCACACCAAAAATACTCATAAGTTAGGTTAGGTTAGGTTGGAAATAAATTCATTAGTTCCTAAATGTCGCGGCGTCCGGATGTCGCGGCGCCCGAATGTCGCGGCGCCCGAATGTCGCGGCGCCCGAATGTCGCGGCGCCCGAATGTCGCGGCGCCCGAATGTCGCGGCGCCCGAATGTCAAGGCGCCCAAATGTCACGGCACCCAAATGTGACGGCGCCCAAATGTCCTTACAAACTTGGCGCCCAAATGTCCTTACAAACTTGGCGCCCAAAATGACCAGCGCCTAATTTGCCGGCGCCTAATAGCCGGCGCCTGAATGTCGCGCGCCGATGAGATACCTACAGTCAGTAAAAGCTCGGCAGTTCTTCATACGGCCTCGTAATTGTACTCATAAAAGGAGCTATTCAAATATAAGTACTAACGGTATGGAAATTAATCTACTTTCAGTCTTTTAAGAATTTTTTGTATCATAGGAGTGGAAGCTAACGTCTTGTAACCGGTTTGGAAAATAACCTCTCGACCAGCTCAATCTTGGATTCTTCCAATGACTGGGATAACTTGTATGATGAAAATATCAGTAATGGTCCTCTATTATCACTATTATCACATCAAATCAAGAATTGCTGACGAAAATTGTACCGGAAGTAATTACCAATCATCTACCAACAATGGGTTGTAAATGGAACATTCAGTCTACAATATTCCTTGGTTTGTCCAAGAGGAACTTGCTACCATATCTTCGTCGTTTTCATTCCTTGTCTTCCTTGCCATCCCAGACTAAATTCTTCGTCTTTATCAAATCAGTGGATTATCAAAGATAATCACACAGTACAGCCTATACTCAAGTGTTAATTTATATTACAAGAACTTGTATTTTACATATTTACTTAAAAAATAAACATTTCATTTGGTGTATCTATTAAGAAATCTACGCCCTGCCGCATATAATTATGGGTAACGCAGGACATTTCATTTGGTGTGTATATTAAGAAGTCTACGACCTGCCGCATATAATTATGGGTAACGCAGGACACTCTTTTGCATTCTCTGAATGCTTGAGGTTAAGGGAAATTACTTATACTCCGTAACCTAGATGGGAAATAGAGAAGTGTGATTGAAATGCACGCTGTTTCTTCTACTCTTCTTCATCTTTTATTTTAGGTAAGGTTAGGTTAGGTTATGTTACCTTAACGTCGGGGTCGGGGAGGTTATATTTTGGTTTCCTCACTTGTATTTCTTAATCAGTAGAATGTTAAGGAATAACCATTGAATTCGAGTTAATAGAGAGAAAGTATAGTTTATTGAGTTCGAAGACTTCTCTTGGTTAAACAAATATTTCTATAGTGAAATATTGATAAGGTATATGAAGTTATAGAGAGAAAGGTGGCTGAATTGGTTACGAAAAGGTTAATAAAGCTCGGGTAGGTTTATTTTTTAACTGGTACGAAATTGATAAACAAAAACTTAATTTATTAAACAGTAGATAAGATTTTTTTAAGCCATTTTTTATCGTTAACTGAAAATTGCATTCACTGGGTTCCTCTACTAGGTTAGCCCTCTTTAGCCCTCAAATTTTGACTATTTTATTATATCATGAGTATCCCATTATATTTACCTTAATTCACTGTAATTAAAAAGTTGGCAAGATTTTCTTATCATTTGGTTTTTTAACTTTAATAATATATCTCTTCTCGGCCTTTATAAACGAGATTTACAGATTCTTTACTCACAGATGCACCGTACCAATGGGTTGTTTACGTTAGCGTTTAAAATTAAGGCGAGCCCTCTCGCTTGTGCAATGGTGACGTCTTCGATTATTTCGGCAATAGTTTCTCACCCTTATTTAGGTGATAAGGGACCTCTTTCTTACGATCTTTTGGGCAGAGTACTCTAATAAACTGAGGCGATTGAATTTAAATCGCATTACCTATAAATGTGGCTAATTAGGATAAACACGTTTGTGTTTATCCCTTTATCTAAACTCGAATTTCATCAGAAACCGTAATGTCTTTTCCAATGGACCCGAGGCGCTTGATAACTGAAATCGTCGTAGTCGTCGTCGTCGTTTCCCTCTTCCCACCGTCCACTGAATTCGAATTAATACAGACAAAGGTACTTTTGAAAAAATTTGATTAGACTTCGTTCGGGTACAAGAGTATCTCTAGTTAAACACAGATTTCAATAATTAAATATTGATTAAGTACATGAATTAATAGAAAGTAAGGTGCCTGAATGGGTTACAAAAGGAGGAAATCTTAAGCTTAGCCGAGCTTTACTAATTGCTTCAAAATTATAAAAAAAAAATATTTCTTAAACAGTGGAATGATAAGGAATATCCAACGAGTTAGAGTTAATAGAAAGTAAGGTGCCTGAATAGGTTACAAAAGGGTGAAATAATAAGCTTAGCCGAGCTTTATTAATTGCTTCAAAATGGTAAAGAAAATTTTATTTCTTAAACAGTAGAATGATAATGAATATCCATCGAATTCGAGTTAATAGAGAGACAGATGCCTGTATGGGTGACGAAAAGGGTAAAACATATAACTAGCCGAGCTTTATTAATTGGCTTTAAATTGATAAACAAAAATTGATTTTATTAAACAGTTGATAAGCTTTTTTAACGGCATTTTTTATCGTTAACGGAAAATTGCATTTATTGGGTTCTTTTACTAAGGTAGCCCTATTCAGCCGTCTAATTTAAATTCATCCTAATTCACCTTCCCTCTTCAGCCGTCTAATATTGACTAAATGCTTAAAAAATATATTTATCTAGCATGTAAAAAAGGGAAGCTATTCCTTATCTTTCTTTATAATGACTAATACAGCTGATGTAGAGACATTCAAGATGACGGCGAATGAGAATGGTATCTTGACCTTTCCCTTTTTGTGTTTAAGAAAATCACGATTAAAGAACGCATTTTATTTCCTCCATGTAGGAAGAGCTATTATAAAAAAATTAAATGGCCAACGCCCAGTCCAGTTTCAAGTACTTCCCGTGGAAGCAATGACATGGATTCAAATAAAATTGACGGTAATGACTTCTAGCTCGAAGATTCTTAGCTGGAAGTAATTGCTAGAAGTCAAGCTACCGATTCTACACATCAAAGTCAATTGCGTGATTATCATGTTAGTTGTCAGACAAAGAGATCAAGCTTGCGTAATTACTTTCGTTTTAAAAATATTTATTTCAAGGCTGACGAAATCGCTGAAACTGTTCAATCAAACTTCGTGCCTGTAGTAAATACAGATATTAAAAGAAGCAGAATGCTTAAACCAGCAGCCATGCGGAGGGAAAGATCTCGTCACGAAATGGAGGAAAAACTTAGCAAAGCCTTAGCTCTTGTTGAACTAGCGTTGAAGAATTTCGATGAGGTATCATTTTAAGTATCTTTAATATTTACAAAACTAAAATTCGTTATTTGACATTATTTTTCAGCGCGACCATGTCGAAACTTGTCTTGATGCATGTAAAAAACATCTATATGGGTGCATGGAACAGTCGGAGGACGAGAGACGGGATAACTTGAAAAGAGATTTTTCGATGAAAATTCAAAAGGCCGTAACATCTGTGAATTGGAAAGAGGAACCAAGGACGCCTGAACTGTTTTCTGAATCGCTCTTTAACACCGTAATTAGAAATCTTGGTATAAATTTTGTGGACGATAGGCTAGCGAGTACCAACACTCAATAGTGTTATATTTACTTTCAGCAACATGGGATGAAAAAAGTCGAAAGTGCAGGAGAATACCGTACGAAATGCGACGTCGTCGATATAAAACGAATTATTTATTTTTGCACTTGCCACCAAGGAATAAAATTTGATATGAAATTGGTATTTTTTTTCAGGGTGTAGGATACTAAGAACTTCTCATCTCTTTTCATTTCCTTTCTAAGATTTAGCTGTTGCGCAAACTAGTTACTCTAGACTTATTTTGCGGTGTTTCAGGCTTATTTCATGTTGTCTATGAAGTTATAGAAAGTAAGGTACCTGAATGGGTTACAAAGGGTTAAAGCATAAGCTTAGCCGAGCTCTACTTATTGCTTCAAAATGATAAACAAAAATTTTTTTTTTCTAACAGTAGAATGATAAGGAATATCCATTGAATTCGAGTTAATAAAGCGACATTTGCCTGAATGGGTTATGAAAAGGTTAAGACATAAGCCTAGCCGAGCTTTATTAAGTGGTTCTAAATTGATAAACAATAAAAGTTATTTAATTGTATTTTTTATCGGTAACTGAAAATTACATTCACTGTGTTATTCTACCCGGGTAGCCCGCTTCGGTACCCATTAAAATCACCCTTATTCACCATAATTAAAAAGTAGGCAAGATTTTTCTTGTCATTTGATCTTTTAACTTTAATGATATATCTAATCTCGGCCTATGTAAGCGAGATTTACAGATTCGGTACTCATAGATGCACTGCACCAATGGGTGGTTTACGTTAGCGTTTATAATTGTGGCGACCCTCTCGCCTGCGCAATAGTGTCTTCTTCGATTGTTTTGGCTATCGTTTCTCACTTATACCAAGAAGGATCAGACAAGGAGAAGAAAAGTGGGGCTGCTTTGAGTTAGAGAGAGAAGAGCCAACCTCCCACTCGGGTGGAAAGGGGGATAGGAAATTCTTGAGGTAAACTGTTGTCAAGTGGTCGCTAGCGTCGTCGGCTACTACGCGTCTCATAGAGGATCCGTTTTACCCACGTGACAACATTTTACCACGAAGCATCTCAACCCCCGTCTGTCCCCCGTTCTCCCAGAGTGGTAGTTTAGGCCGACGCAGTAGGAACCGCGCCGTTCCCACTTTTCCTCTCCTCTGATCCTTCTTGCTTATACTTCGGTGATAATAGACCTCTTTCTCACGATCCTTTGAATAAACCGATTGAATTTAAATCGCATTACCTAGAAATATGGCTTATTTAATCTATTATGTCTGTGAAAGAACATTACACAATGAAAGGCCTAGGGATTAAATATCACTTGAGTTGGACTCTCCTTTATTTTTTAATTTACTTGAGTTTAGCGACTAGGATTTGCTTTACATCCAGACTTTAATATTTGGCAAACTACTTAATAATGGCATCGTCATTACTACTACTGAATGACGTTGCTATTAAGTAGTTGGACAATTATTAAAATCTGGATCTAAAGCACACCATAGTCGCAGAATTCAAGTACATTAAAAAATAAAGATTTAGAATGATAAATTGGATAAGCGAAACGGAAGTTAATGTCAGCGATTAAAATAGACGTCCACATACTTCTGGTCACCTGAATTATGTTCTCCTGCTTTAAACGATTTTTCTGCCTTCCATGCCCATTTTTATTTAATGCGATTGAATATTATAAAATTTAAGGTCAGATTATGTAATCCCTCGGGCTCGCCCGTCCCTCTTCCAACTTTGTAAGTACGGTTATGTTAGGTTAGTTAATCGCAGGAACTAGCCCTTCACTTTAACAAGTTAATCCCTAGCTCAGGCTAACCTGTCCCCCTCTTGTGTTATTTTAGGTTAGGTTAGGTTAATCCGTCAAAATAGCCAATCACTCTAACTAGTTAATCCCTCGGGGTACCCCGTCCATCTGGTCCGTATATCAAATTACAATTTGAATTTGTTCAATTTGAAATAGATTTAAAGATTCTTATGCAATTAACCTTTTCAAAAAACATTTGAAAACATTTTATTTTAAACCCTAAAATTTGGAGCTTTGTGCTCATGGTTCTTTATCCCTAATTACAATTTATTTTCTTAACACCCCGGCCCTACGACAATAACTTATTAAATTTAAGTCAAAATATTTTGGTCTGACTAATTTAGAGCAATAATTTCGAATTTTAGATTAAATTTCTTTATTTCCTTATTTCACATAGCAACAAAACTTTTATTTTTTAATTTGGTGAAAAGCTCTACCCAATAACATTTTCCCTGGCCCACGATCGAGTGCCAAAAATTATTTGAAAATGAAAAGTGAACGACAGTTAAAAAGGCTACACGAATAACCCTTAAATAATAGACAAAAAAAGTTTTCAAATATCGTGCTCCGGTTTTCGCTTCAAACCTTGTTGGGGGGGGGGGGGTGCTATGTATGCTGAAGGTTTTTTTAGCAATTTTTCTACATTTATCTCCCCTACAATTTCATTAGAAACTTCAACATTACACGGTGCTTTCCTTGTGTGTAAGATTACAAAATTTTTGTCAGGGGTTTGTTATTTTAACTAATTTGAAATAACCAAATACCCACGTGACAACAATTTACCACGATGCATCTCAACCCCCGTCTGTCCCCTGTTCTCCCAGAGTGGGAGTTTAGGCCGATGCAGTAGGAACCACTTTTCCTCTCCTTCTCTGATCCTTCTTGCTTATACTTCGGTGATAATAGACCTCTTTCTCACGATCCTTTGAATAAACCGATTGAATTTAAATCGCATTACCTAGAAATGTGGCTTATTTAATCTATTATGTCTGTGTAAGAACATTATACAATGAAAGTCCTAGGGATTAAATATCACTTGAGTTGGACTTCATATCATGCCAAGTGCTCTATTACACATGATATGTTAAGTTTAACGTTCTCAATCTTTCCTTTATTTTTTAATTTACTTGAGTTTAGCGAATAGGATTTGCTTTACATCCAGACTTTAATATTTGGCAAACTACTTAATAATGGCATCGTCATTACTACTACTTAATGACGTTGCTATTAAGTAGTTGGACAATTATTAAAGTCTGGATCTAAAGCACACCATAGTCGCAGAATTCAAGTATATTAAAAAATAAAGATTTAGAATGTTAAATTGGATACGCGAAACGGAAGTTAATGTCAGCGATTAAAATAGACGGCCACATACTTCTGGTCACCTGAATTATGTTCTCCTGCTTTAAACGATTTTTCTGCCTTCCATGCCCATTTTTAGTTAATGCTATTGAATATTATAAAATTTAAGGTCAGATTATGTAATTCCTCGGGCTCGCCCGTCCCTCTTCCAACTTTGAAAATACGGTTATGAGTAGATAGTTTTTGCCGATTCAAACGCAGGTGGTGCCGGTGGTTCCGGTGGTGCCGTCACCATTTTGAATTTTTTCAATTTTTTTTTTTTTTTTTTTTTTTTTTTTTTTTATTCCGGGTTTCGAACCCGGGACCCATAGGCTGGGGGTTGACGGCTTTGTTAACTTGGTCATTTCAGTTATCTACTTTTCTCCTTAAGCACCGTTTGTTTCTCGGTCATTCCCTTATCTTGGGTAAACATTATCTATTTTTCTCGGCTCTTCTTATATCAAGTGATTGAAAATTTAAATATTAAGGCGCGAAAATATTTTAATCATGGGAAAAATTGTAAGCTTTGGTATCTCTACTGTTTACGATTTACCATATGAAGATAGGGTTAACTATGAATTTCGTCAATCATGTTTGTTTCGAATGTGTATTAAATGCGTGTACGGGCCTATACTAAAACCAATCTTGAAACTGAAACTTAAACAAATAGAGTCATATGTATTCGATGATACTCCAATATTCTCTCATTTATCCATATGGATTTAAGTCTGCAACACCCTTTTAACGGACTGGTGGCTGGAGTAACAGGATGTGGAAAAAGCGTCTTTGTTGCGAAATTAACTGAGCACAAGGAAATTAGAATTTTCCCTACACCCGATCGTATAATTTGGTGTTATACGGAATATCAGGGCAAACTATTTAATTCCATATCGAGTCATGCCCCGAGCATGGAATTTCACGAGGGTCTATTGGATGTAGGCACTTTAAACGCAAACGTTAAAAACTTTGTTATATTAGATGATCTTTTATGCGAAATCGCTAATAATAAGGACGTTACCAACTTGTTTATTCGAGGATCCCATCATCGAAATACCTCAGTATTAATTTTAATGCAAAACCTCTACTACCCAGGAAAGGAAATTCGAACATTGAATCTCAACGCTCACTATTTGATAATCTTTAAAACACCGAGAGATCAATCGGCGATTCTACATTTGGCAAAGCAGATATCTCCAACCAACAGTAAATACGTGGTGGACGCGTTCAGACAAGCTACAGCTATCAGTTTCGGATATCTATTCGTAGACCTCAAAGCCACTACTCCGGAAGATAGAAGACTAAAGACGGGGATATTACCAGGAGAACAAGCCGCCATTTTTGTACCAAAATGACTGGAATCATTGAGGCAAACTTCTTCAGAGTCCAAGACCAATGGAACGTAAAAGAAATAACCTTGTTAGTGAAGGAGACGGGGGAATACAACGTCTGGATTTTTAAAGCACCATTCCCTTTCACGGACTTATCGTCTAAGGATAAAAGGCAGTGTCAATGGTTGACGAGGAACAGTTGCGACTTACGCTGGGAGGAAGGAGATCATCCATTCGAAACTCAGCCAGAAATTGCTACGATTATTCGAGAGAAAGCCGATACCTTTATAACCAAAGGCTTAGAAAAATCTATCGTGTTATCGAGGTTTTTGAAGACGGAAGTCGCTAACGCCGAAGATCTTGGTTGCCCGAGACTAGTAACTATAATTTGTGGAACGACTAGAAGTTGTACGTTTCACCGAGACGAAAACAATTGTACGCTCGTGAAAGCTGCCCGATTAGCTACATGGCTCCGCCGAAGAGAGTACACGAGCACTTAGACTTTCTAAAATATCTGAGTTCGTGTAACGCGTGTCAGCGAAACGCCGCCATTAAATACGCGAGTAAAGAAGAAATAAAAACCATCGCTGAATGTTGTATAAATATACTGCAGGGTAACGTGTCTCTCACAGATGACGAGAAGAAGCGGCTGAAGAAGCATTGCAACTCCATACGTCGCGTGGCCAAGAAAAATACTCCGGCTAAAAGAAGACAAATTTTAATTCAAAAAGGTGGATTTCTCCCATTACTACTCCCGATAATCAGTTCGATAGCAGGGGCTATCCTATCTAAAGTTATCAATTAAAGATGGCGAAAAAAAATTTTTTAATCTCCGAGGAAACTTACCAAAGGCTTAATTCGGAGAAAGACTTTAAAGTGGATGAAACTTTGGAAAAGGAAAAGACGGATAAAATTAAAGACATTCTCGATGATCCCAATTTGAACAACACGGACAAAATTAATCGCTATAATCACGTGCTCTCGAGGGTTATTAATAAAAGATCGAAGAAAAAAGTTAAAAAACCGAAAATACAAAATTGGAGTCCGGAGATTGCTTCCGGCGTGCCGTCATATATGACTTCGGAATGTTTAGATTTATACAAGTGGTTAGAGTTATCATTGAAAATTAAATGGACTGACGCCGGGGAGTTGATTTACAACAAGCGTAGAGTCGTAGGATCGAACATCGTCGATCTCCTAGCTTATTCAGTATCGAAATCCAAGAAAAAAATCGCCGTTACGGGCTCGAAAGAGTTCTACGAATTGTTGTATAAAGTGAACGCGCCTAGATCTCTAATAAAAATCCGCCAACGTGACGTCATCCCACCCGAGAAGAGGGAATATAAAGATGAAACGGAAGATGAGTATTATTCCGACGATAGCGGACCAATGAAGGGTCGCGGTTTCTGTAATTGGATTTCATTATAATATTTATACCAATAAAATACACTTGAATATATTTTCTCGATTCATTTATTAATTAGGCTTTGACATGGAGAGTGGTAATGTCGAGGCTGTCTCTGTAGGACTTTTAGCGTCTCTATTCGAGTCATTTATAAATTCCCCCAAGCTATTAACTGCAGTTTTAATTGTATTTATAATAATAATTATAGAAGTAAGCGATTTTGTATTCTGGCATTATAGTACTTCGAACAACTGTTCATTCAATGGAAGAATTTAAAAAGATATATAATAAGGTTTCGGATCCGGGTTCTTACGGTAGTGTTGACGGCTTATACCGAGCGGCTAAAGACCGAGGATTAAAGGTTACTATCAGAGAAATAAGCGATTTCCTGAAAACCCAAGATACTTATACGCTTCACAGGAGTGCGAGGAAGCACTTCACTAGAAATAAAACTATAGTCTACGGGATCGACGAACAGTGGCAAATAGACTTGGCTGATTTGAAGAGTATTACCAGATATAATAATGGTTTCCGTTATCTATTATGCTGTATCGACGTCTTCAGTAAGTTTGCCATCGTGGTTGCGATCAAGGACAAGAAAGGAAAGACTATTCTCGGAGCGTTAAACGATATTTTGGATTCCGGACGTTCACCGAAACGAATCCAATCGGATCACGGTAATGAGTTTGTATGCAAGGAAGTACAAAACGAGTTAAAACGTAGAGGGATAAAGTTTTTCGCCCCTGAATCGGAACTGAGAGCGACGATAGTAGAGAGATTTAACCGGACTTTGAAGACTCGAATGTATCGATATTTTGCGGAAAATAATACCTTCAAATATACCAATGTTCTAAAAGATATGGTGAAAGCTTATAATCATAGTTATCATCGATCTATAAAGTGTAAACCCGTCGATGTCACGCCGGCTACATCTAAACGTGTTTGGGAAAATCTATATGGTGACATATATTTCTCGACTCCGCTTTCTTTCCCCTTTGATGTTGGTGACGTAGTTCATATAAGTAAACACAAGAATCTCTTCGATAAGGGATACATACCTACATGGTCGGAAGAACTTTTCAAAATTTCCGAGAGATTAGCTCGTAGTCCTCCTGTATATAAGATACGCGACTTGAAAGAAGAGCTCATTACTGGGATTTTTTACCGAGAGCAACTACAGAAAATTGGCAAGGACCTGAGTAACAGCGCTTTTAAAATCGAAAAAGTGTTGAAAAAACGACGTAAGGCTGACGGAAGTATCGAGAGATTCGTTCGCTGGAAAGGATACCCGCCATCATTCGATAGTTGGGTGCAAGAAATTGACCTTGCATGATGACGTTCTACATCACCCTACCGTCAGACAGTTCTATGAGTTACTTCCCCGGGAATACGATCAGTAAATTCCGAACACATTTACCGGAATCGGTTAAATTACAAGGACCATACGAAGTGGCTTTGGTAGAATTCAGCTATCCCCGCACATGGAGCAATATGAGATCGTCGTGCTGGATATCTTTAACTAACCACGGGGAAAATATAAATAGCACGAGTCATTCGAGAGTGGTAGAACTCCCTGCGGGTTACTACGGGAATATAGAAGACCTATTGGAGCAACTCAATTACGACGAAGATGATATCTCGAACGTGACTATACTGAAAAAGGAGACGCCAGTCGAGGGTGATATGTTTGAGTCGGAGACGACGACGAATGTTAAATACACGTTTAGTTATATCGCGCGATTACGACGTGTGGAAGTTTCCGTAAAACCGGATCACTCGTTAACTATACCGGGAGAGTTGGCGGTCATGTTGGGATTTACGAAAGACCATACAAAAACTACGACGATCGTCCACGCGAGAATAGCCAGTTATCCGGTGGATTTAGACGCGGGTCTACATTCACTCTTCATATATTCTGATATCGTTGAAAGTAGGGCTGTAGGTGACGCCCATGTTCCGCTTCTACGAATAACGAGCGTTCAAGGGAATGACGGGGATACGGTAGACAGAGAATTTTCACGTCCTCATTACCTCCCAGTCTCCTGCAATTCCTTTCAATCTATCGAAATTAACATTATGAGTGAAATGGGTGTACCCGTCAAGTTCGAAAGAGGTAAAGTTCATTCGACTCTACATTTTAGACCACGAAGAATGTGGTCGCCCTTATAAATAAGCCGACAGTATGGACGTGCTCGCCATTCTTATCGAGAGAGTTAAACGAGACGCATCATGAAGCAAAAACCGTCCTCCACCCAGTCGGACTACGATCGTCACTTCTTAAATCAAATTGGACACGGGATTAAGGTCGACTACGCTAAATATTTCCCGTTCAACAAGGATACGGTCTAGGAAACTTTATCGCCTCGGCCTTCCCTCGAGCCGTACCGCTTTTGAAGAAGGGAGCCATGTATCTTGGGAAAAAACTGTTAAATATGGGATCTAAAATCGTTACCGACGTAGCCAGCGGAATTCCCGTAAAATCCGCGGCTAAATCTCGAGGAAAAGACGCCGCGAGAGATGTCGTAATCAGTGCCGCGGACGAAATCGCTAGAATGACTGGAAATGGGCATAAAAGAAAGTGTAAGCGTCGAAGACTAGTCAGTTCAGCAACGAACGGGAAGAAGACCGTTCTTAAAACCCTCCGATATATTTTCTACAATATAATGGCACATATCCATCCCGATTCCCAAGGTTCGGTTAGCTCCGAAGTCGAACTTTTCAACGTACCGCTAACGAACGCTAGTATAGTTAGTGGCGAATGGGTCGAGTATAGTCCCATCTCGAACATTAACGAAAATTCAACTCTAACCTTCGCCGTGGCCGGAAACTCCGATACGTACATTGATTTGTCCAAAACTTTGTTACATCTTCAAGTTAGACTCGTCGACCCAGCGGACGGGAGAACAATTCCAGCGGCGGCAGTACTCAATGCAGCTGGAGTAATCACCACACCGGCGGACGTGGTGGAGCCCGTGAATCTGTTTCATTCGAGTCTTTTTAGCGAGGTTCACGTTTCCTTGGGCGATAGATCGGTAACGCCATCGCCGCAGAACTATGCCTACAAGGCCATGTTTCAAACAACCGTGACATTTGGTGGACCTGCGAAAACGAGTTTTCTAACGGCCGCCATGTACTACAAGGATACAGCCGGAAAATTCAATACTCCGTCGGAAAATGAAGGATTCAAGAAAAGAGCAAGTTTCGCCAAACAAGGGACTATAGATATGATCGATGCGGTTCACACGGACTTGTGTCAACAGTCACGTTTTATTCCGAACATGATTGACCTGAAATTTAAATTTATTAAAAGCTCCAACGAATTTTGTATTCAAACCTTAGCGGGTGGCGTTAGATGGAAGGTACAATACGAACTCGCTTCCCTGTATATCAGAAAAGTAAAATTAACTCCCGAGATTACAATTGCCCACGCCAAATGTCTCGAGCTAGCTACCATGAAATATCCAATAACTCGAACAGAGTGTAACTCTTTTTCCATAAACAGTGGAACTAAAATCTGCGTTAGAGATAATCTCTTTATGGGACAATTACCCAAACGAGTCCTTTTCGCTCTGGTAGAACAGAACGCCTATCTAGGCGATTATATCCAGTCACCCTTTAATTTCCAACACTTTGATTTAAATCATATCGCTCTCTACCTCGACGGAACTAGCGTTCCTCACAAGCCTTTAACCCCTAATTTCGAGGGACATCAGTACATGAGATCGTACACTAATCTTTTCACTCAAACATCCCAATGGTTCATTGACGAAGGGAACTTTATCTCACGCGAAGAGTTTCCTGGAGGGAACTGTATTTTCGTATTTGATTTGAGTGCTGACCTCAGTTGTTCAGCTTCGCAATTTCAGTTGATAAAGAATGGTAATTTGCGCTTAGAATTAAAGTTCGCCAAGGATTTGCCGAAGACTGTTAGCGTATTATACTACGCTGAGTTTCAAAATTTAATTGAAATTGACAAAAACAGGAACGTTATTTACGATTATACCAATTAGAAAATGGACTCGCGGCAGATATCTAAAATAATGGAAAAAGATTCGTTCACTAAAGGTCTGTTTCGAGGTATTTTCGCAGCCGATAAATTGCCCAAAACTGTTAAAACCTTTCCTTCACTCTATATTGTAAATACGGGATTATCACATACCGAAGGCGAACATTGGACGGCTATCTATTTTTCTCGGAATAAGAATACAGAGTTCTTTGACAGTTTCGGTAACCCGCCCGACATGTTTAAATTTAACGATTTTGTGGAAAGAAACAGTATAACTGTTACATTTAACTCCAAACAATTACAAGGGAACTTTAGTATGACTTGTGGCGGATATTGCGTTTATTTTGCTTTGTATAGATGTAGAGGTGTTAAATTGTTTAATATATGTGCAAGATTTAAAAAAGATAAAAATGTCAATGATAAAATGATTTTGGAATTTATGTATAAGAGATTTTCAATAAACTTTTTGTAAAATACTTGTGTTTTTTATCTAACCTAACCTAACCTAATTTAAACTAATCTAACCTAACCTAATTTTAGTTGACTTAACCAATTGACGGGAGGGCACACATGCGCGGTTGTCGTCAGGCGCGCGCGATTCAAATTTCAAACGCGCGCGGTTAATTTACCAACGCGTCGCGGCGCGGTAGTCGCGGGGGGCATTCCCTTCGCCCTGACCTTTGATTTAGGCTTATAATAGGCTTATGAAGAATGGGTAAAAATAAATTCAAAGTTTAGATTCATACTATTTTTTTAATATCTCATTCATAACAGAAAAAAAAAAACATTTGATAGAAAAATTTAGAAAAAACTATTCCTTTGGAATTTTACAGTGACCATGGGCCAGGTTGGAAATTCCGTCTATGACGTATCTTTTGTCATCGCATAGGTTTAGGCATAGTTTGGTTTGCCTTATGGTGCTGAGTTCATGCCGGTGACTGACGATTCGTTTCATCTCCTCCACCGTCAGTTTTCTTTTGAGGAGGCATTCCCGATACTGAGCGTGGCGGACTTTCTTCTGGACAACTCTACGGCATATGCCCTTTGCCGTCTTCTTTTCTCCCTTGGCCGAGAGCATAGAATACATTTTGGGCCTTAAGCCACAAAATTCCTGGATGGGTGTTCCGTCGAGTTCATCCTTCAATTTTCCCAACACCTTCTTGTTGGCATCGCTGTATAGCGGATGGTCCTTGGGGTATCCGGAAAAGTCGTACAAGTCAGTCTTTGCAGCAAAATCCCGATAGAGGTCTTCAGTCTCGATCTGGTAGGTTAACGAGTCAGTGTCCGTGAAGAGAAGTTTGGCGGCGTCTCCATACTGGGCTCGGATGACGTCGTAATGGAACCGGTACATCAAGAGTTTCGACAAGTCCAAAATGGCGAAGCCGATATAAATCGGACGGTTGAGGACGAGAGCCTTGTGACTGCGATGAATCCCCACCAGATCGTTCTTGAAGACCGTGAAACGTCTAAAGGTCGGGGAGCTGGCCTTCTTGATGGCCCGTTCCGGAGTTTGCACGAGGTTAAAGTTTATCCGATTGCGCAAGTTTTCCATAGTCTTGCCTATGAAAGAAACATTAATTAAATTAGGGTGGGTAATTGGATTAGGTTAGTTTAGGTTGGGTTAGGTTAGGTTACATACCATAGACTGCGTTGTTCATCAGCTTGAAGAAATCATTCTCGAACACGTTGGTGGCCATCCTTCGCTTCTCCGTGTTGAAATCTATGAACGGTTTCAACCACGGTCCCTGGGTGAATGTTAATATACGATGGATTTTCGTGATTATCAATCCCTTGGAGACGTAGTATTGAAGATTCCTGTAGTGAATGACGTATTTCTCCTTCGTATAAAGGGAAGGCACGAGTTTCGGAAAATTGTCCTTCTCCTTTAGTCCGAGTTCCTTTAACTGTTCCTTGGAGTAAGGAGATAATTCTTCGGTGGTGATAACTCGTTTCTCCGGTGCCAGCGGGTAGCAGTTATGCTCGTCGTGTAAGTGCTCGGGGTATTCCAAATCGACCTCCAGGATATATCCGGTCTCGTCATCGTCGGGGTGACTAAGGATGATTTCCTCCGTGAAGTCGGGGCAAGCTCCGATCCACTTGAAGCCGCTTATCGGTAGATAGTCACACATTGCCGTCCCGTACAGGTTGTTGCAATCTAAAAATTTGAATTAATAACCTTTTCGGAATAGAATTAACTATTAACTTACCCGTATAGACGATGTAATTGCTAGGTTTTGTCGGATTGAACGTCTCCGGCAAATCCTTATTATTAGCCTCCGCAAGCCTGTGGCTAATCATCGCGACTCCGCCGCGTATCCCTTTCTCGATGAAAAGATGCATGTCCAAATCTAGGAGTAACTCCAGCTTGACGCCAGTCATACTCAAGGCGCTTTCCCAAGCGAATCCCGGACCAGTGAAGGCGTGTGTACAGTCGAGACCGTAATAATCCATACACATGGTCCGGAAGCTCTGGAAAATGTCCGCCAAGAGTATGACATCTGACTGGACGTACAAGTCGTGGTACTCTCCTAAAATAAAAAAAAATATTATTTCCTAACCTAATCTAACCTAACCTAGCAATATATTTAACTTACCTAGATTTTGGATGTTGAACTTTTCCCATACTGTCTGGGCGTGGGCGTAGTCAGCGTCAGTGATAGGTTCTTCCGTCAGAGTATTAAAGAAAGCTTCCTTCGGCGGCAATTGGGTTTCATCAAATCTCGCTTCGCCGTCCATGTAATCGTACGCGTAGACTTGTTTACGAAGTAAGAGTTGAACTTCATCCGGCTGGTAGATACTATTCATGCATGGAAACTTGTCCATACCGCCTTTAGCGAGATTTGACGCCAAAGCCTCTAACAATGCGGGCATGAACCTGATGGTGTCGAGGAAGCGTAGGCCACCTAGTGAGAAAGATATGTACTTCTCACTGGTACTGGGGATGCATTTGATCTCATGTTCCTTGATTAGCCCGATTTTGTCCATAATTAAATGAGCGTCGTAGCTGAAAAAAAAATAAAAAATAACTTTGAAAATATTTAAAAATATTTACTCAGATAGATTATGGAGAAAGACGGGGATGAACTTCGGCGCCTTTAATTTTAAGTTGCAGGAGTTGTGGGCTGCTCCTCGAAATGATCCATCGGTGTGGTCATGATCGCGGACTTTGTAGTCGGTGGCGGTGAAACCCTTACCGCAAACGTAACAAGTTGATGATGTTAGGAAAGCTACTTCCTCCGCCGGGGAAAGACACATGGGAACGTTCTCTTTGATTTTCTCAACCAAAATCTTTTCCTCGGCTAAAAGTTTCTCCAGAAACTTCTCCGTTGCGTCTTTCCCCCGATACGTCACGGGTTCTGATGGTATTCCGTCCGGGCCAATAATCACGTAACTGAACCCGCATGATACGTGATGGGCCAGCGTGGTCGAAGATGAGAGAGTGGGGTCGGGCATACATGTAGAGACTTTAGGGAGGATAGCCTCAAAGTCGGCGAATATGACAAACTTGTTCTATAAAAGAAAAAATTAATTAGAAATAAATAAAAAGAAATAAAATAAATAAAAATATATGTCAAACTTACTTTTTGTCTCCATCCAAATTTCTGGAACTCTAGTATGGGTTCCTTATTTGGCATGATAATTTTCTGTGGTCCATGAATACTGCACTCTTTAACGTGATCATCCCGATTACGTTCAGAATTCACACCAGTGAAACGATGTAGGCAATACCGGCAGCAAAATGTAGTATGCCCATTCTTCGTAAAACCGCTGAGTAACCGACTTAGACTACGAATCAGGCAGAAATGTTTTTTCTCGCCCTTGGTGATTAGAAGAAGATCGATTTGACGCGCTTTCTCAACTCTATTAGCACTAATGTGTAGAGGGAAAACGAACTTCTCGTAGCCGAATATGTTAACCGACAAATTGTTAATATCCTCAAACTTCTTTAATTTTTCCGCGTTTAGTTCAAAAGGGAATGTTATTCCCGTTATATCTAACTCATCCTGAAATCTTATATATTTCTGGACACGATAAGGATCTTTTTTTGCCGGGTGTAAATGAGCTAGGATGGACCATAGAAAACACCGATTGTCATCGTTTTTAATGTTTGTGATAGCCTTTTTAACGGCGAGCACCTTGGGTAGTTCGAAAAAAGATCCCCCTACGAGAGGTAAATAAGTGATTATATTTACTTGCATAAATAAGATCCGGTCTATGGTCCATCCGCTCCCACGCTTTTGAAATTCCTCGATTTTACGTTTTAGAGTTTCCATACACGCGTCTATTTGACTATTAATAGTGTCTGCAGTCAAAGTTACTTGCACGTCACTATTATGATACGCGATAAACTCCACCTCCTCACCCGTATTGACCTCACGCACGTACCGAACTCGCATGGTTAAATACCATTTGAGTCCTTTGTCCTGCGCTAACTTTGCTTGAAGATAGTTAAGGAGGGCTAATCTATAGCGATTGACTAAAACATCCGCGTCCGTTTCCGTGTCTCCTCTAATTGATCGAAGGTGTGAGGGACATCCTGAGTGGCGAGGTCTGGCTGTGGGATGGCATCTGCTTCACGGTCTTCCATCTCCCGCATGAAATTCTGTAACTTCTCGTTCTCCTGGTTGTTGAGCGTTCCCATCGGAAATTCCTCGTCGTCGAGAAATTCTTTGAGTCCTGGATCATTTTGACTCTCCAAAAAACCCCTCTCTAGATCGTCGGGGACGCTCGTGGTGGATGGAGCGGCGGTAGTCGAAGCGGTCGAAGTTGACGGGATGTCGACGGAAGTTGAAGGGACGGACCTGGAAGCTGGCATCATTGCTATGGTCCATGGTGGAGATCCGTCTGTCTTCGCCTTCTTAACGTCCTTCATAAGGACGGTGTCCAAGCGACGTTTGGATCCGGATGATGAAGCTGGATGATGGTGGGCAATAATATGCCGGGCAACGCTTTCCTTCCTCGTGAAGGTCATAGCGCAAAAACTACACGGAAATTTAATATCCCCGTGTTTTTCACGTTCAGGACGAGTTAAACTTTTACTTTGGGCGAACTTAGCCCAGCAAATACCGCAGATGACCATATTTAAACTAAGTTCTAAGTAGTTTCTAATTGAAAGCTTTAATATTTACTGGTGGAGATGATGTTGCTTGAAGAGAGCAGGAACTTGTAATGTTTTCGATTTGGAAAAATTCAGTATTTATACCCTTTCTTATCTTAAACAATGAGTCACTGATTAATTGGGGAAACGCTAGCCTTTATCTCACTCTGAAAGTATCGACCTTGATTAGAATTAGCAGTGGCCATTTTGAAATCAATGATGGGAAAGACAAATAAAACTTAAAACTTAACCAAGAGAATTTTTCCGTTGGTAAAACTCCTTTGATATGAACAGAATATGAAAAGTTTTATTTGCTTACTATATCAATATTAAGAAATGAGTCATTTATTTAGAGTATGAATATTTTATTTTGTATTTACAAATATTGTTTCGAAATGCAAATAATTCTAGTCACCATTTGCTTGCAAAAATCGAAACTACAAAAAAAAGTTGAATTATTAAATATTTCAGTAATTAATTGGATATTTAAATTATTTACAGCACTTGTAAAGTTAATTTCTACCCGTTCCGTCCATTCATGTAAAAGACAATCATGTTGATTTTGAGATGGATGGTCAATGAGACACCCGTTACACGAGTTTTTAATAAGTTCCGTTAGCTGTGAAACTACTATGTCCTTTATATCTTGGTAGACTTTCTTAGTTTCGTTAATATATCCTAGCTTTTATACCCATAAATAAGCGTCATATCTGTACTTAAAGATGGGAAATAGGTTTTATCAATGACGTATTGGGTTTTTACCAAGCGATTCAGAGTCAAAATCAGTACTTGAGTTGGGAAATAGGTTTTACCGACGACGCGTAGGTTTTTACCAAGCGTCATATCAGTACTTGAACTTGGGAAATACGTTTTACCAATGCCGCGTAGGGTTTAACCACTAGCTTTAATTGTATATATCATTAGGGTATTTCAATTTTCATACACGTTGTAATTAGGCCTAACTTTCCATTTTAATTTGATATCGTGGTGTTCGCCAACTTGTTTGAGTATTTTTCAGCATTTACTATAATGTTTTAGACAAATAATCGTATATATGCAGTTTAAATTTATAGTTATGTTTACTTGGAGAAATTCTTCTAGTTATTTGTTAAGATATATTTGAATATCCATCTATTTATCTGGTGTGTTTTGAGATAGGACACGCAAAGACTTTTCGTCGATAACATGATACTACTGATAGGAGAACCGCGCGAAATTCGAAAACGATAAAGGCTTAAAGAGGTTTCAGTATAGGTTATAGATTCACATTTGCTTTAGCGCCTTATCATTGAAACTAATATATGAACATAGAGATAAGAATCAAGAATATATCAAACAAACATGATTGACGAAATTCATAGTTAACCCTATCTTCATATGGTAAATCGTAAACAGTAGAGATACCAAAGCTTACAATTTTTCCCATGATTAAAATATTTTCGCGCCTTAATATTTAAATTTTCAATCACTTGATATAAGAAGAGCCGAGAAAAATAGATAATGTTTACCCAAGATAAGGGAATGACCGAGAAACAAACGGTGCTTAAGGAGAAAAGTAGATAACTGAAATGACCAAGTTAACAAAGCCGTCAACCCCCAGCCTATGGGTCCCGGGTTCGAAACCCGGAATAAAAAAAAAAAAAAAAAATTTGAAAAAATTCAAAATGGTGACGGCACCACCGGAACCACCGGCACCACCAGGCACCACCTGCGTTTGAATCGGCAAAAACTATCTACTGTTATGTTAGGTTAGTTAATCGCAGGAACTAGCCCTTCACTTTAACAAGTTAATTCCTAGCTCAGGCTAACTCGTCCCCCTCTTGTGTTATTTTAGGTTAGGTTAGGTTAATCCGTCGAAATAGCCAATCCCTCTAACTAGTTAATCCCTCGGGGTACCCCGTCCATCTGGTCCGTATATCAAATTACAATTTGTATTTGATCAATTTGAAATAGATTTAAAGATTCTTATGCAATTAACCTTTTCAAAAAACATTTGAAAACATTTCATTTTAAACCCTAAAATTTGGAGCTTTGTGCTCATGGTTCTTTATCCCTAATTACAATTTATTTTCTTAACACCCCGGCCCTACGACAATAACTTATTAAATTTAAGTCAAAATATTTTGGTCTGACTAATTTAGAGCAATAATTTCGAATTTTGGATTAAATTTCTTTATTTCGTTATTTCACATAGCCACAAAACTTTTATTTTTTAATTTGGTGAAAAGCTCTACCCAATAACATTTTCCCTGGCCTACGATCGAGTGCCAAGAATTATTTGAAAATGAAAAGTGAACGACAATTAAAAAGGCCACTCGAATAACCCTTAAATAATAGACGAAAAAACTTTTCAATTATCGTGCTCCGGTTTTCGCTTCAAACCTTGTGGGGGCGGAGGGGTGCTATGTATGCTGAAGGTTTTTTTTAGCAATTTTTGTACATTTATCTCCCCTACAATTTCATTACAAACTTCAACATTACACGGTGCTTTCCTTGTGTGTAAGATTACAGAATTTTTGTCCGGGGTTTAAGATTTTAACTAATTTGAAATAACCAAAGGTTGATAGTTAATTAATTTTCGAAGTTGAAGCGAATATCAACACGAAAGTGGGATTTTGAAAAAGTGGATTTTGAACCACATCTTGACCATTTAATTAGAAGATATCAAATATTGGTGACTAGATGGTATCCTGGGTGTCAAAACAATACACGGAAAAGTGATGTAAGTGTTAAGTTGGGATCTACCTATTCGACCGAATCGCATTGGACCGAATCTCATTCGGCTGAAAAATTCTAGCTAATATATTAAAAATCTAGCCCAACGGCGGGTTTCGATTGAATGGGAATATTATCCCATTCGATTGAAAAAATATTTTTACTTTATATATGCAGCATTATTTTTTAAGCTGAAATAAATATGTTATATTTCGATGGGGTTTTCGTCTCACCGTGGTCTAGTGGTAAAGCGTCGGTCTGTCACGCAGAAAATCTTGGTTCGAGTCCTGGTCGGTAAAGGTAAGTTACCATATTATATAATTTAAACTTTGTTTGTAAACAAGCCATATTAAATCTTTAATAATATCTTTTACAGCTGCGCCATGGAGATATTCGTCTTTATGAAAGCGTGAAATCTAGAGACGGGAACATTGCACTAGATTTACGATCATTGAAACCTTAGCGTCGTCTGTAAATGTTTATAATTTGTTTAATTTAAAATAATTTTTATTATGGTTTTTCTGAAATATATTTTATATAATTTTTAAAATTAAATTAGATTAGGTTAAGTATGGTTAGGTTAGGTTTATAATTTGTTTAATTTAAAATAATTTTTATTATGGTTTTTCTGAAATATATTTTATATAATTTTTAAAATTAAATTAGATTAGGTTAAGTATGGTTAGGTTAGGTTACAATTAGTTCCAATAATAACTCGTTCAATAATGCTATTATTTTATTGGTTTCTTTCGATTAAAACCAACTGTGATATTACATAGTTGGAATTTATATACTAAATATTTGGGAACAAATAGGTATTTTAAGGGTTATTGTTGAATATCTAAAAAACAAATATTCGCAGAAAAATTGACCTACCCGAGAAAATGCATCGAAATAAAAATCGCACAATTTGGCTGGATCGGTCGAATGGGATTCGGTCGAACGCGATTCGGTCCAATGGGGCAGAGCCGTTAAGTTTTATCCATTCCCAAAACCTATAAAGCTCGCGATTAAGTGTGCAAAATGGGTTCAAATTTGCAAAAAATCTTGCCTCCAAGTGCTGTAAGGGTACATTGGTTTGTCTGTTCAAAGCATTTTTCGGGCGGTAATGGTCCAACAGAGAGATATCCGGATCCTTTACCCATGGCGATAAGCAGAGATTCAAGCAAAGATTCTCCTAATATAGAGAATACGAATACCAAACCTCAATTAAATTATGTTTGCACAATGGACGATGATGTCGTAAAATGTCTTGATGACAACCATGTCGATGTATCGAAATCTAAATTTTGAATCAATAATAAAAACACGACAAGTAGGCCCATTGATCATTATGGTAAAATTATGAGTAGGCCAACAGTACCAAATGATGAAATTATGGGTAGGCCAATTGTTCTAAACGATCAAATTTAGCGTAGGCCAATAGTCCTAAACGATCAAATTATGAGTAGGTCTATAGATCATGCCGAGAAATCCTTGAAAAGGTGTTGTTTTTATTTTGACAAGACAGTGAAAAGGCTTCGTGTTTATAACCATGATGCCATGATAGATCCTTTTGTTCTTGACGATGAAACGCTGAAAAGATTTCGTGTTCTGAACGACAACAGGCTCAAAAAGAGGCTTAGTGTTCATGATGATGACACGATGAAAAGGCTTATGGTTCATGACGATGACACGATGAAAAGGCTTAGTGTTCATGACGATGACACGATGAAAAGGCTAAGTGTTCATGACGATGACACGATGAAAAGGCTTAGTGTTCATGACGATGACACGATGAAAAGGCTGAGTGTTCATGACGAAGACACGCTGAAAAGGCTTAGTGTTCATGACGATGACACGCTGAAAAGGCTTAGTATTCATGACGATGACACGCTGAAAAGGCTTGGTGTTCATGACGATCACACACTGAAAAGGCTTAGTGTTCATGACGATGACACGCTGAAAAGGCTTAGTGTCCATGACGATGACACGCTGAAAAAGATTAGTGTCCATGACGATGACACGCTGAAAAAGATTAGTGTTCGTGACGATGACACACTGAGTGTTCATGGTGAAGACACGGAACCCGTGAGCTACGAAGGCCCAATGACATCGCCAAGGAGTCACGATGGTTTATATAAAACAGTGTTTCCCGTTAACAAATACAGAATTTATTACCTAAAGAATCAAGAATGGATTAGAAAAAAACAAGCCTTCTTTATGAAGAAAAAAGATCCCAAATTAAAAAAATGCAAAAGGTTGATTATGAAAAAAATAAATCTCAAATAGCTGGAAAAAAGTCGATTTATTATGAAAAAAAATAAATCTCAAATACAGGAAAATAAATCGATTTATTATGAAAAAAAAAATCTATAATAGCGGGGAAAAAGTCGATTTATTATGAAAAAATAAATCTCAAATACAGTAAAATAAATCGATTTATTATGAAAAAAATAAATCTAAAATAGCGGGGAAAAAGTCGATTTATTATGAAAAATAAATCTCAAATACAGGAAAATAAATCGATTTATTATGAAAAAAATAAATCTAAAATAGCGGGGAAAAAGTCGATTTATTATGAAAAAATAAATCTCAAATACAGGAAAATAAATCGATTTATTATGAAAAAATAAATCTCAAATAGCGGAAAAACAATCGATTTATTATGAAAAAAATAAATCTCAAATAGCGGAAAAAAAATCAATTTACTATGAAAAAAATAAATCTCAAATAGCGGGAATGAATGCTATTTATCGTGAGGCTAACCACGATGTTTGCAAAGCTTATCAAGCTCGCTACGTTTCTCGCCATTCTCTAAAGGAAAAAGGTAGATTACATGCTTACGGAAAATCTAAACCACAAAAATACAGAAAAAACCAAGCTGCGTACGTCGTAAGGAATCGAGAAGCGATTCGTGACAGAGTGAACTTTTCGAAAGCGAAATTAGATAAAATAAACGCTTCTGTGAAAGCGTCGAAATTAAGTCTTTACTATAAAAAATACAGAAATGTCCAAAGACAAACACATAACTTAAAACACTCAAAGTTACGGGGGAAAAAATATATGACAGACGTGCTTGCTATTAAACTAATCAAAAATTTAGTTGGTAGCGTAGTTAAAAATACCGAAAGATTAGCCCCAAAAATTGTGGCTAAACAGATTGAAGCCGAACTCCTCGCTGCCCTGGCTTTGAAATTAAAAACCGTAATAAATGCCAAACTTAAATCTCAGGCATCTGTGTTTGGCAAACGATGCCCATGTATCTTGAAAAGAATGCCGGATCAGTCATTAAATGCGGAAAATCTGTTGAAGGCCATTGGAGGTGAAAGAAAACATTGTTCCAATAGCGAAACAACTTTTGGGATATTGCCTACCATCCTTTGGGCGAAAGTGAAAAGGTTCTAGAAGTAATGGATGATGGCGTTGTCTCAAACGTTTTCACAATGGTAAAAGAGACCGAAAACGAAGAGAACGTAGACGAGGCTCGACCTGGAAATGGGTTTCCTTTGTCGGAAAACCAGAATACAGATCCAAGCCAAAATACAGACCCAAGTCAGAAAATAGTCAAAAATCCAGGCGTATATTGGGTATGTGAGTCGTATTGAAATATTCGTAAAAATTCTCTCCGGAGATTGCCTGATATTATACTGAGTTTTGCATCATGCAAAGACGGATTTTACTCTAACCTTGACGGATGTGTATTTCGTGATTTGAATTCTTCCCTCAATCCGTTTGAAAGGATGCCTAGAGACAACCTTGATCCTGGTTTTCTCAAGCTTGTGTCGGCTGTACCTTGGCGTTACGATATAACGCAAGGTCATAGTCTCCCTTTTTTTTTAGAATATAAAATGCCCGAGTATATTGAGGCTTCACAGGGAATTGACACCACACTTTTCCGCGATGAGAACTTTTGTGAGAAAGATTTACAAACTGAGAGCACTAGCTCTGGGACATAAATCTCTTACTAACGCTCTTGCAAGGGCTGATATAGAATAATTAAAAAGAAAGGTCCAAGATATTCAAAGGTTGCTCAGAGAAAAAAGAAACGCAAAGCTGTTCAAGAAAACGAACAAGGCGGTATTTTAACGACGATTCGTCCCACTGTTAACGAACAGGAACTGACGAAAATCTACGAAAAACAATAATATCATTGCTTCATAGAAATGAACGAATTTCACGACACTCCTTGTGACTGTTGTGACATATTGTACCAATTAAAAAACCTGAAAAATCTCGAAAAATTGGTTTCTAAACGTGAATTAGACAATAACCAAGCGCTCAACATATTGAGAACGGCTTGGCAATTGCAACGGCCTGACATTCCTGATTTCGATTATCAGGCTGAAATAAACTTGTGCAACTGTTGCTCGAAAACCTTGTTCACCGAAAGATTGCCGGCGAGGTGTTTTTTGAATGGGCTCCAAGTTGAGCCTGTACCTAAAGAAATTGCCGATTTGAATATTTTTGAAAAAATGCTAATTCAAAAAGGGAAAGCCTTCCAAACAGTCGTGCGTTAGGAACGCAACTGAAAACATTCAACAATACCGGTCTCACCCCAGCTATAAAAGGGAAAGTTTTATATTTACCGCTTCCCTTGCAGAGTAATACAGACTTGATTCCGAAAGAATTACCGAAAAATCACGAGCTCCACATCCTCGTTAATGGATTACCGACTCAAAACAAGTTAGTTTGGCAGTCGTTGGTTCGGTTGGACAAAGTGCGCGACGCTTTAGTTAAACTTAAAGAGATCAATCATTTGTACGCCGATCTCGAAGTCAAGCAATGTGACGTTGAATACGTTTGCGGAGGCATTGAAGAGGAGAAATTACGAGTATGTACCCAACCTGAAGCTTTGTTGGAGAAACTTACAAAAACTCAAGAAAAAGAAATATATGATCATTATTCGATTCATCCAATAAACGGCAAGAATCCGAAAGACGTTCTCGAAACTTTTCAAATGAAACGAGTAGAAGACGAACCTTTAAGCATGTTCGAAAAGAATCTCGATTATCTTTGCTTTCCCGATTTATATCCGACCGGAAAGTTCGGGCGATACGCTGACCGGCCTTTCGGCCCTCTGAAAGACTCCGATTTTAGAGTGTCAAGAATCAGGAACAAAAACTGAAGGTTTTCTCTGAACGAGCAGTACTTGTTTCATACTTTTTACGAGAGTGAAATAAAATCCATGTCTAGTGCTGTTAATTACATAATGAGAGTGTCTAATTTTCATCGCATGTCAGTAAATTCTCTGATCGAAAAAGCCGACGCTAAAAGTAAGGAACTTGAAATGGCACTGTCCTCTTTTATGAGAAGTTTGCGAGGTACGCAAGAGTACTGGTTCCAAAGAACTCTTGACTTGAACACCATGCGCCGAGATTTCGGCTCCCCGTCGTGGTTCGTGACGTTATCGTGCGCGGAGTATGATTGGACTCATCTGCACGACCACTTGAAGTTATATCAAGATTCGAGTAGGAGCGTTAGCGAATTGTGTAGCAATGACCCACTTGGAGTCAGCTTACATTACCACAATCGCTTCCGCTCCGTTTTAAGACACCTTTTTCTTACCAAGGACAATCCAGTTCTCGGTCCCGTGGAACATTATTTCTGGCGTGTGGAACACCAGGCTAGGGGCGCTCCGCACGTTCACATGTTATTATGGATTAATGACGCCCCACAAATAGGCGTTGCCAGTGCGGAAGAAATAATGATTTTCGTAGCGAAATTTGCTACGTGTTCACTTCCTGATAAGATTGCTAGTCCAACATTGTTCTCATACGTTCACAAATATCAGAGCCACAAGTGCAACCCGTCCTGTCAAAGAAAGGGAAAATGGGGCAAAAACCCCCGAGTAAGTGTCGCTTCAAGTTTCCTAGGGCACTATTAAACAATACATAGCTGGTAAAACTGGGCGCCTGTACGAACTTCATAGAAAGGAAAATGAAACGCTTATGAACGATTACAATCCGGCTTTGCTTCTGGCTATGCAAGCTAATATGGACGTTCAGTTCATTGCTACTTACGTAACTGGTTACGTGTCCAAAAAGGAGAAGTCTAACGATGACGATCTTTGGAACGAATTAGCGGGAAAAGATCTGCACAGTCGCTTGTGGTCTTTTGGCCTAAAAAGATTAACGCACAGAGAATGCGGAGCGTACGAAGTCGTGGACCGTATCTTGGGTCATCATTTGTACGGAAAGTCGGAATCTATGGTTTATGTCAACACGTACAAAAAAGAAAACCGAAAACGCCAGTTAAAACCGTTCAAAGAATTGGAAGCTTTGCGAAAAGCTGACCCTGAAAGCGACGACATTTTCGCAATCCAGTTGGTCGATGACATTTATCCGAATCGACCGGATGAGTTGGAAAATGAGTCCTTGTACGAAATTGCCCGGTTTTATGAACGAAAGCCGCTAAAAGGGGACCCGCCGAAAAACGCCTTCGTACTAAAAAAGGAGAAAGGAATCCTAAAAAAAAGTTTGAAACCCTTCCTGGTTCAGTTTCGCATTCATAACCCGGAAAAAAGTGACGATGATCGAGAAAACTATTGTCGCTCTTTGCTCATGTTTTCTTGCCGTGGCGAGATGGAACTTCTATCTTGGGATAAGACTTAACCTTTACAGAAGCGTTTGAGAACCATTTGCCTCACCTTGAAAAAATGAATGCTTACCACCAAAATCTGAAATCGTTCAACGAAGCGCAGAAAAAACTTAAAAAAATTCAAAACGATCAGGCTGCAAAAGAGGTCCAAACTTCAAAAAAGGGTAAATCAAACAATACCGCTACAAATGTCAACGAACATGCAGTTGACGTTGTCGACAACGCATTTCAATGTCAAGAATTAGACGAAACTGAGTTGGCCATGGTTGAAATTAATGCGGCTTTAGGTAACGACATTCTTCAGACAGAGAACGAACAAGTTGCTCTTTTGTATCCTGATCAAGAGAAAATATTCAGAAAAGTTCAAAGCTACTTTAACGAGCCTGGCGCTCACAGAAAGCCATTTTGCCTGTTTGTAAGCGGATTTGGAGGTACGGGAAAGAGTTTCCCGATACATAACATCAAAAATATGATGATATCCCGTTACCCTCGAAGCGTGGCCGTGGTGGTGCCTACGGGACTAGCTGCTTATAATATTGGTGGACTTACTATTCACAAAGTATTGACGATGCCCATTGAACACGGCAAAACTGCAAAGTACCGAAAACGTAGCGCTGAGAGAATACTCGTTCAAAAACGAACTTTAGGAATGTTGAAATTCCTCGTCATCGATGAAGTATCGATGGTCAGTTCGATACTCTTGGCCTACATTCATTTAAGACTCACCGAAGTCGCCGGTAATTACGATGAGTTGTTTGGTGGGATTTCCGTGTTGGCTTTTGGCGATCTTTTGCAATTGCATCCAGTAAAGGGTGACCCTCCATTTTGCAAACTGAGTCACATGGAAGCCAGCCTGAAAATTGGAGCAGTCGGAGGAGAAAACCCGTGGCAAAATTATTTCGAATACGACGAACTGACTATTAACAAACGGAAAAAGGGCGACACGGTTTTTGCCGATTTGCTTTCTCGCGTCAGAGTCGGTGAAATGACAAAAAAGGACGAGCCATTGCTACGATCTAGAATAATTAACAATTCGGATAACGCCGAAGTTGTTGCGGAATACTACTCAAAACTGGCCAAAGAAGGGCAAAGTCCCGTTTGCTTATTTCCTACGAACGAACTGTGCAAGCAAATTAACTCTTATAATGTTACAAAAGTGCGAGAGTCAAATCATTGTATTCATTTGTGAAGACGAAATCACTGATCCGGGTAAGAGGTTGAATAAGCCCGCAAAAGACTTGCTGGAAAAGAAGTTCTCGGATACCGCTGGCCTAGAAGCGAAACTTAAGTTGTGTGAATTAGCCAGAGTGTTGCTGCGAAGAAACCTGTCCTTAGATAATGGTTTAGTGAACGGCGCTGTGGGCACCTTGAAAGAATTTCAAAAAGATGCTACGGGAAAAGTGATCAAATTATTGATTATGTTCGATAGTAAAACCACACACGATAGAAAGAGTCAGCGCCAAATTTGAACTGATGAAAAATTATATTAAACGATGCCAATTTCCGGTTGTGCTGGCTTACGGTATTACGATCCACAAAAGTCAGGGAATGAGTTTGAAATGCGCCATAATAGACATTGGACCAAAGTGTTTTCAAAGCGGAATGGCTTACGTTGCTTTGTCTAAAATAACGGAACTCGAAGGAGTTCACCTTTTACGTTTTGAACCAAGCGAAGTTTACGCTGCTCCGAATGCTATTCGCGAATACAATAGGCTAAGAGCAAAGTAGAGAAACGACCTCCCGCAAATAAAAGTATGCGCGAAGAAACAAGCGAAGTCGAAAATGATAAAGAAAGTTAGCGATACTTTGAACAGTCATACAGCAGATGGACCAACAGAAAATAATGGGAATTTTAAAAATTTGATCTCAAATTCTTGAGATATTGTAGTTATAAAAGGTTTTGCGAGCGAAGGCAACACCTGTTACGCTAACTCATCCTTGCAGGCCCTTCTATGCATGCCGGAGTTCAGGCAATACGTCCAAAATAAAGTTATTGGTCCTGGAGAGACTACCGTAGCTCTGCAAAACTTACTACTTGAATTGAGAAACCCGAATTCTAACTGTATTGAATCTACGCAAATGATTCGAGTTTGTCTAAATCAAATGTTTTGGAACGAGCGACTGCAACAAGACGCTGCTGAATTCACGACTGACTTACTTAATAGGCTCAACGCGGAAAGTGTCGGTTTCGAAAATTGCCTTTTTTACGAGATCGAACAGCAAAAAAGGTGTCCGAAATGTGCCCTGAGCTATCCCGAAAGACAGACCAGTTCAATATAGGCACAAGGTACTACTTTCTTGGTCAATATGCCAAACGATGCTGTCTCCAAAATACATGGAGTTGAATTCAGCGACCTCTTTGGTAAGTGGCAAACTTTAGAGACGAGATGCGTTCATTGCAAACATTATCCAATGGAATCCCGCAGCGTTCTGCATTCCGTGAACAAATATATCTTACTAAATTTGGCGAAGTTCGAATATGTTCCATCATCAGTTCCAAATCAACCGGGCAACTTCTTGAAATTAAAATATCCGATAAGCCATTTTAACACACAAAGGGTCCGAATTAAAGAGATTACTTTTAAAACCAAAGCCGCCATAATCCATGTTGGAGAATCTACCGTGTCCGGCCACTACTATTCTTTAGTCGAAAAAAAGAGTAGCGGAAATAATTGGATGGCGTGCAATGATCTTCTGGTACAACCCAGAAGAAACTTTGTACAAAATCTGTGTATCTTCTTTTGCTGGAAAAGGTCTAAAATCATAACTGTGCAAATCTGTATGAATTTACCGAGGGGCACACACTTTTGAACTCCGGTGTACAAATTTTTTGAACTCTTTTCACTGCCAAAGAGTTCATGTGAGTTAGATATTTTTGCATTAATTGTCGAAGATGAACTCAGTGAAATCAGGTGAACTCACGCTGAGAGAAGTGGCGTACTCTACATGATCGAGGTGGTAAGAGGGCTATTGCGGTATTAATTATCACCAGACAGTAATGATTATTAATGAAGATTAGGAAACATACGCAGTACCGGTAAATTTACTTCTTTAGGTTTGAAAAGTCGCGAAGTGCTTCTCTTGTTAAATGCTTAAATGCATCGTGTAACAAGTTGAACTTTTTGTTCAAATATATAAAGTTATAACGCAAATCCGAATTGAATAAAAATTTGACATTAATAAAAAGCGTATATATCCACATAATTTAGATTTTAAAAACAAGAAAGTAAACTAATAAAAACTTTAAGCCGTAAAATTTTTATTATATTTACCTGTAAATTTTAATTGAAATAAAACCTCTAACCCAGGTTGTATTTCTTTATCTAAACTCGAATTTCACCAGAAACCGTACTGATATTTTTCATATACCCGCCGCCCTTTTTCTCACTGATAACTGAAATGGTAAGCTTTGTCCGACCGTCCACTGAATTGGAGTTAATACAAACAAAGCTAGTTTGATTTTAATGCAGTTTGAAATGTAAGAAGGCTTTTAGAGGGGTATACAAGAACTTCTCTAGTTAAACACAGACTATAATAATGAAACATTGATAAGCTATATGAAGTAATAGAATAGGAAGGTGCCTGAATAGGTTACGAAGGGTTAAAAGATAAGCTTAGCTAAGGTTTGTTGATAATTGCTTCTAAAATTATAAACAAAAATTTTCTTTCTTAACCATAGTTGAAAGATAAGAAATATGTATTGAATTCGAGTTAATATAGAGAAAGATTAAAAAAAATTAAAGTAGTCATGCAACCTGTCTCAATTCGGGACTCGTCTCGCGCCAGCACGTGATTTTTCTTTTCGAGAATTGAAAAAAATCCCGAAAGTGCCGGCGGGCGCGTGACGTCAGTTTTACGATCGAATTTACTCTTGCCATTGAAAATAACATTAAAAAGTCCGTTTTCATTCGCGTTTCCTGGGAAAAGTTTAAACGAAAACGTTTCGCGTTTTTTTTTAATAATATTAACTAGATCTTAAACTATAATGTTATCCAAAATTTGTGCGTAAAAAGCAATAATGGCTGATCTCGAAAGCGACACAAATGATGAGAATTCTGATCAAAATGATTATAGTTCATCGGAAATTGAATCATCCGATGATGATCGTGATAAGTAGCGTGTCTCTAGAACTAGTCCTATACATTGGTGAGTAGAATAGTATTATTTTTGGATATAAACTAAGATTTTTAAACCTAGTTTTCTTTAGATAAATAGGCATTCTATTAATATAAATTCATAAATAACCTGTGTTTATGTGGGAACTGTATAGGCCAATGCCTAAAGGAACTCTATAACATGTCATAATCGCAATAAGTCATAAACTGAAAATTATTAACTAAAGGGGTCTTTCGTAAAGTATCGGTTATCACAATTTTTGATGGTAAAAGTTGGTGATCCTTTACGAAAGACCCCTTTAGTTAAGAATTTTCAGCTTTTGACATATTGCGCAATCTTCGAGTTTTCTTGTAGGTATTTGCCCACAGCTCCCACATAAACAGTATTTATCTAAAGAATACTAGGTTTAAAAACCTTAGTTTTTATCCAAAAAGTTTACTTATCTACTTAAAAATTTATACTAGTTCTAGAGACACGTGATCATCATCGGATGATTCAATTTCCGATTAACTATAGTCATTTTGATCAGAATTCTCATCATTTGTGTCGCTTTCGAGATCATACACACATATGGCTGTATTTCAGCCATTATTGTTTTTTACGCCTCAAATTTTGGATAATAAAAATACCGCGAAACGATTTCGTTTAAACTTTTCCCAGGAAACGCGAATGAAAACGGACTTTTTAGCGGTTTTTCTATGGCGAGAGTAGATTCGATCGTAAAAATGACGTCACGCGTCCGCCGGCACCTTCTGGATGTTTTTCAATTCTTGAAAAGGAAAATCACGTGTTGGCGCCAGACGAGGCCCGAATTGAGACAGGTTGCATGTGTACTTAAGGCTTTTATCGGGTGCGAGTGCTTCTCTTGGTTAAACAAAGATTTCAATAATGAAAGATTCATAACATTTGAAGAAATGCAGAGAAAGGTGCCTGAGTGGGTTACAAAAGGCTTAACCGAGTTTTATTAATTGCTTTAAAAATGATAAACAAAATTTATATACTAAAATTTTCGTTTATAGAAAATTATATTCACTGGATTCTTCTACTTGGGTAGAACACCGCAAAGCGCTCTATAATTTTGTATATCATGATATATCATGATTGCCCCATGAAAATAACCTTAAACCCTAGATAAAGGGTTTTTGGTTAACGATTTAGTACAAGAATATGATTGGCGTGGGCAAATTTTAAATGCAAATAATCTTAAAGGAACAATGGAATGGAAAATTTATTTTTATTTATACAGGGTGTTTCGAAAATGGTGGTAGGACCGAACTCCAGTGGGTTCTATGGGTCATTTTAATACGAAAATGTTCTATGACGTTTTATTGTAAGGGGCGCCTTTTAAGAGTTAAGAAATGAATAATGTACAGATGGTCCCTATAACGTAAATTAATGAAGGTATACTCTATGATAAAAAACGCTTAATTTTTTTTTAGAAGTACGCACTTGATAAAAAAAATTGATTTTATCAGTAAGTATAAGTTTATTAATGCACGTTAAGGAGTCATCCGTACATGATTAATTTCGTATTTCTTAAACGGCTCACCGTAAAACAATACGTCATAGAACGAAATGAAAAACTAAATAATTCGAAGAAATTTGTACAAATCTTCTGAATCAAAAATGTTGCAATAAAAACTATGAATACAATAATTGATGATTTTATAATGTTTATTGTTTAAATGTTTTCTTCAAACTAAATACATTTATTTTTTTTTTGATATTTTCGAGGATGTAACGTGTTCACGTCTGGGCGGTCTTTTCGTAGCGTAGCGTGTTCTTGCATAATCCATCTAATAATAGAATAATTATAAGTTAGTACATGGATAAGTCCTAGCGTAGCAATTGGTGTAGATGTCTCCAGGGTAACAAGTACAATTAATTTACTATTTTTAACCAAATATACTGACGGCACAAGTGTTATCAAGATTATTGAAATTTGCAAACGATATGCAACAGGATAAGTCACTAGGTTGGGCGAGGAAGTAAGATTCACCAAACCATCCGTTGGCGACTTGGAAGACAGGATTATTTTGTTGAATTCAGTTGGCTCGAAAAGAGACTTGTCTCTGTTCATGGTACCCCACTTTTCTTTAAGTAGATTGATTTTGAGTTCATTTGGCAAGTCATAAATAATGTTCTCGCGGGGCGTGTCTTCTATGCGCGTCATCTTCGAAAACAAAAGATGTTGGGCTGTTTCATTGGCTTTTAGGACTACCGATGGCTAAGGGTGAGAAAATAAAACATAATAAAAATAAAATTGAGCGAAAAGCACGGAGTTAAGATACAAGCAATTTTGAAACATCCCCTTTCGATGAACACCCCTTTGATGGATGTCCAACCCATCGAAAGGTCTTTTTTTTACCTTATCATAGTTGTTTTTGGAATGTTCAACGTGCATTAGTATTTCGGAGAGGTTTTCTTCTTCTTTAAGCAGTGAAATTTCTTTGCGATAAGCGAGGTTTGACATTAAACGAGATGATTTTAGTGACTCGTTCATTACTGGAACAAAATTCCCTTCGCTTTTCTTGATTTCCAATATTCCTGTATTGTTCTGAAAAGATTGTAATACGCTATTATAAGCTATCTAAAATTAATTTAAGAAAGTATTAAATAAATTTTGTCCCTACCGTGCACTGGGATGATGGAGGAAAACTACCTACATTAATACTTAAAACTTCATCTAGATCGTCATCATCTAGCATTTCGTCAAGAGTGACATTAGCTTTTGGATTACTATTATTTTTTCTGCTGTCCGTAATAATATCGTTACTGCCGCCGCTTTTTTCATTACCATTGTCGTCATCCATTTCATTTCCAAAGCCGCCGCTAAAATCCTGATTTTCACTGATTGAAATTGGAGCTGCACTAGACAATAGATTTGTTCCGGATAATGATTCCAGATTGGGAGTTACTCCGTGAACGACTTTGAATTCGAAAATGCTGATGGCAAATCGATGGGTAGTATATACGGCAAAGTTTTCCTACTATCCATTTTAAAGCTAAAATAAAATGTGAATTTATAAAATAGTTACGTTAAGATAGGCAAATAAGTTCATAGCTCAGCTTTAATATATTAAAAACCCCATTTTAATTGAAGTCTGCGAGATTTATATATACCAAGCTAGATTTCCAAATATAATTATAATTAATATCATAGAAGACGTGATAATTACCAATAAACGCAATTTCTCAAATTCTTTCTTATCAGGAGTGTGAAAAGTTCCAACAATGCGAACGAACGATAGCTACAATTCTTCAATACTAAGAGCCAAAATTTTCAAGTTTATACTTGCGTTGGTACGAACTCGAAAGTAAAAGGCTATTAGGAAATGTAATTGTTTTTATACTCAATTTTCTTACGTCACATTATCAAAGGTCAAATATTTTTCCAACAAATACAACGGGGTTATAAAATATGGCAAAGTATTTATAGACCGTGTAAGGAAATCACTCCCACACTGATATCAGGCGGTATTTCCAGCCGTCGCGGTTCTTTGGAGAAAAATTTTGGCTTTTGGGGATTGCGTACGTTAGACACCACTATGCTGGTGCGTGACATCACTGTGGGAGATTTCCCTACTTGTTGAACAACAAGTTGGGAAAACCAAAATAATACCTCCCCGAGTCCCACGTCATCTAACCCAACCTAACATTACCTAAGTGTTTTGATGAACGTCTGTTGATATAATAGGAGGAGGAGGAACTAAGGCTTGAATTAAATTAAAAATTGGTTGACACTAATAATGTTTTTTTTTTCAGTCAACGTTCATATCTCCCGAAGTAAAAATAGGCCAAAATCAATACCCACTTTACGTAGTCATTGCTCAAACGAAAGTACATTTTGCCACCTTGAATTTTGAAGAAAAAATGAAAGAAATAATAAGTCCAATTTCTATTTTTATTTAACGCAATATGTTGAAAAACGATTTACAATATCTATTTCTTATACGTAAGGAAAAAATATTAATTTAGAAGAATTAATCTTCTAGCAAAAAAAGACCAATTAATAAATTGTAACGCAACTTGCGTTGTTTCAAACCAATAACGACTTGTCAAGTTAACGTCATTTCATCGCGAATAAAATATATATTTCATATCAACTTGTACAAAAAAGTTGAATCACAAATACTACAGTGACTGAGTTATCAAAAATAAAATTTGTAAGTAAAAGAATTTTGAATTCGACTAAATAATTAAATTTCTTTTTATCACAACACAATTGGTGACTCGAATTTTACACCCGCGATTAATCTTAACACTTTTCTTTCTCATATTTTTTTTGGAGACAAATTTTTTTATATTTATTACTTTTGTAATATTAAATTTATTTTCCAAAAAATTGAAAAGATAAATATCATCCTCTACATGGACCCTCTCTGACAACCAAGGCTTAACTGAAAATGTAACTTTTTTTGCTAAGAAGCAAATTTCATTAAAAAAATATATCATCTTCAGAAGAATTAATTTCACTAGGACTTTGTACCTGAGATTCAGAACCTAAATTTGATTTAGAACTCTTTTTTTCCGAAAGACAGTCTTTTACACATTGCACAAATGGTAAAGTAGAATTACTTCTCTCAATTTGACTTAAAACGTCTTCGTCGACGTCCAAAGGCTCGTCGAGTAATGAATCTAATATCGGACTAGACATAGACGGCCGAGTAGAAATAGTTTCTAAAAGTGATATGGACTCTTGAGAACTCGACCCTTGATATTGGGGCACTTGACTAGTGGAAACTTGAGGAACGGACGATTGAAGAGTGGACGGTTGAAGAGTGGACGGTTGAAGAGTGGACGGTTGAGCAGTGGCCTTTTGAGCAGTGGCATTTTGAGCAGTGGCATTTTGAGCAGTGGCATTTTGAGCAGTGGCATTTTGAGCAGTGGAATTTTGAGCAGTGGACCTTTGAGCAGTGAACCTTTGAGCAGTGGACCTTTGAGCAGTGGATTTTTGAAACCCGGACGCTTGAGAACCGGACGCTTGAGATGATTTTGATTTGTTCACTGAATTAACCACCGTATAAGGTATCTTCCTCTTTGGTTTCTGATTACAATGGTAGCTCACATGTCCCCAACCGTTACATATGTAACACTGAACATTCTTTAACGGATTTGTGAGTTGTAGTTCTTGCGGGACTTCACGTTCTCCATACCTTAAAATACACCCAATATATTTTTAATTGATTATATGTAAAAAGACAGTCGATTATAGAAAACCTTCTTCCAACATACTTAGTTTTAAAGAATTTTTTTAATTGAATTTCTCTCAGTGCCGGAACCTCAAAACTGATCTTTTGAAGTCTAAAATCCATAACTGCACCAAGGCCGAAAAAAGTTATTGAGCCTAACGAAAAGAGTTCTTCATCGACTGAGATCAAAACTTTATGATTTTCAACAAATCTATTGTTAATTTCTATATTGATTAATACAACGCCCGTACAGCGTGATGTTTCTTCCACTTATTTAATTTCATCGCTAATTCTTTCCAAACACACTTCCGTTGGTAATAAATTTAAAACTGAAAGTGGCATTCGTGATAAATAACGATCACTTCTTACAATACTGTCGCAGGAATATTTCGTGGGACCAATCTTTACTTTGAAAATAAATGGTGGTTTTTCTAACCTAAATAACACAAAATATTGTGTAAATCAAAATTTAATGTTAAATTCCAAAAATTAATACCTTGCGACATTTGCCATGATGAACTTTATATTAATGGAATTAAAAATAATTCACCGATTGACAATGGAAATGTTAGGAAATGAATCGAATTTATTCTGGAAAAAACAAATAAAAATTAATTCATTAGGCAGGTCTTGACCCTTTTTTTATTCTTTTTCTCGAAGATTAAAGGAAAATCACATAAAATCATGTTACTACCTTTTCTGAAATATGTCCTATTACTTGGAAAATCAAAGAGATGAAACCAGATTCTCTTTCTGTTCGCTTACTGAAAATTCTCTCTAATTGGAAGAGTGTTGGTTAAATCTAGTCCCGATCCATATTACATACGTGATTCGGGATATATTAAATGTGCGGCATTTTTACCATATAGCAAAAATGCCTTTATTACGTAGTTAAATTAAGACTTTTTACATAGCGATTCACTTTCACCGACGGAATTAGCCTGCGGGCCGTTCCCCTTAAAAACTCTCCTTGAGATCACTAATACGCCTTGTTCGTGGTCCTTGATTTAACTAACTTCGACCCCAATTTCTTTTCCAAAATATCACACACTTTTCTCCGACTGGCCAGCCTAGGAAATAAGAATTAATCTTCCATGGACCCAGCGATAGATATATGAAAAATAAACTAGATCCACAAAATATGTTAACGTCGATGTACGAAATAGAAACTTTTTTATCTGTGACTCTGACTGTACAAATTTCTCCCAACACAGGGGGACATGTCTCCCTGGGGCGCGTGACATTTATTCAGTCAAAAGCGAGCATTTGCGCATGAAAATATTTTATATTTCTAACATCTTTGGCGGCTGACTTAGGTAGGGTTGTGGATCTAGTTAATTTTTCATATATTTATGTCCCAGCGTCGCTTGCAACGGAGTCCACTAACGTTCGGATCCATTGGAAAGCAATTTAAATTTAAAAAGTAAATCTCTCATCATAAAAAATAATAAAAAAGAGGAAATAGATTTACAAAACAATGTCACTCTTTGCTGCAGAATACCGACTTATTTCCGGATTGATGAATTCGCGACCGAAAAGTATTGCAGCGCTGCCTATGAGTCACTATAGAAACTCTTCACTTTTCGATTGCGAATAATAACGTATTTTTTCTCTAATCGACCCGTTTTTAAAATTAATCTTAATACAAGCCTTTTATAAGGCTGAACCTGATACTCCTTAAATTAGCATGCGTTCAAGGACGCATACCGGAGCGACCGATATGTCACCGCTAAATTTATTTTCTATGAAATCGGTATTCGAATTGAAAACTATACGGTCACCATAGCAAACCTAGCTTCAGGGCTGACATAAGAAGGTTTTACTAGTCAAATGTCCAGATTTAAAATTAAGTGCCAGTTTAAAAATTAAATGATTGATCTACTAATCTCGCTATTAATTAATTAAAATTCTTTTTTCGTTAATATTTTTCTAAAACCATAATATTGAATTTGACGGAGTATAATAACTGTTCTTTTACATTGAAAAACCTGAAACTCGTCTGCATCTACCGCTTAATTTTTTTATGTATATTTTATACGAAATTTGTAAATATACACTATGTCTCTGTTCCCAATGAGAAACTGAAGTCCAACTTATTTCCTAGACATCAATTTATCTCCTTTTAAAATAAATGATTGTGTCCAAAAATGTTTAACTAAAGAAGTTACAACGATGCACTATACATATATGGATCATTGGGAAGTAATAATTTCTAGAGACGGGTGGCACCCTCCTGTGAAAAAATTCTAAATACCAAAAAATACTACTATCAGTCTGAAACTATTTGTATCAATGGCTCCGTCTAGCAAAATGGATAATCAACCATAAATATAAGATTTTCAAGGCTTAAAAGATTTCAAATATGCGTGGAACACGTCATATTGTAGCAAATGAGACAAATTTACATGTTGTTGACATAAATCTCATAATACAATTAAATAATTTTAATGTTCGTTGTTTTGTTTATTAATCCTTATTGATTTAAAACTTTTTTTGTCGGGCAAAATGTCATACAATTACAAAACACACTGCTTCAAATATTATGCCAACTATATTACATCAAACTTTAAATCACTTTGTTATAATAACAATACAATATTCATGAATAATCAAAACTGTATGAATGGTATATTTTTATATCTCGAATATAGTTTATTTTTTTACGATTAAATGGACATGGTACTTAAAAGAAACAAATTCGATTGAAACACATTTGTGAAGTTTGTGTGGAAAGACTAAGCACAACCAATCGAACGTAAAATGACCCGTTGAAGGAGGAGGCGAGTGGAATCCGCATGAACGTCTGGTGGAATCTAGTTAATTTGGAATCAAATTGGCTCTGCTGGACCCGTGTTTTCATCCATCAATAAGCATAAATAAAAACACAAGAACTTCACACACTTTAAAGGTCTCTCCGTTGAATGTATGTGTTCATATTTAAAGAAACGGGTCCCCAAATGGTCTACGCGATCCCGGCCCTAGGTATAAATATGAAACATTATGTTTAGTTATTTCGAACATGTACATTACATACAGTAGAAGCATAATTATATATATATATATATATATATGGTCATCATCCTGGAGACTGAAGAAATAGGGAGCTGTTTTGACTGCCTCCGAGCCGCTGGATTACAGGAGCGCGCCACCACTCCCAGCAATCAGTCAGCTCTCTGGTGCGTTTCAATCAGTCGTGGTGACAAGGAAGATAAGGAATTGAAACGACCGAAATTCTGTAGAATATTTCGCTTGGAGAAACCCAAGAGATAAGTACAAAAAACGGCCATCGCTAAGGTTTCATCATTCGAATGGTCCAATCATTGCAAGATTCCAAGGATGGAACTGGTCAATAGGGCTTATTTTGTATACCAGCTGGCAAGACGTTTTCTCCACTGCTAACATAATAAAAAAATTATCATGAAAGCGTACGAAATACCATACCGTCAATAATTTTACTTAAATAGCCCTTTAATGTTTGCGACTTCGAGATTCTTCGAAGAACTGTCCAGCTTAACTGACTGAAGCAATCTCACATTTAAGTCTGGAAATCTCTTGAAGCTTATGTTCAGATTCATGGTGCCTTGGAAACGTTTCATCATTCGAATGGTCCAATCATTGCAAGATTCCAAGGATGGAACTGGTCAATAGGGCTTATTTTGTATACCAGCTGGCAAGACGTTTTCTCCACTGCTAACATAATAAAAAAAGTATCATGAAAGCGTACGAAATACCATACCGTCAATAATTTTACTTAAATAGCCCTTTAATGTTTGCGACTTCGAGATTCTTCGAAGAACTGTCCAGCTTAACTGACTGAAGCAATCTCACATTTTAAGTCTGGAAATCTCTTGAAGCTTATGTTCAGATTCATGGTGCCTTGGAAACGTTGATTCTAGCGCTTTTCTAATAATAGAGTTGCAGCTTTTTTATTCTAATTGATTCAAGGACGATACTCTAAAGACATCAGTACTTCGTCATTTTAATCTGGCAAAAAACGATAAAGGCTTAGTAAAATAATTAAAAAATATTCATCATAAACTTAAATTATTCAAATTCAATCTAATTGTTAGAAGTAAATATATATTACAATAAATAATAAATACCCAAATAAAATTATTAAGGGCAATGTATAGACTACGGCGAATTCGTCCCTGTCCATCTTGATACTTGTGACTTCATAAAAAATGTCGACATTTTAATGGTTACAATAATTATTCAAATCACACTACAGTATTGAAAACTTACCATATTTTATCTAAGGAGACTACGTAGTGTCGACTTTAACAATTGTTTCAAATTTACTTCAAGGGTAGTCAGACCAACATTACAACCCTTCCACATAAGCCATATTAAATTACCAACCCTATAGGGCGGTCATGCCAACTTTACCAACTCTCTAAGATAGGTATACACACCCATCTAAAATATTCATTCCAGCTTTTCCAATCTCTGTGATGGTCATACAAACTTTACAATCTCTGTTATGGTCATACACATTTTACAATCTTTGTTATGGTCATACACATTTTACAATCTCTGTTATGGTCATACAATTTTTTCCAGTCTCTTGGGTCGTCCATACCAACTTTACCAATCTCTAGGGTGTTCATTACAACTATACCAATTTCTAGGGTAGTCATACCAACTTTACCATTTACTAGGGTGGTCATACCAACTTTACCAATTTCTAGGGTGGTCGTACCAACTTTATCAACTTTCTTTGATAGTCACACCAACATTACCAACTCTCTAGGGTGGTCATACCAACAAGGCTTGAACCAAGTTCAAAAGCAAGACAACTTTTTCTATAAATACACTATTTTTCACATTTTATCCGTATTGGCTTTACTACGAGTACGATTGGGGATGCGTACGATGGTAAAAGTTTGCTTTCAATGATTTCTTCATTCTCTGAAGCTGTGCTTCAACTTTGTCACTCATGGAGTAAGGTCCGGTGCTAGCTTTGCAATATTTTTAAATGGCTTCAGGTTTCACGTGCAGGTGGGCTTGTACACCTTTTAGTTTTAACAAAATCAGTTACTCATGACTTCGAAGAACTGTTTCCAAACTTAAAGAAGGTTGGTAGATGTGGCGGACTTTCGTGTCCTTGATCGAAGGTAATATCGCTAATGCAGAAAACAACCATGTCGTACCACACAGATTTGGACCTGAACATTGTAGCAAAAGGATTCGTAGTTCTTTAACCTTATTCGTGTATGTAACTACTACGGTTGCGCTTCCAGTAATGTTGATTATTTCACCAATGGATGATCATAAGGTTTTGGAGAATATCTCTATGAAACTGAGCTTCGTTGATCATAGTATGACCAAAACCCGAGAAAAAGTGTCTACTTTAAAATGAACGTTCTCTCCATTTACTTTACAAATTATGAAATCAGTAAATGGTGCCCTTGAACTTCGAGGAAATGGTGAAAATCATATCTTGTTCGGGTGGTACCTACTGGTTAGAACGTTCGAAGGTTAGAACGCTTTGGCTATGTGCCCAATCTTGGCATAGTTATAACAAGTATCATGAAAACACATTCGTGACTCTTGCGAGTGGTACCTGTACACTGAATACCAGGTTTGTACTGATGAAGAGCAGTCGCTCAACAATTTTTAAAGTTTCTGGATTGAAATGTTGATATGGGATATCTTTTAATTCATCATCCATTTTATAAGGAACTGTTAGAGGTGAGATTAGATTTCTTAGTAGCGTGTATGCACTTGGCTCTAAAACTGTAATATATCTTTGACGCTATTTACTACAAAATAAGGATCAAGTCACTCTTCATACTGTGTTCACCATTCGATCCTTCGATTGGAAACGCCTTATCTTATGAGAATTGCTGTTGTGTTAATAAGAGTTACATTAAAGGGCGCCACATATACACTACAAGGATAATATGATAATCGCTTTGATCCCTGTTTTAGTCTTCTTTTAATAATTTTAGTCGCTAAGTATTTAATTTTCAATTTCGGTTGAAGCCTTGACGTATCAAATCAGCACCGCACTTTAGCTTTCAACAAATTTACAAACCCTAGGCGCTCTCAACTAAATATACCTACAAAAAGCGGTCATGCCAATTTCACCAACCCTAGAGGCGGTCAAACCAAAAGTACCAACCCTAGAAACGGTCAAATCAAAAATACCAACCCTAACGGGCGGTCAAACCAAAATTACCAACCCTCACGGAAGGTCAAACCAAAATTACCAACCCTAGAAACTGTCAAACCAAAAGTATTCACCATCACGGGCGGTCAAACCAAAACTACCAACCCTTATGTGCGGTCAAACCAAAAGTACCAACTCTAGAAATTGTCAAACAAAAAGTACCAACCCTCACGGGTGCTCGAAAAAAAATAACAACCCTAGAGACGGTCAAACCAAACACACGTCAATCCAAATTTATCAGAATTAGGAATTATTATAAAACAAATTTTCCTCTTTGAAAGTACACCTGAAGTAAATCTGTATTCTACTCCTGACTACACTTTTTTAAAAATACATATACCCTTGTGATATGAATAATACGTTTCCCTGTAACACGCTTCATATCGGTCTCGAAATTCTTTATTTCCAAAGGCCAAATCTAACTGACAATGATAATCAGTAGAATATTTTTCTTCGAGACCTGGCAAAAGAGATATATCCAATGGTTCAAAGAACCGCTTCAGCGCCGTTTTACTTTTCAAAAAGTTGATATTGAAATCTCCAATAACAACTGTTGGAATAGAAGAATCGTATTTAGCATCAAACAATGGGTTAAAATCTTCAAAAACAGTTCTCAAACTTGCTCCTGGAGATTTATACAACACTACCACGGATACGAGTTCATTCTCTATAGACACATCTAACCAACAACGTTCTACATGAGCATTTCTGAACGGCCTGTCCCTAAGTAAAACTTTGTTTTCCAGATCCTTAACTATATTTTCCTCTTTATTTTTCAAATAAATCGAGGAGCCAAAAGCAACTCTTCGTGACCTTCTCGGTAAGTAAATACCCCCTACTTCCCTGTAGGATGGCACATCAAAATTATCCGTCTCTTTCTTCCACGTTTCAACGAAACATAATAATTGACTGGATAATATTACTTTGTCAACTAGAATATCTTTCAAATGAGCATTTAAGGATTGCACATTATGAACATAAATGAACACGGGTTTTATCAAGAATGGAAGCTCAATGCTTTTCGTGTCTCGCAATCTTTTGAGTTCCAATTCTACAACGTTGTTTTTAGGGGGATTTTGAACTTGAAATTTACCATCAATATACAAACCGGAAGCTGATCTCGCCCTACTACATGCCACATACAGGGAAGCTTTTTCTAATTTTTTTGACACCTTACAATGAACTACCACCGAAGAGTACGTATCTCCCTGACTTTTGTGTATCGTAATGGCTTCGGCAATTACAAAAGGAAATTGTTTCCTGGATACTGTAACATTTTTCTGCCTCCATTTTCTTACAAATGATTTGGTTACCTTTTCAATGGGTGTCCAAGACTTACTAAAGCTACCTAACCTATACAACCCGTAATTTCTTTGCCTCAATGTTTTTCCAACATTTTGGTCATCAAATTCGACCCAAAGTCTTGATGGAAATCGATATCCGGTTGTACTTGTACCGTATTCTATTTTACGTAACCAACCAGTGGCACCATTCGTCAATCCATCCGCCGTGTCAACATTATTAGTCATCATATATCTAATACCACAGGCCAGTTTCAATTCTTTGGGAAGACCATAAGTATCAGAAGTAGCTAACTTTTCAACTTGGGCTAAAATATCACTCTTAACTTTGCTAGTTACGTCTCCGTTTACAGAATCTATTGATTCTGAACAAGCCTTTTCAGTTTGTATTCTAGCAAGTTTCTCCGAATTAAAGCGGTCCACCTCAACATTCGTGGCGAAAAGATGAATAGCGTCATTTGGAGGGTAACGATCAACATTTATTTCTAGACTAGCAAAAAGTTGTATTTGATTCGGCGTCATCTTACCAACTGCCATGCTATTAAGAGCTTCCGCAAATACTTTATCATCCTTTTGTCTCATTATTTCGTCAAGTTCTGAAAACTGAAACTCCTCCCATATAGGGTTTCCAATCAACGAAACGTAAGGATTATCACTTTCACTTGGTGGCTGAAATGCGAAATAATCCCGTACGGGTCTAAGTTGGTTAAAATCTCCAACGAGCAAAACGGACACTCCGCCAAAATATTCCGGGATACCCATGATTTCTTGCAATCTAGCGTTAACTCTATTAAATATTTTTGCCCCTACCATAGAAATAACAAGCAACTTTAATTGACCATACAGTAGTCGAGATTTGTGAAGAGTTTCACTCTCCAACCTGGAAATATTTCCAGCAAATTGACTAACAGGCAAGCTAAATGTACTATGCAAAGTAGCTCCACCTATATTAAAAGCCGCTTTTCCAGTTGGCGCACATCTTATAACTTTAGCTTCTGAAGGATTACACCCTGGCTGTTTATTGAAAAATCTAGATACTGCCTCGTAAATGGCACTAATCAATAGACTTTTCCAACACCAGCTCCCCCTGTCACAAAAAGACGTAAAAGGGTTTAATGAGTTTTCAATTGAAACAAAACATGATAAAAGATCTCTCTTTGTTTCGAATTTAACTTTCTAACAATATCTTTGTATTCTGAATCATCTACCAAAGTAACTGAAGGCGCAATAGTTTTATCAGTATTTCCATCAATCACATCCCTACTGATATTTCCTACAGCGTTTTGCACACTATTAACTAGAAATTCAGTATCTTCGGTAGCAACCGATCTATCTAATTCATTTTGATGTTCAAATTCGGGTTGCATATTAGCGAGATCTGCTTCTATGGATTCGTTCTCAAAATCGTTAATGGCTTGATCAAGCGCCATTTCGTCAATTTCATTGGTAAATTCTTTTCTAACTTCCTTAATATCTTCTAGACAAACCCCATACTCAGTTTTAAGATCCTGTTCTAAGATGTCTTTGGTTTCATCGCGCCAAGGCGTGAACAACATGATTTGTTCGCGATAAAAGTTCTCTGGATCTTTTTGCAAATTAAACCTACGGTAACGCACTATTTTGGAGTGGCCACGTTTTCGAATAAATCCGGAAGAATCTTTAAGTTTCAACCACTTCCCATACGATTCAACCTCATTGTTTTCGACATCATCAACATTGGTTTGGGGTTTAGCGACTGCATTTCGACTCTTGGCATATTCATACCAAGCAGCGAACTGAGCTAACGTTGTCATCTCCAATTCATCAGGCCTTTGAACATAATGATCTAAAAGCCCAGAGGAAAAGACATTGTCACTGTCTTCTGGCAACTCTTGAAGTTCCTCTTGGGTTTTAAGAATGCGTACCCGGTTCTCTGGCAAATTTGTATTTACGAATGTACACGCTCTACTAGACCTAGACACAGGAATTTGTAAACAACAATAAGCCGCCTCTTGCGCGCTTATCTCGTGTGAATTCAAAAATTTATTTGCTATAACTTTCAATTTCTCTTTCACGCTACATTTGTCTTTATTAGCTTGTTTTGCGGCTTCACGCAAGAGATCCGATATTCCCTTTTGCGATTTTCCTATATACGAAATTATGTACATAACGCAAGCGTAGGGATCGAGAACAAACTGAATATCCATATTCGCTTGCCAAAGCCCCAAAACTTCCTTGTTATAAGGATTAACCCTAGTATCTTTCGGATTTCTTTTCAATAGAACTGTTTTTTTTTTAATATCGTAAGTAACGGCAGAGATATACTCTTCTTCAGTCATGTTCAACTTTGCTAACAATTCCTCAAATGTATTAACCCAAAGTTCCTTCTCCTTTGTTTGCAAAGTATCGTATAAACGTTTACTATTTTCTTTACATTTTTTTTCTATCTCCGCCGTTCCTACCTCCCTTTTCTTCGGATCGTATATTATAGCACAGGGCATGGGTGGAAAGGGGATTCCAAAACGACAAACTGAACTATTATTAACCTTTTTTTTACACGTTACTGTGTGTCTATGAATTTGAAGCCTTGTCAATACATTTAAGTTTTCATCGTCGTGCTCACCAGCGCAAGCAATAATTTCATCGACAAACTTTTCTACTTCTTCGACATTACTTAAGTCATCCTTCAATTTTGGGGCCCCTTTTATCCATATAAGTCCATGTTGGTGAGGAGAGCCCCTTTGCTGTATTTCTACTCTAAAATAGTAATCTTCTACTACACCAAGGGGACCTACTTTCTTAAGAGCTTTCAGCAAAGCTCGGAAACGGTAGTCGAAATAACGAGCGCAAGTAACTGGGTCATCCTGAATAAGCTTCGCTTTTTCAGCGTAACTTAAACTTAAAACCTCTTGGTTTCCCAGTACTTCTTGCCCAGAAGTTAAGCGTAGTACATTTAAAACCTCGGGCCATTTACTTTCGGCTGCTGAAAACGTTACAAAAAGAGTAGCTGTTCCAAGCTGTCTTAACATAGCCAACATCTCTTTTTGCCTGTGTTGCCAATAAGATGGAGACGACTGTAGTGTTTCCAGAACCCTAAAACCATCATCTTGCTTTATAAGCGTTTCTATGGCTCCCTCAGAAGCTAAATGCCCGGCCGTATAGTTCGACCCGTCTCTTTTTTTAGTTTTTCTCATACAAACTTGTATCGCTTGACTAACTTTTTTTGTTTCTAACTTAACCAAAGAGTAAAATAGCTTCGAAGGATTCTTCGCACATCGGCGATCAGCATTTCGTAGTTCCCACTTAACGATATCTCCATAGCTACTTTTGACATTGAGTTCTCTCTTTTGACCAACATAAATACTCGGGAAAGACAATTCCTCCGCATCCTCGTCAAATAACAAAGACATTGGTTTTTGCCCTTCCCCCGGGGCAAATTTCACATGCAAAGTATTAGATGGTAAAAAAACGGACAAAGAGACTAATAACGTGTCCCGATTTCCCACTGGGGCTGCATTAACAACATCGGGCTCATTCCACAAATCATCGCTATCTCTATCATCAGTTTGTACACCTTGTACCGGTCTCTGACGATCATTTTCATCAACAATAAATTCTAGCTCTTCTTCAATTGGATCTAATATATTTGGATTGATCGTTATTTCATGCTTCTGATACAAAGGGGTACCTACTAAATAATTTAGGGCTTCCATAATCTTTCTGGGCCTCACAGTTTCATGCATAAACGGCCTGTTATATTGCATCCTTCTCATTAATTCAATTTGAACAGTGTCTGTGTCACGGGGTAACCTCGGTAAAACGGACACTGTTGACTCAACATTTATAGGTACATTAACCACATTTCCTTTAATGCCCCTTTGCTGGTCACACCCAAGTCGTCTTATTTGCATAAATGGTATTCGTGGTGATATCATTCTCTCTTCCAAATTCGAAATACTTATCAATTGTACTGGTATAACCGGAAACTGAAATCCATTTTCTTTCGAAAACTTTGGAACCTCCTTTTTTTTAATCGCTTTATTGCAAGCGCTGCATAAAAAATCTTTTCATCTAAAAGGCGGGGTTGGATACAAGGAACAGACAAAAATACATTGGAATTTATCACAGTTCCGGAACTCCGAAAAAAAAAAAGATTTAAACATCCTTCACATATCCAAGTCGGACCTTCTTTAATTGAATTGAAATAATTTAATTTTATGTTCAAAGGATTAGTCCTTCTTTCAATCGCCGAAGTTCTATTTTGGGAACGTTCTGTGGTTCTATAATTACCCTGACACCTAGCATCCATCGCCACCTGATTTCTAGCACTTTCTGCTTCTTTATATTCTACTTCTTGGCGTCTATCAGCCTTTGCTAACTTATTTCTACCACGTTCTGCTACTATATATTCTACCTCTTGTCGTCTCTCAGCCATCGCCACCTGATTTCTAGCATTTTCTGCTTCTTTATATTCTACTTCTTGGCGTCTATCAGCCTTTGCTAACTTATTTCTAGCACGTTCTGCTACTGTATATTCTACCTCTTGTCGTCTCTCAGCCATCGCCACCTGATTTCTAGCACTTTCTGCTTCTTTATATTCTACTTCTTGGCGTCTATCAGCCTTTGCTAACTTGTTTCTAGCACGTTCTGCTACTGTATATTCTACCTCTTGTCGTCTCTCAGCCATCGCCACCTGATTTCTAGCACTTTCTGCTTCTTTATATTCTACTTCTTGGCGTCTCTCAGCCATCGCCACCTGATTTCTAGCACTTTCTGCTTCTTTATACAGGGTGGAAACCTTCGCCGGCGTCCAGTCGAGATACTTCCCCTTACGCATTGTTGTTATTCAGTGAAATGTTAAGGGATTTACAGGCGCTATTGGGATCAGTTCACTTCAGTTCCACTTAATAATCAAAGATTTCAGTTTTAATGTAGAGAAATGAAATGCATAAGTGAAATCAATGACGGATTTAATTTAATTTAATTAGGAAAGAAAAGATGTCACTTGCGGAAACCAAATAGCCCAAATTGAAGTTAATCAAACATTTCCAAATTTAAACATTAAACTCTTCAAATTTAATAACAAAGCATTACATTAAATGTTCAAAATGTCTTCCGTCGACATTGACACATTGCCGACAACGGAATTGCCAGTTTTCTCTTGCGCGAGTTAACATCTCGGGAGAAACGAGAGCAGCCGCTTGCTGAATTCGGTCTCGAAGGCTATCAAGTGTTGGTGGCTCAGTGGCGTACACAAGGCTTTGTACATACCCCCAAAAGAAAAAATCCACCGGTGTTAAATCTGGCGAACGAGGTGGCCAAGCGACTGGACCACCACGACCTATCCATTTGGGACCGAATTCCGCGTCTAGCCAATCCCTAGAAACACGTGCAAAATGCGGTGGTGCACCATCGTGCTGGTACCAGACTCGTCTTCGTTCTGCTAAGGGAAGATCGTCTAGGGCATCGGACACTACGGTGTTTAAGAGATCAACGTAACGATCTCCGTTTAGATGTTCTTCAAGAAAAACAGGTCCAATTACCCGATCACCTAACAATCCACACCAAACGTTTATCCTCCAGTTTTCTTGGTGATGATTCGCCCTTAGCCAATGGGGATTTTCCCTCGACCAGTAGTGCATGTTGTGGCGGTCAACTGTACCGCATTACGTCGAATCACCGTGCCTCTTTCAAGAAATCGGGTTATTGCGTTTAAAATTACTTGATGCCCCGGATGTGGCCGGTTCGGAAACCTTTCTGCAAACGTTCTATCAGCTAACCTTGCATTTCTCTGACACTCTCCGTAAATGAAAAACATTTCAAGGTAATGCTCAAAACTGTACAAATCAATTTCAGTCATGTTTTTACCAGATGTAAGCTAGAAAACGGACTGCTTTCTTCAATTAGAAACATTTAACCTTTGTTTCGCAGTCTACGTCATGCACAACAAAATTCTTATTTTTTGAAACAATAAAAAATCTTCTAATTGAAGAAAGCAGTCCGTTTTCTAGCTAACATCTGGTAAAACATGGCTGAAATTGATTTGTGCGGTTTTGAGGATTACCTTGAAATGTTTTTCATTTACGGAGAGTGTCAGAGAAATGCAAGGTTAGCTGATAGAACGTTTGCAGAAAGGTTTCCGAACCGGCCACATCCGGGGCATCAAGTAATTTTAAACGCAATAACCCGATTTCTTGAAAGAGGCACGGTGATTCGACGTAATGCACCAGTGCGACATCAACATCATCCGCCAGTTGTACAAGGAGGTGGACACGGGGCGAGCAGACGAAACGAAGTAGTAAGGCGTATCGTAGAAAACCCCCACACCAGTTCACGGGCAATCGGAGCGGAATTAATTTGTTCTCATACAACGCTCTTAAAAATTCTTCGTGGTGAAGGATTTCACCCCTACAAAATTCATCTTCACCAACATCGTAAACCACAAGACTTTGGAGCACACGTAGAGTTTTGCCGATGGGTATTGGACCAAATAGAAGTTGAAGGAAATTTCCTAAACCACGTACTTACGAGTGATGAGTGTACGTTTTACCGGGACGGTACAGTTAACCACCACAACATGCACTACTGGTCGAGGGAAAATCCCCATTGGCTAAGGGCGAATCATCAAGAAAACTGGAGGATAAACGTTTGGTGTGGATTGTTAGGTGATCAGGTAATTGGACCTGTTTTTCTTGAAGAACATCTAAACGGAGATCGTTACGTTGATCTCTTAAACATCGTAGTGTCCGATGCCCTAGACGATCTTCCCTTAGCAGAACGAAGACGAGTCTGGTACCAGCACGATGGTGCACCACCGCATTTTGCACGAGTTTCTAGGGATTGGCTAGACGCGGAATTCGGTCCCCAATGGATAGGTCGTGGTGGTCCAGTCGCTTGGCCACCTCGTTCGCCAGATTTAACACCGGTGGATTTTTTCTTTTGGGGGTATGTACAAAGCCTTGTGTACGCCACTGAGCCACCAACACTTGATAGCCTTCGAGACCGAATTCAGCAAGCGGCTGCTCTCGTTTCTCCCTAGATGTTAACTCGCGCAAGAGAAAACTGGCAATTCCGTTGTCGGCAATGTGTCAATGTCGACGGAAGACATTTTGAACATTTAATGTAATGCTTTGTTATTAAATTTGAAGAGTTTAATGTTTAAATTTGGAAATGTTTGATTAACTTCAATTTGGGCTATTTGGTTTCCGCAAGTGACATCTTTTCTTTCCTAATTAAATTAAATTAAATCCGTCATTGATTTCACTTATGCATTTCATTTCTCTACATTAAAACTGAAACCTTTGATTATTAAGTGGAACTGAAGTGAACTGATCCCAATAGCGCCTGTAAATCCCTTAACATTTCACTGAATAACAACAATACGTAAGGGGAAGTATCTCGACTGGACGCCGGCGAAGGTTTCCACCCTGTATTCTACTTCTTGGCGTCTATCAGCCTTTGCTAACTTATTTCTAGCACGTTCTGCTACTGTATATCCTACATCTTGGCGAGAAGTTGCCTTAGTTAACTGGTTGCGAATACGCTCCTCCTCTTTATACTTTTTACTATCACTCTTAATTCTTTTCTCCATTGAACTACTCGACCTATCGGTTTCACTAATAGTTGGATTCTGGCGTTTTCTAGCCATACCACATTTTTTTCTAAACTCTTCATTGCTTTGTAAAATTCTCAATTGATCAATCCCATCTGCATTATGGTTGGCCCTTCCCTCTGAATTAGAAGTAGAAGGTAGATTTTCATCCGCTTGAGAATTTCTTGAAACCTCTATTACCTGTATTTCTACCACTCTAGAGTGGCTTTTAACTACACTGGTAGATGGCACTACTTCAAAATTATCTTGCCCTTCAATATTACGTGATAAGATAACTTCTGACGGACTAGAGGGTACATTAGAACCACGAGCATTAATAATATTTCCTGACACATTGCCTTTCTTTTGTGCCGCTAAAACTTTCCTTCTTTTCTTTTTCTTTCCTGCGATATTCAGGATCAGCTCTGAGTTCTCTCATTTTCTCTCTAGCTTTACGCTTTTTTAGTTCCTCTTTACTTTCGTCTCCTTCCATTTTTTTAATTATTTAAAATTTCAAAGTTCAAATTCAAAAATAAAAAACGGCAATCTCACGAATCTGTTAAATAACCACTATCAGTATTTCTTTGTATCAGTTTTGAAGTGTTCTTAAAGCCCACACAACAAGGCGTAATTTCCAGTTATCAGTTTTGAAGTGTTCTTAAAGCCCACACAACAAGGCGTAATTTCCAGTTATCAATTTTGAAATGTAATTAAAGCTCACACAACAAGGCTCAATTAAGAAATAGAACTCAATTGCAATCTTCAGTAATGCGTAATCTGTTTGCACAAATCAAAGATTGATCACAATCAATTAAACTCTAAATTCTTCCATTAAACACTAAATTCATCCATGAAACACTAAATTCATCCATTAAACACTAAATTCATCAATTAAACACTAAATTCATCAATTAAACACTAAATTCATCAATTAAACACTAAATTCATCAATTAAACACTAAATACATCAATTAAAGACTAAATTCATCAATTAAACACTAAATTAATCCAATCTACACTAAATTCATCAAGCATATAATTCAAAATCCTTCTCACCAAATACGTCTACCAAGGTTAACTTGATACCACGAAATCACGATAAGAAATAAAACTAAAGAAAACGATCAGTAACGAATTTCAAAATTCATCAGCTTGAAAAAAAATCCATAAAAATATTATATCATACGGTTATAGTTTTTTGTAACCTTGGGAAATAAGTAATAAGACGCAGGGTACATTTTGTTGGGTAGCCGCTGACTAAAAAAGTGCTAGACAATATATTTTTATAAAACAGTGTCGGCGAAAATTTTAAACTGCAAATCTGCTACATTTTCCCTATATATTGTATCGATCCGCCTCTACTTTGCCAATTGTGAACATTCTCATTGCGTAAGAATAAAAGATATAATGTATGCAAATTCTGATTTTGAAATCACGATTACCAATTATCGAGCTCTGGTATTTTACTTTCTCAGAAACTGACAATTTTCTTATTCGTGCGGAAACAATTATATTTTTCGCTAGAAACTCTCGCTATACGCGTTCACGTGACAAATTGCAAACATTGTCGATGCCCAATCTCTCTAATTCGTGTGCTAATTGTTAAGCCGACTGCACACAGACACATTTTTCGAGCGTTTCAAGCTCGTGCGCTCATTGAAGTACTATTCGCCTGTTTCAAGCTCGCTCACGAATTTGAAACGCGCGAAAAATGTGTCTGAGTGCATCCACCTCCGCCTTAAACTGCAAATCCATCGTTTCAAGGCTAGAAACCCTTGGGTGATTTTCTTCTTATAGGAGTCTATCTTAAATAATTGATTGATAAAAACTCAAATTGGGGTTCTAAGTCCCTTGATCATTAAATGGTAGCCAATATTGGTCTTCAATTATTGTTAGTACATGTACTCGGCCGGTTATTCTAGTTGCAGACCAGAAGTTTGTGGCCGCTTATTCAACTTGCGGATCTCAATTACCGTGTCGTGACTCGTCTATCTTATTAATCAATATCTCTTCATTATCTTCGGCTTATAATCAGGTCCGATATGGTCTAGGGTAAAAGACATCTGCCTTCGACCCAGAATGCGCGGGTTCGATTCCCGGTATTGGTCCAGCTATTCCTCTAATTAAATTTTTTACTAAAAAATATTTTCTTAATTATCTACGAGTAGTAGGCACAGCTAATATAGTCTAGGGGCAAGGATATCGGGCTTACATCCAAAACGCCCGGGTTCGATTCCCGAAGGGATTTAATATTTTTAAAATTGTATTGACCAATATTTTCTTCATTATCTTCGAGTAGTAATCACATCCGATTTGGTCTAGAGGCAAGGATATCTGGCTTACACCCATAATGCCTGGGTTCGATTCCTTGTATCGGCGTAGGAATTTTAAATTTTTAAAATTATATTGACAAATATTTTCTTTATTATCTTCGTGTAATAAGCTAGTCCGTCGTCCGATATGGTCTAGGGTAAAGGACATCTGGCTTCCACCCAGAATGCGCGGGTTCTTTTCCAGCGATCGTAGCAGCTATTCCTCTAATTAAAATGTTTATTGACAATTTTTTTTTTTCATTATCTTCAAATCGGCGAAAGGATATGAACTTTTATTGGCAAATATTTTTAACATTATCCCGGTAGGCCTAAACCAATTCGCTGTTCCAAATCAAGGACCTAAACTGATTAATAGGTCGAAGACCAAATTTATTTGACTATCGTTATTATAGTCGTCGATCTTAGATTTAAATCACATGATTATCAGTAAATGAAGTCAATCGTAGCCAATATCGGACTAGAAGTCTGTTGCAGACTTCCAGTCCCTGTACTCGGCCGGTTATTCTATTAAATACAAGTTTGTGGCAGGTTATTCAACATGTAGACCTCAATTATCATGTCTCCTATTCTACGTGGTAATAGTTGGTTTGTTATTCAATGGCGAATTATTAATGATTGGGTTTAAAGCACATTCCAGTCACGGAACTCAAGTACATGAAAATCAAAGTAGGTAATGGAGAAGTTTAAGTTAGATATACGGGTACATTCGCTCCAAAAGTCAAGTGCAAATCACCCATTAGACCTTACATTATATGAGGCTTTTACGCAGGCCTTAAGGTTATGTACAAGTACGAAGCCCAAACACACGTGTATTAGCTCTCCTCGACACCGAGGTAAAGGAGGTATCACTCCACGGAGAGAAACGCCAGGTTAATTTCAATAACCTTGATAACACTTGTGTCGTCAGTATATTTGGTTAAACATAGTAAATTAATTGTACTTGTTACCCTGGAGACATCAACCCCAATTGCTACGCTTAGACTTATTCTGTAAAACTTGAACAGACTCAAGTACATAACATGTAATAACTTATAAATCTTTTATTATTAGATGGATTAGGCAAGAATACGCTACGCTACGAAAAGGCATCCCAGAAGTGACCGCGCTATATCCTCGAAAATATCAAAAAGAAAATAAATGTAGTTTGAATTGCATTTCAAAATTAAATATGTATTTAAATGTTTAATAGATAAAACTTATCAAAGCATCAATTATTGTATTCATAACTATTATAGGAACTTTTTGTTTCAAAGGATTTCTACAAATTTCTTCGCATTATTCCGTTTTATATATTTCATTTTCCTTTAAGAGTATTTAAATTGATATTTCGCTGAAGCCAATCTTATTCCTGAACTGGTGGGTTCTCCTATATCCCTTGTAAACGTATACGTAGAGATAGATGAGTTTGTAGCTTCAAAAGTTAGGTTGAACAATAATATAGAAAATATCTAAAAAGGTAAAAGAGAAAAAAGGAAAAAAATATTATTTGTGAACCTAACATAACTGTCTAATTATATAAAATTAATACCGCAAAAGGCGGAAAAAACGACGATAAATTCTTTGGTTTAAAAGAGATAGGCTACTACAATGATGCGCCGCATTGTAATTAATCTTGGGTATTTCACATAATCCCTACCCATATAATATATAGCGGTACAAAATGTCTTACTAAAATCTGCTCTGAGACAGACCTAATCGTAAATATGGGCGGTAAATTTAAATTATGCTTGGGAATTTAAAGGAGTCTAGAAACTATATTGTATGTTTATTAATAAATTTTCACAAGGATTCACTGCACTTTCTTTTTATTCTTATCAAAAATTATTGATATTTGAACAACGTTTCGGAGCTAGTTACTCCATCATCAGGTTTAACATTTTTCTAAATATTCCCTTAATATATATACAATTTAAAATCATTTTTTATTATACATTTTAAAATCATTTTTTATTATACATTTTACAAATTAATTTTTTTATTTATCTATAATGCTTATCATTTCTCATTCCTCACCTTTCAGAAATGAAACTTTGTCCCTACTTATAACTTTATATTTTTTATTTATTTCTCTTCCAAATAAATAAAATAAATAAAAAATATAAAGTTATAAGTAGGGACAAAGTTTCATTTCTGAAAGGTGAGGAATGAGAAATGATAAGCAGTATAGATAAATAAAAAAAAAAAATTGGAAAATGTATAATAAAAAATGATTTTAAAATGTATAATAAAAAATGATTTTAAAATGTATAATAAAAAATGATTTTAAAATGTATAATAAAAAATGATTTTAAAATGTATAATAAAAAATGATTTTAAAATGTATAATAAAAAATGATTTTAAAATGTATAATAAAAAATGATTTTAAAATGTATAATAAAAAATGATTTTAAAATGTATAATAAAAAATGATTTTAAATTGTATATATATTAAGGGAATATTTAGAAAAATATTAGACCTGATGATGGAGTAACTAGCTCCGAAACGTTGTTCAAATATCAATAATTTTTGATAAGAAAAAAAAGAAAGTGCAGTGAATCCTTGTGAAAATTTATTAATAAAGATGTACAGTACCTGCAGAAAAAATGACCAGTTAATATATTATATGTTATGTATAGGAACAAAATTGGACACAAGCGCGATAAAGCGCAATCTCAATTAGACATGATCTTCATGTGCATAATTTCAAATGTAATTAATATTGATATTGCACTATTTCGAATGGTCACGTCCATCCTGTAATTGTTTAGGTAAGTTTACTCTAACTAGTTAATCCTCAGCCCGACCGTCTTCTAATATTTTAGGTTAAGTAGGGTTAGTTAATCACTTGACTTAGCCCGTCCTTCCAACTAGTTAATCCTTCAAACAATAGTCTGACCTATTCCACGTAGGGAATAACAACTTCATCATGATTGTAGATTACTTCTCGAAATACGAGGAAGCAAAATATAACATACTTGGGACTTACAGTGACGCCCGGAGGTCTGGCGATAGCCCCTACGAAAATTCAACCCATTACAGCCATCATGTCTCCAACGGAGAAAACCGCACTCCAACGCTTTTTGGGAATGGTTAATTTTGTCGCAAAATTTCTACCTCAACACTCCACCGAAGCGGCCCCATTACGAGAACTTCTGAAGAAAAACATAACGTTCCACTGGGACTCCAACGCAGAAGCTACCTTCAACCAACTGAAATGAATGATAACTACTTTGCCAGTACTAGCTTTTTTAGACCCAAATTTGGCGTCAGCAATATCGGTCGACAGCAGCCGCGTCGGTGTCGGAGCCGTACTCATGCAGAACCAGAAACCCGTAGAATATGCGTCGACATCATTTGTAACGACACAACAAAATTACGCACCTATTGAGAGAGAGCTACTAGGAAGGGTCTATGCTTGCGAGAGGTTTCACTACTATGTAACGGGCACAACGTTTACTGTAGAGACCGATCATCGCCCGTTAGTGGCAATCATACGGAAACCACTACACCTCCTATTCCCCAGATTGCAAAGATTGGTACTAAAGCTAACCCGATACAACCTGAAAGTTGTCTACGTACCAGGGTCACGATTATATGTTGCTGATACCCTGTCTCGCGCACCAAGGGTGGAAGAAGATATCGACACGGCCTATCTCGAGGGACCATGCGTATTAGTGCATGCCATTTCAGCACTCTCGGAGAACAAAACAGATAAATTCCAACAGGCCACGAGCAGATACCCGACTAGCCAAACGATACGCATGTACCTCAAGAACGGCTGGCCCTTGAGTTGACCAAACTTCCCACAGCACTAAAACCTTTTTGGCCGATTCATGGCGAACTTCACGAAAACGATGGATTAATCTTCAGGGGTGAAGGAATTTATGTCCCCCTCACGTTACGCAAAGAGACACTACAACAGATTCATGCAGCTCATCAAGGAATCACAGCATGCATCGCGAGAGCCAAGCCACAAGTATAATGGCCTCAAACGACGACAGAGATCACGGAATTCGTCAAACAATGCACCATGTGCCAGATGAGAGAGCGAGCCAATGCACCAATGCCTCTACAACCGCACATCATACCAGAAAGACCATGTCAAACAATAGTTTCTGACCTATTCCACGTAGGGAATACCAACTTCATCATGATTGTAGATTACTTCTCGAAATACGAGGAAGCAAAGGAATTGCGGACAACCAACGCAGAGGCAATGATCCAGTTCCTGAACCCTCAATTCGCACGCAACGGAGCTTCGCAAAAGCTAATGTCGGACAATGGCCCTCCATATAACTCAATTCTCTTCTACCAATTCCTGCAACAATGGGGAGTCCAACAAGTGACTTCGAGCCCCAACAAGTGACTTCGAGCCCCCACTATCCGCAATCAAATGGCTTAAGAGAACGCACAATTCAAACAATAAAGAACATGATGATAAAGTCAACGACAGATGGAAGCGATTTACAGCACGTATTAATGGAATATCGCTCCACTCCCATAGGAAACTTACCATCTCCGGCAGAAATGCTAATGGAACGCCAGATCCGAACACCTCTCACAACCTCAACGGAATCTCTACGCCCAAACTTTCCCACAGAACATATACGCGAAGCATTGCAGAACCGACAAAACACGATGCTCAACAACCATCGCCCATCACATACCATAAAACCATTGATTCTAAAAGTGGGCACACCAATATACCATTATATTGCCCCAAGAACTTGGGGCGAAGGCGTAGTAATTGCACTGGCGGCGGAACCACAATCGTACATCATAAGACCAGAAAATGGTAGAAATGTTCGACGAACACGACACCACCTAAGGATGGCCAACCAACCAACAGAGGCTCGAACGCAAACATCACCCCCACGAAGACAGCTTTCACAGATGTACGCGCAGAAACCGAGCCAAGATCCTCCGAAAGCAACCACATCCCGTCTTGTACCAAATCAGCGGAAAACCCAAACCGTTCAATAAGGTTCATCAGGCCGGCAAGCGGAAGTCGGACTAAATACACCAACCCGGAAGCACCCGCTACACAACTTCATAAGCACCATACCCCCATCGCCATTTCCGGATATCATTTAAATTTTATCGGAAAAGAAAGATGTTACATGTGCTAGATGTATATATACTCATGTATACCTTCTGTAGTTACTCGAGCGATATAGACTCATGTAAACACAGCGCGATAGATATTAGGGGCAAAGGTGAAGAGGCAATAAGATTCACCCAAGCATTGAAATATAAAAGGAGATCGCGTTGTTACAAAACCTGTTGTATAAATGTTTCTTAACTTATGACAAGTCGCTAATAAAAGTCATGCTAATCTAAACGTAGTTTGTTGCCTCATAACAAAGTATATTAAAAAATAAAGATTTAGAATGTTAAATAGGATAGTCGAAACGTAAATTGATGTCGGCGAGTTAAATAAACGGCCACATACTTTTGGTCTCCTGAATTATGTTCTCTTGCATTAAAGAGTTGTTTCGCCTTCCCAGCCCATTTTTTGTCGGTGCGATTCAATATTATAAATCTAATCCATAGCTCTTTCTAGCCCGTCCCTCTTGTAATATTTTAGGTAAGGCTAGGGTAGATAATCCCTCCAACTAGTTAATCATTAGCTTGGGCTATTTATAATATTTTAGGTAAGGCTAGGTTAGTTTATTCCTCGAATTAGCCCATCCTTCCAATTAGTTAATCCCTCGGGCTACCCATTCCATCATGTAATCTTTAAGGTAAGGTAAAATTAGGATAATTAATCGCTGGAAATAGCTCATCCCTCCAACTAGGTAATCCCAAGCTCGGGCGAACCCGTTCCTCTTGTAATATTTTAGGTAAGATTAGGTTAGGTTAGTAGAGAAGAGGCAGGGGTTTGATGGATTCTCCGAATCCACCAAACCCCCTGCATGCACCCCCCTAAAATCGTCGAGGACCCGACCCTTTTCACATGGCTGGTACACCCGGGGAGAAAATTTTACGATTCATTTGTTTATATCCTTGAAATATATAGTTTTATTTACACACTCTAATTCAGTTCCTCGTGTTATTCTGAATGAAAGGAGGGTGAATTTTTATAGATAAGCGTTCCTTTAACTTATAAGTATTTTGTTTATAAAATCCTGAAATGAATTTATATGACTAGAAAAGAGTGAAACATATGGAATAGGTCTATCTACTTCAAAATCGACACTAGAAGGGTATTTTGTAGATTCGGTAGGGCATCGAGCGATTAGGTAGACTCAGAATTACGGTTATTCTGGTGGGGTGGTCACTTCAAACGTCGATCAATAACATAGGGTTCTATCGGACCGTCAGTTTTGAACTGTCTATTATTATCATGAGGGTGTATGGAAAGTCGTTATTATTTTTTATACGACGACAGAGGACAGGATGACGGTACTTTGACCTCCTAGCTTAACAATTATCACGGGGGTACTTATCATCTGGGTGCGTTGGAAAATTTCCAGAGTACTTCAAACGTACGACGAAAGGAGGAGTGACACGGCACCCATTTTTATCATTTTTAGGTTCATTTAACCTTTCAAGATGTTAAATATCACTTTTCCAGCATGGTTGATACACTCGGGGAAAATTTTACGATTTCATTTGTTTATATCCTTGAAATATATAGTTTTATTTACACACTCTCAATCAATCCTCCCCGTGTTATTCTGAATGAAAGGCGGGTGAATTTTTATAGATAAGCGGTCCTTTAATTTGCTCGTATTGTATATATAAAACCCGGAAATGGATTTATATGACTAGAAAAGAGTGCAACATATGGAATAGGTCTATCTACTTCAAAAACGATATAGATGTTTACGGGTATTTTGTAGATTCGGTAGGGCATCGAGCGATTACATGGTCTCGGGATATTTATACTACCAGGGAGATCAATGGGAATGTGTATTCAATTTATCATTTTTATTAAATAAAAATTTCAGTAATATATTGAGACCCCTCGTTCGCTTCCTTAAACATACTTTCAGATAAGATAACAAACCCTAACAAATGCCTCTTGTTTTAAATGTGAATATATTCGCGAATACTATCATAAAATCGGTCATTTACGGGTATTTTTTCTTCCACGAAACAGCTCGTTTAGAAATATTTCTAAACGACCGATTTTAGTCGAGTTTTTGAAACCTAAACAGTCGCCTTTATGCGCGTTTTTTCCTACGTGTAATGATAATCCTACAGGAAATTCGTTTCCTCACCGATCGATTCTGATAGAAAAAGTTAAATGAACGCTTTTAGGACGATAAAATTAAACTATCAACTTAAAATCGATCGTTTAGGTTAACAATTACCGTGATAAAATCGATCGTAATTAACCAAGGTTTATTGAATCAAGACATCAGGGGTGTAATCATGCGTCGTAAGTTTAAAGAGGGGTGGTATGGTATGCTTATGGTTTATTATAAGCAAAAATAAATAGAGGTGTATATAGTACGATAGTGTTTATTTATAATAATAATAAAAATTAAAATAATGATTTGACGGCTATGAACTTGGCGCTCGTCACCGCTCTCTCCATGGCGCATGGTTTGTTAGCGGTCGTGCCCCCATGGCGGAATCCACATCTGACGGTGACGTCGGCTACAGTAGGACTAGGGGATCCAACATCGTTTAAATCGCCAACCGGACGGTTTAAATAATCCTCCAAAAGCCATGCTTCCTGATCGCCGGTTGTCCATAGGGACTCGGCTTGACGCGTATGCCGGTGGAGGAGATCTTCCAATCGGCAGTACGGTATAACACTATCCTCAAAGGATAACCCGTGTATATTCCGGGTGATGTACCTGTGGGTGATTGCATTGGTGTTGGGCATGGATGAAGCAGCACACGGGGCAGCAACGGTCCATGCAGCTACCGATGGACAGACGTCTACAGCAGCTATCGCTGCCTCCTTTATCACTATGTCGGGGCCATTCCCGAAAGTTCTGCGACGATTCCTCCCATTCAAATACTCGAGCTCGATTATGATGTTGGACATATTTTAATTTAGGTATGGTATAGCTCTGAATTCGGTAGAATGATGATTTTCAGATGCTTCAGTTCGAGTATATACAGGGTGTTTCTGAAAGGTCTGGAAAAAATGAAGGGGGTTTTTCGTAGGGTCAGACTGAGTGAAAAAGGTTTATGAACCTTTAGTCTCACGCGCTGCGTTGCGTAGTTATGAGCCCTTGAAAATAGTCCTCAAAAATACGAAAAACGACCGAAAGGTTTAGGTAAGATTGTGCCTTTGACCATTATTGTTTTTCAATTTAATTGTGCATAAGTTAATTATCGAGAGATAAGTGAAACAAGGTGTTTATTAACTAAAAAATCGTATCAACATGTTTAGGAGTGTGCAATCATTAACTTTGTTCAGAAGTACTTGAACTCAAAGTGTGGTTTATTCCGTGGGTTTCGGGTGTTGAAAAGGGAATTTTACAAGAAACCATTATTAATTACCATAATTATCAATTGTTTAATAATCGGAATCAGAACTATTTTCAAAAATTGTTCGAAATGCATTCCGTCAGCGTTGATACACACTTGAGCCCGTCTAATAAATGCTTGTCTAACTCGTTCGAAGATCCCTGGTGTGTTGTGTATGGTTTCGCAGGCATCAATAATCCTTTGACGTGGATCTTCCACGTCACGCACTTCACTAACATAAACTTAAGGTGGCCCCAAAGAAAGAAATCACAAGGGTTTAGGTCCGGAGATCTGGCTGGCCACGCAACCGTTCCGCCACGACCAATCCACCTCAAAGTGAATGTTTCATTAAGGAAGGCCCTAACTAGGAGAGAAAAATGAGGTGGTGCATCGTCGTGCATAAACCACATGTCTCGTCTCAAGGCCAATGGTACGCCTTCAAGAAGCTCGAACAGATTGTCTTGAATAAATCGGTGATTTGCCTCACCATTAAGCCTTGGCTGCAAAAAGAATGGTCCAATTGAATGGTCACCAACAATTCCGCACGAGACGTTTAAGCTGAATTGAACTTGGTGAGCCCTAACACTTGTAGCGTGTTCAATATGCCACCACGGGAAAAATTGGCCTCATCCGTAACTAAAAGGTTTTGGGGTAAGTTGATGTCTTCATGTTGAGCGATAAACCACTGACAAAAGTCCAGTCTTCTCGGGTAATCAACATCAAGACATAAACTTACCCCAAAACCTTGGACCATTCTTTTTGCAGCCAAGGCTTAATGGTGAGGCAAATCACCGATTTCTTCAAGACAATCTGTTCGAGCTTCTTGGAGACGTACCATTGGCCTTGAGACGAGACATGTGGTTTATGCACGACGGTGCACCACCTCATTTTTCTCTGATAGTTAGGGCCTTCCTTAATGAAACATTCACTTTGAGGTGGATTGGTCGTGGCGGAACGGTTGCGTGGCCAGCCAGATCTCCGGACCTAAACCCTTGTGATTTCTTTCTTTGGGGCCACCTTAAGGACTAAGTTTATGCTAGTGAAGTGCGTGACGTGGAAGATCCACGTCAAAGGATTATTGATGCCTGCGAGACCATACGCAACACACCAGGGATCTTCGAACGAGTTAGACAATCATTTATTAGACGGGCTGAAGTGTGTATCAACGCTGACGGAATGCATTTCGAACAATTTTTGAAAATAGTTCTGATTCCGATTATTAAACAATTGATAATTATGGTAATTAATTATGGTTTCTTGTAAAATTCCCTTTTCAACACCCGAAACACACGGAATAAACCACACTTTGAGTTCAAGTACTTCTGACCAAAGTTAATGATTGCACACTCCTAAACATGTTGATACGCTTTTTTTAGTTAATAAACACCTTCTTTCATTTATCTCTCGATAATTAGCTTATGCACAATTAAATTGAAAAACAATAATGGTCAGAGGTACAATCTTACCTACACCTTTCGGTCATTTTCGTATTTTTGAGGACTATTTTCAAAGGGCTCATAA